>CM049580.1:7800577-7974098 GCA_027123335.1 Amphiprion clarkii | reverse complement strand
CAGGTATTTGCACCCTTTTTCACCCAGTGAGTCTAATTGCTGTAGAACATTGGGTTTTTTCATGAATCACCTCAGATTATTATCATGGCTAGTGCCTACCAGCCTGTGGGGGTTAGGGTTATGATCTGGGGTTTGTCAGGTTCAGCAACGTTATGTTCCCAAAGAATGAGGTCAGCTGACTACCTGAATATACTGAATGACCAGGTCTTTACATCAATGGAATTTTTCTTCCCTGATGGTACAGACATGTTCCAAGATCACAATGCCAGGATTCATGGGGCTCACATTGTGAATGAGTGGATCAGGGAGCATGAGAGCTCATTTTCACTCATGGATTGACCTCCACAGAGTCCAGACTTCAGCCCCACTGAGAATCTTTGGGATGTGCTGGAGAAGACTCTGTGCAGCTGTCCAACTCTCCCATCATCGACACAAGATCTTAGTGAAAAATGAATGCAACTCTGGACAGAAATGAATTCTGTGATGTTGCAGAAGCTTATCAAAACGATGCCACGGAGAATGAGTGCTGTACTCAAAGCTAAAGGCGGTGCAATAAAATATGAGAGTGTGAGACTTTTTTTTTTTTTGGCCGGGCAGTGTATTTACAGCGACTTATGGAAACAAAAGCAGCAAAAAAAAAAAAAAAAATAATTCCACAGCAGACTTACAGTAGATCGAGAATAGTCCTGACACAATGGCAGAAATCATCTGTGAGTGTCGCAGCCCACAGCTTAAGGCTCTGTCCTCCTCCAGCCCTGCTCTCTGTCCTCTAGGTGTGTGGTGTGAAGCTGGTGACAGGTGGGGTGTATCGCAATCAGCGGATGAGGTTCAGGTGGGAGCTGCCTGATTGGTTTTCTGGCGTCTCCATAAAAGCAGTCTGCATGCGTCGTTCAAAGCTGGACTGTCGTCTACTCTCCAGTCAGTGCAGGGAGTAGAACTGTCTTTGCCACCAGCCTAGAGTTTCTTGTAACTCTGTTTTCTGTGTTCAGTGAGCTGATTCCTGCCTGCCGAGCTGTCTGGGTTCTTTCGTCTGCTGGTTCTCCGCTCTGCCACGGATTCTGCTTCCTTCTCCGGAGGATCTCCACCTGTTGCCAGCTTTAACATGGGAACATTGGCTTACACCTGGAAATAGGACCTTCTCTGGAAACATCTACCACGACTGGATTCACTGATGCCAACTTACCAATCGCATGGTGGACACCTGAAGGGAGAGTTCCGGAAGAGGTCAAACCTAAGGACTGTTTCTCAGCTCATCAGCCAAGTTTCCAAGCCCTAGTATCATCAGGCTATTTGTATTGTTAATACGTTGAATTAAATAATTAGCGTTCCGTATTTAACTTGTTGTTTTATGCTGTGCATGTATTGGTTTTAGTTTGGGGTTTCATCTCAGAATTACTGGTAGTCTAGGCTGGGTTAGTTTTCTACTTTAGTTGTTTTCCTGCTTTGGTGTTACCATCTGTGGTTTAACTGTAGTTTTCAGTTGCAGTTATTCCTCCGTACCATTAGTAGGTTTCTTGTTCAGTTTTCGAGGTTTAGTTATTCTGTTTCCTGGTTTCTAGTTCCGGTTCATGTACAAAGTCTTTGGTATTGTAAATAAAACATTTTTGAACCATTTAATGGTCTGCTGTTTTATTTCCTGCTTCTGAGTCTTCTTGTACCTGCCGGGACAATGAGTTTAGCATCACGTGTTAAAATGCATCTGTTTTCACATGTAGAAGCATTGTCTGTTGAGTTGTTATTTGAGGTCTTTTTTTTGAGAACAGAGTTAATCTTATGCATATTACTTATTACTATTCCTCTGGTTTATTCTTATAGTTTCTTTGGACATGGTTTTTGGTGCTTAACCCATCCTGCAATGCAGAGAAAATCCATACAAATTCTATACTAAAATGTGTGGCTTGATCTGGAATGGTGTGCTGTCTTGTTAGCTAAATTTGCTTTAAAAAACAAACAAAAACAAGAACTGTTAAAAATCCCCTTTAAATTGAACGGTAACTGCCAGAACCCAGCCATCTTTAGAACTCTGTTGTTTCGGCATAGTTTACTTGACTGAACGTCATTCAAAGTTTAAACAGGGTCAGAAGGCTTTAATTGTTCCTCTAATTCTGTGTTTTGATATCTTTTATAGTTTTTACGTAGTGGCAGTTTAGGTTTTGTGAATTTTTAATTTTTTTTTGAAAATCCTGAATTTTTCTTCAGGTCTAAATTATGACAAAATGCAGTTAACAATGTCTCTGTCTGGGAATTTCTATTGTACATGAACAATTTATACAAAACAATTGCAGGTGTTTCTGCCATTTTTCATCCAGTGAGTCTAATTGCTGCAGGACATTGGGTTTTTTCATAAATCACCTCAGACTACAGAGTGTTCTGACCAAAACTGGAATTGACTCCCATTATATTGGAGCTCCAAAGTTTTGTGTGAAAATCAGAACAGAGGGTCTCTCTAACCTGTCACCAAATCTGTATATTAACAGTACAGAAATGAAAATACAAAAGCTGCATCAGCACACTCAAAACTTCTTCATACAGTTTTCAGTTGTAAGTTGATGTTTAACCAGGATGATCCGCTGCATAAGAAAGAATGCTGGACGTTGGTGCTTTACGATCCATCCTATGTGGAGAACATGAAGCCTCTGCAGAGAGTCGTGTTCTGGATCACTTAAAAACCAACTCAGTGAAGAAGTCCTGGATCCAGCAACACTGCATGGATGAAATGACGCTGATTTATTAACAGTGACAGGGTTGCGATGTAAAGTATTTGAGAGAAGAGAACAATGTTGATGTAGATCACAGCCTCTATGAATCTATTGTCTGCATATCATTGAAAAACTGAGTTTCTCTTCAACACCAGAAAAAAGGACAAAATGAGAGAAGAATGAACGGAGATGAAAATAGTATATTGCTCAACTAAACTGACTGTGACAATGACAATAAAACCAGCAGAAAAGCCTCATATCAGCAGACAATTCAAAATGAATATTTGCTTTGAAATGACTAAACTGGTTTCCAATGAAGGGACCAATTGTTTTATTTTGAAAAACATACATATAAGAAACTGTAAAGACTTAATGCTCTTCATCAACCTGTGCAGAAAACAGCACAGTCAGAGAGAAAATTTCGAACATTGTGTTTATATTCAAACAGAATCTCTGTCTCCATCTTTGACTAAAATGAAGAGACACAACTAACTGCACTCAATCAACACATTAGTTAAAATCCAATAAAGCAGCATCAGTCAGATTACAATACCATATGATTATTTATTGAACAACTGGAGAAAATATTCTGGAGAATTCCATCTAAACTCAGATGATTATAAAACAAGAGTTTATCTGAAATAAATCATCACTGAAGAAAAGAAATAAATCCTTGAAGGCTCAAGTCTTTCAAAAGATGATTTCCAGGTGAAAACAACCATTTGCTTTCATGCCATTGCAGTGAGTTTCCATGAAAATAAGAAAATTTTACATCATTCTTTTCAGACAGAAGTAGAAACAGTTGGATTTAAAATGTTCTGTGATGCTAAACAACACATCAGTTCCACTGCAGAACAAAACAATAATCAGAGACAGAAAGCTGTTTGATTCACTGATCCTGACTGTAAAATGTAAATAAATCACATTAAAACATTCTCAAGTCTAAAATAACTCAGCAATAAATGAAGAAATCTCAAACTAAAAACATGACTCAACTCAGGCAACCAGAAACAGAAAGTATTTGGTACAAACAATGAATCAAGATGAAACATTTTCCACTTTTAAACTGATGATATTTCAGTGTTTAAAAAAATCTTTAACTTCTCTTCATTATCGGTTGTTTAACCTGCTTCTCTGATTTAATTTAAACAGACACTGAATTAAAAGTATATACAATTTAGTTTCTGCACTTTTTAACGTGATTTAACATTTTGGTCATGAAAACCCTTTTGGCTCTTTAACAGTGATGAAAAAAAAAACAATGAAGTGGCATCAAATCTGTTTTAAAGACAGAATAAAAGATATGAAAATAAAGAATAAAGGTTTGACTGTGAAGTGTGATGATGAGTTAAGACTGAAATACAACTGACATACTTTTTAGGTAAATTGGTCAATCAATTTACAAACTTTCCTGATCATCACAGGGAAATCTCAGCATGACAGATTTTAATATCAGTAGTTTTGGCATCACCAGACTGTCCAATATTAAAATATGGGAAGAGTTTCTCAGTGAAAGTGTCTCTGTGAGCGTAGATGGGAGTCGTGTCTTCAGGGTCATAGAAGGAAACCTCCCCCCTGTCATAGTCCAGCTGGACTCTGATCCTCTGGAGACTCTTCTTCACTGTGACAGTCTGACCATCACCATTAGTGTATTTCCCACTGCGATGCAGCAAACACAAGAATCCATATTTTGGTGAAAGAGATTCTTCATTCTTGCCAGCTGACTCTTTAACCAAACCTGTATTCCAGAGAGGATGATCTCCCACCTCTACAGTCCAGCTGTGTTTCCCTGAGCTGAAGCCCTCAGAGCCCAGAACAGTTGCAAACTAGTGCGTCTCTCTGGATTATCAGGAAGTTGCTGCTTTGTGTCTCGTCTCACACTGGTCAGATCATCAGACAGATAGAGACGGGGGTGTGCAGTGTTTGGGTCCAGAATGACAGGACTGAAGTGGACCTTCTCCTTCATCTTCTCCCACACTCTGAAGGACAGGTTTCCCAGATGTTTGGCCACATCTGTCAGAGCTCCTGAGAGCAGCTGTGGGTCTGACAGTGAGTTCTGGGCTCTGGCTCTGGTCTGAGTGTCTTTATAACCGATGAGGAACGACATGTTGTGTTTCTGCAGCTCTTGTTCAACAGCAGAGATGCTGTCTGACAGAGAGGAGATCTGCTCCTGAATGCTCTTCTTCTCTCTGCTGATAGTCTTCCTCTTCTGCTCCTCTTCCTCCCTCAGAGCTGCCAGTCTGGACTCCTCTTCCTCCTTCAGGAACTGGTGGAGCTTGTTGAACTCTGCTCTGATCTGCCTCTCTGTGGACAACAGCTGCTCCTTGGAGTGTTGATTCACTTTGTTGTACGTTTCCTCCACTTGTTTGTATTTGTCCCTCTTGTCCTGCAGGGACTTTAAGTCAGATTTCATCTGGTCCTTCAGGTCACTGACTGCTTGTTCTATAAGAACCACTTTGTGGTTCTGGTGGAGAGAAAACTCACAGACAGGACAAATAGCTCTGTCTTCATCTGTACAGAACAATCTAGGTTCTTCTGGATGTTTACTACACACCACCTCCACTTTCTTTTCTACTTTTTCTGCCTCACGTGATCCAGTTTTCTGTCTCCCAGCAAAGGAATCAGCCAGTTCCTTCAGCGTAAAGTTTATTTCTAGATGCTCTTTCGAGGATTTTCTTTTACAGATGGGACAGTTTCTGTTTTCAGCTTGTTCCCAGAATTTTTGCAGGCAGCTTGAACAGAAACTGTGGTTGCAGCTCAGAGACACAGGATCTCTGAAAGTCTCTGAACACACATGGCAACTCAGGTAACTTTCTAAAAGAGCTCTCTCAGCCATTTTCACTGATTTCCAGATCTCTTTTCAATAACAAGACTCACCAAAACACAGTTCCTTTGACTTACAGTCCTCCTAGTTAGTGTTCTTCTGAACAGATCCCACAGTTTCATGTAATGGCGTCTCTGCTCTGATCAGCAAAGTAAACTTCGTTTCCTTGTGTTGCGGGTGGAGCGGATTTAAAGAAAACTTCCAGTTAACTGTGTCTCCATTAGTTGGTGGTGTTTGAATAAATTATCCTTGAACAGTCAGACTCACCAAACACCGGTGTTGTAGAATTGCAGTTTACAGTCCTTCTAATTCATGTTTTCTTTTAAATATTCCGTAAAGGCGTTTCACCTCCGTTCAACAATGACAAAGTGAACTTTCAGTTTCTTTTCACTTCCTTGTAAGTAAATGGCCAACAGCTGACGTCTCATTTTCTCACCAGCAGAGGGTGCCATTTGACTTATGAACTGCACTGCCTGTCCAAAAAAACAAGTTGCCATCTGGATTTAACTAAACAAATACATAAGAGCTTTCCACTGGATAATTACTGCAGTGATGAATATGTTTCATCTGCAACAACTTATTTAACCCTAGCTGATGCAGTGAGGAGCTTCTCATTTCTTGAACAACCATGTTGGAAGACATATCCTGTGGTCATGGAAAGGATGTTAATCTGTCTCAGAAGGGTCCAATTATTGGCCTGCATCAAGCAAAGAAAACAACTAAGGAGATTTCTGAAACTAGTAAAATTAGGTTTAGAACCATCCAGTGCATTATTAAAACCTGAAGGATAGTGGAGAACCATCATCTTCCAGGAACAAATGTGGTTGGAACAAACTCTTGGATGATCGTGATCAGAGATCACTTAAACGTTTGGTGAAATCATATCATCGGAAATCAACAGTAGAACTCACAGCTATGTTCAAGAGTGAAAGTAAGAGCATTTCCACACACAATGTGATGGGAGCTGAAGGGATGGGACTAAACAGCTGTGTAGGTCTAAGAAAACCACTGATCAGTGAAGCTGATCAGGAAAAAATAATTCAATTTGCTATGGAGCATAAAGGTTGGAGTCTGAAGCAATGGAGGAAGGTCATGTGGTCTGATGAGTCCAGATTTGCCCTGTTCCAAAGGGATGGGCGCATCAGAGTAAGAAGCGGATGAAGTGATGCACTCATCATGGCTAGTGCCTACAACTTGTGGGGGTTAGGGTTATGATCTGGGGTTGCTGTAGTTGGTAAGGTTCAGCAACATTGTGTTCCCAAAGAATGAGATCAGCTGATTACCTGAATATTCTGAATGACCAGGTCTTTACATCAATAAAGTTTTTCTTCCCTAAAGATTCTTCCCTAAAGATAAGGACTTTTTGGTACCTAAAGGCATGGTCATGTTCCAAGACGACAATGCCAAGATTCATGGGGCTGATATTGTGAATGAGTGGTTCAGGGAGCATGAGAGGTCATTTTCACACATGGATTGGCCTCCATAGAGTCCAGACCTCAGCCCTACTGAGAATCTTTGGGATGTGCTGGAGAAGACTTTGTGCAGCAGTCCGACTCTCCCATCATCAATATACACATGTGGACAAAATTGTTGGTACCCTTCGGTTAATGAAAGAAAAACCCACAATGGTCACAGAAATAATTTGAATCTGACAAAAGTAATAATAAATAAAAATTCTATGAAAATTAAGCAATGAAAATCAGACATTGTTTTTGAACCGTGGTTCAACAGAATTATTTTAAAAAACCCCTGAAACAGGCCTGGACAAAAATGATGGTACCCTTAACTTAATATTTTGTTGCACAACCTTTTGAGGCAATCACTGCAATCAAACGATTTCTGTAACTGTTAATGAGACTTCTGCACCTCTCAGCAGGTATTTTGGTCCACTCCTCATGAGCAGACTGCTCCAGTTGTCTCAGGTTTGAAGGGTGCCTTCTCCAGACGGCATGTTTCAGCTCCTTCCACAGATGTTCAATAGGATTTAGATCAGGGCTCATAGAAGGCCACTTCACAATAGTCCAATGTTTTCCTCTTAGCCATTCTTGGCTGTTTTTAGCTGTGTGTTTTGGGTCATTATCCTGTTGCAAGACCCATGACCTGTGACTGACACCAAGCTTTCTGACACTGGGCAGCACATTTCTCTCTAGAATACCTTGATAGTCATGAGATTTCATTGTACCCTGCACAGATTCCAGACACCCTGTTCCAGATGCAGCAAAGCAGCCCCAGAACATAACAGAGCCTCCTCCATGTTTCACAGTAGGGACAGTGTTCTTTTCTTCATATGCTTCATTTTTGCGTCTGTGGACATAGAACTGATGTGCCTTGCCAAAAAGTTCAAGTTTTGTCTCGTCTGTCCATAGGACATTCTCCCAGAAGCTTTGTGGCTTGTCAACATGCAGTTTGGCAAATTCCAGTCTGGCTTTATTAGGATTTGTTTTCAACAATGGTGTCCTCCTTGGTCGTCTCCCATGAAGTCCACTTTGGCCCAAACAACAAAGGATGGTGCGATCTGACACTGATGTTCCTTGACCTTGGAGTTCACCTTTAATGTCTTTAGAGGTTGTTCTGGGCTCTTTCGTTACCATTCGTATTATCCATGTCTTCCATTTGTCATCAATTTTCCTCTTGCGGCCACGTCCAGGGAGGTTGGCTACAGTCCCATGGATCTTAAATTTCTGAATAATATGTGCAACTGTAGTCACAGGAACATGAAGCTGCTTGGAGATGGTCTTATAGCCTTTACCTTTAACATGCTTGTCTATAATTTTCTTTCTGATCTCCTGAGACAACTCTCTCCTTGGCTTCCTCTGGTCCATGTTTAGTGTGGTTCACACCATGTCACCAAACAGCACAGTGGCTACTGTAACCCTAGAAATAGGCTGACTGACTGATTACAAGTTTGTAGACACTTGTGATGCTAATTAGAGGACACACCTTGATTGAACATGTCTCTGTGGTCACATTATTTTCAGTCTTTTCTAGGGGTACCATCATTTTGTCCAGGCCTGTTTCATGAGTTTATTTTTTTAAAATAATTCTGTTGAACCATGGTTCAAAAACAATGTCTGATTTTCATTGGTTAATTTTCATAGAATTTTTATTTATTATTACTTTTGTCAGATTCAAATTATTTCTGTGACCATTGTGGGTTTTTCTTTCATTAACTGAAGGGTACCAACAATTTTATCCAGGTGTGTAAGACCCTGGCATAAAATTAATACAACTCTGGGCAGAAATAAATGCTGTGACAGTGCAGAAGCTTATCGAAACAATGCCACAGCGAATGTGTGTCGTTCTCAAAGCTAAAGACAGTCCCACAAAATATTAGTGTGTGACTTTTCTTTTGGCTGGGCAGCGTATTTACAACGACTTATGGAAACAAAAGCAGCAAAAAAAAAAGAAAAAAAAGTGAAAGACTAATAGTGTAATAATAAATAATCTCACATAAAAATGCAACCAATACGTTCAGACACACAGTTGGATGGAAACATCAGAATTCCACAGCAGACTTACAGTAGATACAGAATAGTCCTGACACAACGTCAAAAATCATCTGTGAGTTCAGCATAACGTGTTAAAATGCAACTGTTGTCACATGCAGAAGCATTTTCTGTTAACTTGAGTTGTTACTGGAGGTTTTTTTAAGCGAATAAGGTGGATGGTGTGCATGTATTTAAATTTATGTTGCAGTTAAAGTCAGAACAACATCAAAATTTGAGATTGAGAACACAGTTAAACTTATGCATATTACTTATTACTATTCCTCTGGTTTATTCTTATAGATTCTTTGGACATGGTTTTTGGCGCTTAACCCGTCCTACAACTTCAAAATCCATACAAATCATATATCAAAATGTGCGGCTTGATCTGAAATGACGGGGCTGCCTTTTGTTAGCCAAATTTGAAAAAAAAAAAACTGTGTCAAAAATCCCCTCTGAAATAAATGGTAACTGCCAGAACCCAGTCATCTTTGGAACCCTGTTTTTCCGGCATACTTTACTTCACTAAACTTCATTCAAAGTTTAAACGGGTCACAAGGTTTCAATTGTTATTCCTCTAATTCTGTGTTTCGATATCTTTTACAATTTTTATGCAGTCGCAGTTTAGGTTTTGTGATTTTTTTGAAAATCCTGAATTTTTCTTCAGCTCTACATTATGACCAAATACACACACACACACGCGCGCGCGCGCACACACACACACACGCACACCTAACTTTACATCTGCACGTTTCTTAATGCACTTTAAAAATGTTTTCTCATTGTGTGAATGGATTTCAATTCTATTTAATTCTACTCTACTCTATTTATAGTATTGTATTGTATTGTATTTAATGCTATTCTGTTTAATTCTACTGTATTGTATTGTATTCTATTTAATTATATTCTGTTAAATTCTACTCTATTGTATTCTATTTAATGCTATTCTATTCTATTCCACCGGGTGTCGCTGTCTGGCTCCTTTTTCTCCGTATCTAGGCTACCGTGCGCGTCCGCGTGTGAGAGCGCGTGCACAACGCGTGAAAAGAGAGAACGGGAGCATCTGCCTCCGAAGCGCGCGCGCACGCGGGGAGGATGATGCAGCCTCGGTTCAGACAACAGACGCGGAGCTGAAGAAGAAGAAGAAGAAGAACCGGGGCGGACCGAGCGGACGCACCGACACCGACACCAGCATCTACCGGGACCGGAGCTTACCGGGGGGCCGGGCTGCAGCTCCCACCGGACCGAACCTCCTCCCCGTCGGTGTGCTCGTGCGGAGGGAGGATGAAGAAGAGCAGCCAGAGCAGGCGGGTCAGTGTTCAGAGGTCCATCCAGGTTTTCACCGTTTTTAGGAGGTTCCGCTGCGGTCCGCGTTCACCATTCATCACCTCATCCGGCCTGACCGTGATCAATAAGTGTGATCAGCGGGCAGATTAATCATCAATGCTCTTCCTGTGGAGGACAAACGGCTGCTTTCATATTCCACCTTTTTATTCCCATTTCTGACTCTTTGTCTGAGAGCAGCTCAGAGAGATTTTATTCTACATTACGTGTGAATCTGTTTAATTATTCATTGGAGCTTTTTTTTTATTTAAAAGAATCCCGATAAACAAGTTAAAGCGCGTTTATTTATCACGTCTTGTTTTAATTCTTGTTTTTCCTGCCGTTTACGTCCTGGAGACTCTCAGTCCGAGGAGGAAAAACATTTGGATCAGAACTTGTGCTTTTATAGGCTGATAAAAGAATAGAATCCAAAGAAACGTTTAAAAACAAATATTCACATTGTACTGCAGTAAAAGTACAAAAAAAAAACAATGTAAAAGTAGATAAATTAACTTAAAGCATCTGAAACTGTGGTGGTGCAGCAAAATCTTAACTGAAAAAGATGGGTTTTGGGATGTTTTTCAGATCATGAATGGTGCTCCTGCTTTAGATTTAATCAGTTTTTTAAAATTGAAACATGAAATCTTCCTGTCACATTTTTGTGTTTTACAGTCAGCCACAGAATAAAACTGTAAAACCTCCCACAAAAAGCAGTTTGTACAGTAGAACATGAACAAATTCTGCCTGAGAAAGAATTCTGAGTTCCGTCACGACAACAGAAACACAGAAATGTAAAGTCTGATTAATTCAACCAGTAAAAATTACAGTCAGGACCAGGTAAAAATAAGAATTTAACCCATTAAAGTGATTTTATAGTCTGTTCTTTGCTCATAAAAAGTGCAGTCGCAGACTTTTACTGTAGGAACATTTTGCGACATCCTGACATAAAGTCTCTCTGATGTAATTTAGTTGCTTTGAGGTAATATCTTGCGTCTTTATGGGAGTTGTGCACCATTTTGAGGTTGTTTTTTGAGTCTATCATAACTTTGGAGTTGTTTTTGGGTCTTCATTGTCATTTCTTGTGCCTTTGAGGTTGTTTTTTGAATCTTTGTTGTCGTTTCTTGTGTCTGAGGTTGTTTTTTGAGTCTTTCTCATCATTTATTGCATCTTTGAGGTTGTTTTTTTGGGTCTTTGTCGTTGTTTCTTGTGTCTTTGAGATTGTTTTTTGAGCATTTATTGTCATTTCTTGTCTCTGAAACAGTTGTTTTTTGTCTTTCTGTGAGATAGTTTCAAGACTTTGTTTTCAGTTTTTCAGTTTTCAGTCTTTATCGTAATTTCTTGTGTCTTTGAAGTTGTTTTTTGAGTCTTTGTCATATTTTCTTGTGTCTTTGAGGTTGTCTTTTGAGTCTTTGTTGTCATGTCTTGTGTCTCAGGCAGTTTTTTAGTCTTTGTTATCATTTCTTGTGTCTTTGATGTTTTTTTTTGTCTTTGTCATCATTCCTTGAGTTTTGAGGTTGTTTTTTCAGTCTTTGTCATATTTCCTGTCTTTGAAGTTGTTTTTGAGTCTTTCTTGTCATTTTTTGTGTCTCTGATGTTGTTTTTTGAGTCTTTCTTGTCATTTTTTGTGTCTCTGATGTTGTTTTTTGAGTCTTTGTCATCATTTCTTGTGTCTTTGAGGTTTTGATTTGTCATTATTTCGGTCATTTTTTGTCTTTCTGTGAGATAGTTTCAAGACTTTGTTTTCAGTTTTTTCTCATTTTGTTGATGTTTTTGTCTCTGAGTTTGTTTTGAGTCTTTGCTGTTGTTGTTTTTTTTTGTTTTTTTGTTTATCTCTGAGGTTGTTTGTTGGTTGTTTGAGGTTGTGTCTTTCCAGTCTGTTTTTGAGGTAGTTTTTTTTGCTTTTGCAGTCGTTTTCATTTCTTGTCCCTGAGGCGTTTTTTCTCTTTGAAGTAATTTTTTTGTCTTTCTTTGTTTTTTTTTGTGTTTCATTGTTGTGCATCTTTTTGAGGTAATTTCTAGTCTCATTGTGACTTTTGGTCTCAGAGGTTGTTCATCTTTTTGAGGTTATGTTCTGTGATGCTCTTGTTTCTTTAAGGCCATTTTTTTGTCTCTGTTAGGTAATTTTGTGTTTCTTTGTGGTTGTTTTTGACTGAGTTTTTCTTTCAGTGACATTTTCCCCCTTTGCTACTCCTTTGAGTCTTTTCTCTCGGTGTTGTGCTGTTATGTAATTAAAGTAGGTCAGAGTGACAGAGAGCAGAGATCACGACAAACATGATGATCATGAAGATTAACACTCCTCCATCAGTCACTCATTAATCTTTACTCTTCTTCACCTCTCCGTCCCCAGAGGCTTTAATCTGTAACATCCTCCTCTTCCTCCTTCTTCTTCATCCTCTGCAATAAATCTTCCTCCTACATCTTCTTTCTGCCGTAGAATCAAAGTTTCTCCTCCTCTTTGCTTCTTCTTCGTCTGGTTTTCCTCTCGTCACTCAATATTTTTGTTACTTCATCTTAAACATTAATGTTTACTGGATTATTTCTCCCTTCGTTCCTTCCTTACTTCATTCCCAGCTTCCTTCTTTCTTTCTTTCCTTGTTCCTTCTCTTTCAATCTCTCTTTATCTTTCTTTTTCCTTTGTGTCTTCATTTCCTTTCTTTACATCTTTTTGCTTAATTTTTCCCCTTTTCTTTGTTCCATTCTCTTTTCTGATTTATTTTCTTTTCTCCTCCATAGTTTCTCTTTGGAGGGGTGTTGGGCTGTCTTTAAAAATCCAATATGTCTTTCCTGCCTCCGCACATGTTTTCTTCTTCCATCCTTTCCTTCATCTTTCGCTCATGAACAGTCTTTTTTTTTCTGAAGCATCGACTCGTCTTTTTAAAAAACTGGCTTCTGGTTGTTTGTCCTCAGCTGTAGACTACAGATCTAATGTGGTTCTTGTCGTTCCTCTCTGATTTTATCTGCTGGGTTTCAGGGCGTCCAGGACTCGGGTCCGCCGGCAGTCCAGCAGCCGGAGAAGGTTGGTTGGATCCGGAAGTTCTGCGGTCGAGGGATTTTCAGGGAGCTGTGGAGGAGCCGGTATGTGGTGCTGAGAGGAGACCACCTGTACATCTCAGACAAAGAGGTGAGGAAACAAAACCCAACCAGCAAAATACAAACACAAAGTCCAGTCTGTTGGACAGGATAGAAAGGATTGTGGGTAATTTCCTGGCAGTTTTGTGTGTCGGACAACCTCATAGAAGGACCATAATTCTGCAGGAGAGCCTCTGTATGAAATTACTGGTTATGGTTCTTGTTTGAAAGTCAAGGAGCTCAGTTAAAAGTCAAAGAGAGAGACACAAAACAACCACAATGGTGCAAAACAACCATGGTGAAACAAGGACAAAATAAAACACAAAGACAGAAAAAAAACTACAAAGTGACAAAAAGACAATACAGTGAGACACCAAATCACCACAAAGACAGACAAAACAACTACAAAGACAACCAAAGCAAACAAAGTGACAACAGTGAAACCACTACAAATAAACACAAAATAACCGCAGAGACACAAAACAACTGTAAAGAGATGTAAAACAACCACAGAGACACAGAATTACTGCAACAAGATGCAGAATAACTAAAAACACACACAAAAGAACTACAAAGAGACACTAAATGACTACAAAGAGGTGTGAAACAACAAAGATACACAAAACAACTACATAGAGACACAAAATGACCACAAATAGCCATAAAACATCTGCAAAAAGACACAATACTATCACAATTAAACACAAAACAACCACAAATGGACATAGAGTGACTACAAAGAGACATAAAACAAGCAAAAAGAGACACAAAACCACCACAAAGAGACACAAAACAACTACAGAGAAGCACAAAACATCTACAAAGACATCCAAAGGAAACAAAATGACAACAGTGAGACACCAAACATCACAAATAAACACAAAATAACCACATAGAGATGCAAAATTACTGCAATAAGATGCAAAAAAGCACAAAAGAACTACAAATAGACACTAAATGACTACAAAGAGATGCAAAACAACTACAAAGAGACAAAACAACTGCAACAAAAGACAATACCACCACAATTCAACCCAAATCAGCCACAAATGGACACAGAATGACTACAAAGAGACATAAAACAACCAGAGACATAAAATGATCACAATGAGACATAGTGACTTTAAAGCAACAATTGTAAACGGACATAAAACCACTACAAACGGGCTTCTGTCATTGCCACAAAAGTGCAGACTCATCGCTGCTGAAAATAAGCCCTAACAAGCACATTTTCTCCCATTTGTGTGTTTGATATGAACTTTGGCAAGCAGCTGTTTTTAAAAATAAAACCATATATTGATGATTCGCTTTTAAAGATTCCCACTCAGCAGGAAGCGGCGCGCTGAAGTGCTTTGTTGGTGGTTTGAGTGAATCTGCTGGTCTGTGAAGGAGGTTTTATTGGGTCACAGGAGGATCGGAGCCGTTTTTATTTCCAGCTCCAACGATGCTGAGTCACTTCTGAACAACGCCGAGTCACGCCACCGATCATGTGACCCGCAATGTCACGTTTTTGCCTTTACACAGACCAAACGTCCTGAGGAGGGAGATGTATTCAGAGTTAAAGGGACGGAGGTTTTGTTCTGCTCTGTGGCCTCAGACACACACAGTTACACAATAATAAACGCGTTTAAACAAAATAACAGAAATTTTAGGCGATTTTCTCCTTTAACGCTGCAGCTGTGAGGGCGACTCTGATGTGTGTTTCCAGCTGCCAAGCGCTGGTCTGTATGTATTTTCAGAGTGTCCCTGAACGCAGCGCGGAGGACAGGTGTGTGTCTGCAGCAGGTCTGGCTGAGTGCTGAGTTCACACTGACTCCTCATTATGTAACTGTGCGTTATGTAAGTGCACTCACAGTGTTGTGTGATGCTGAGCCAGACTTTCTCACAAACACACTCTCTTCTTTGTGAGGTTTCAGTTCTGAGATACACAAACCTGAAGAGAGGACGATGGATCCAGGGGCTGAAACACCACACAACCCATGGACACGTTAGGACAGGGTGTTACAGAGAAGCTAGAGGCAAAGACTAACTGCAAAAATGCAAAGTTTTCATAAAAATGTACAAAGCAACAACAAAGACACAAAAAACTGCTGCAAAAAGATGTAAAATGATCACAGAGACAAACAAAACAACAAGAAAGAGACACAACATAGACACAAAACAGTAAGAGACAACAACAACAAAGATCCAAAATGACCACAAAGAGACAGAGTACACAAAAAAGTACACAAAATGAAATACAAAGTGACACAAATCCACCAAAAATAGAAAAGACAAATAGATGCAAAGAGAAACAAAACAACCAAAAAATGTGCAATATGATCTGATAGACAAACAATAGACACAAATAGACAAAATAAACAAAGAATCCCCCAAAAATATGCAAAATGATGACAAAGACCCAAACCAACAACAAAGAGACAACAAAGACATACACAACAATGACACACAATAACCACAAAGAGATGCAAAATGACCACAGAGACAAAAAACAGCTACAAATAAACTCAGCACCCCAAAAAAATGCAAACTGATCAAAAAGATACACAAAACAACTAAGAGACACCTAAAAAGATACACAATGATGACAAAGGCACACAAAACAACAGCAAAGACACACAAAATGACCACAAATGGACACACGTGGACACAAAAGAACCACAAAGAGACTCAAAATTATCAAATGTAACCACAGAGACGCATAAACATCAAAAAAACACACATAAAATAACCACAAAGAGACACAACAAGACAAAAATCACCACAGACATCAAAGGAAGAACAAAGAGACATAAAACTACAACAAAGACACACAACAAAACAACAGACAGAAGTAACCACAAAGACATGCAAATAACAGCTACGAAGATGCAAAAAATGACCACACACAGACACAAAACAACCACAAAGAGACACAAAATATACACACAAAAGAATCACAAAGAGACGTAACCACCAAAAAAGGTGTAAAATCATCACAAATGTACACAAAACAAAAAGCAACTACAAAGGCCCACAAATCCACTTTAAAGAGATTCACAACAATGACAAAGAGACACACAAAAAAGACACACAACAACAATGGCACACAATAACTACAAAGAGAAAAAACAACTACAGCTAAATCCAGCACCACCAAAAAAGGTGCAAACTGATCAAAAAGATACACAAAAGCAGCGACAAAGACACACAAAACGACTTTAAAGAGATTGACAACAATGGCAAAGAGACACAAAAACACCAAAAAGACACACAACAGAACCACAAACCAGCCACAGAAAGAAACAGAATGATCAACAAAAAACAAAATAACAGGCACAGAGAGATATGAAATGATCACAGACATAAAACAACCACAAACATTTAAATACCAACCACCAATAAACACAAAACCAACCCGACTCTGTGTTTCTGTGTGGCAGCTCCAATAGTGCAGCTGTAGATGTGCATCAGTTGTGTTACTGCAGTTCATCAGTGGACTTTGTCTGATAACATCAGGCCTCATGTCCTCTTTCATGTCTCTGAAGCCTCCAGTTCTCTGATCATCTGAGTGCAGAACATGTTTCCAGATCAGCTGCACAGATTCACCACAGATAAACTTTATTCACACAATCAGAAACAGTCTTTTCTGTAAGACTGATCAGCTGCTTTCTACAGTGAGGTTTTCCTACTTAATGCTCAACACGTTGCTCGTTAATACTACACTGAGTGCAGGTTGATACACGTCTTCTACGTTATCTTCTTCTACGCCTTCTTAGTCTTCTTCCATGTCTTCTTCTTCTACATCATCTTCCTCTCCCTCTTCTTCTTTTAAGTCTTCTTCTATTTCTTCTTCCTCTACATCTTCTTTGTCTTTTAATACATCTTCTTCTACATCATCTTTTAAGTCTTCTTCTGTCTTCTTTTAGGTCTTCTTCTTCTATGCCTTCTTCTTCTGTCTTATTCCTCTACATCTTCAACATCTTCTTTTCTACTGCTTTTTTGTCTTCATCTTCTGTCTTCTTCTGTGTCTTATCCCTCTATGCCTTCTTCTTCTTCTTTTCTACATCTTCTTAGTCTTTGTCTTCTGTCTTCTTCTATCTTCTACATCTTCATCTTCTTCTGTCTTCTTCTATGTCTTCTTTGTCTTCATCTTCTGTCTTCTATGTCTTCTTCTACATCTTATTCTTCTACATCTTCTTCGTTTTCTTCTGCGACGTCTTCTTTTAAGTCTTCTTCTGTCTTCTCCTTCTCAGTCTTCATCCTCTACATCTCTTACGTCTTCTTTCTAAATGCCTTCTTCTACATCTACATCTTCTACGTCTTTTTCTTTTCTACATCTTCTTTGTCTTCATCTTCTTCTGTCTTCATCTTCTTCTGTCTTCTTCATCTTTTTCTACATCTTCTTCATCTTTTTGTATGTCTTCTTCTGTGTTTTCTCCTTCTATGTCTTCTTCTACTTCTTCTTCTACATCTTTTTCTTCTACGTCTTCTTTGTATTCTTCTGTCTTTTTCTGCATTGTCTTCTTTTATGTCTTCTTCATGTCTCCTTCTATGTTTTAATCTTCTATGTATCCTACGTCTTCTTCTTAAATGTCTTTTGCTACATCTACTTCTTCTACATCTTCTATGTCTTCTTCATCTTCTTCTAGTCCATCTCTGTGCTCATGCAAAATCCAAAGTGGCATTATTACTAGTGATATCGTATTATTTTGCAGGAGGCATTTTTGCTCCTGTCACATTTTCCTTTGCTGTCGGCTCATTTTTCACCGCAATATAAAGTCCTGCAGTCCAATGGAAACAGAACAACCATGACTAGAAGTAGGGAGAACTCAGAAATCTCTGTGCAGTTTGTTACAGTTATAACACAATACAAAGCAATGGAAAAAACCTGAAATCAACATGTCGAACATTTTTCCATGTGTCCACAGGTGTTATTGTACTGGAAAATAAAACTGTGACTCATATTTACATATTTTTTATTACATATTTTCCTTTTTACATTTTTATTTGTTTCCACACCTGTCTCCTCTCTGCTCTGTGTAAACACTGCCTGCAATTCAACCTAGTTCAGCCAAAGAGTCTCTGAATTTTTGGTACACGACTATTGGTCACAACTGAGCTTCTCGATTTTGCTCAGAAGTGAAGAATCTTCAGTTTTTTGCAGAATCTTGTTTTAGCATGTGGTTTATTTTTGGCATATTTTCAAACAATAATGTTGATAAAATATCGGAATTTTAGCTCTGATTTAGTTGATTTTCCCGACAGAATGGCACAGAAAGTTGTAAATCCAACAATTGTTTTCTGTTTTTAAAGTTTCTGGCTCTTCTAAAACTTTCACTGAGTCTAGAAAAACTATTAGAAAACCAGAAACTGGAATAACAGAAAGACATGACATGTAGGATAAAGTAATTTTGATGAAATATCAAGACCGTATTTTTGTCACATTACTGTTGGTTGCAACTGAGTCTCTAATAGCCTCAAGATTGCATTAAGGAATGAAGAATTTTTAATTTTTTACAGTGTTGTTACTCCAAATGATTTATTTTTGGCAAATTTCTAAAGAAGACATGTAGAATAAAGTGATTTTTATGAAATTACACAAATTTACACTTTTTTTTGCTGATGAACTTCAGATGAGTAGTTCAAAGGCCATCGGGAAAGTCCAAAGGCCAGCAATTTTTCGGTTTTCACAGTTTGTAATTCCGATAAATGGTGTAATTTTGGTGATTTTTTAAAAACATAACATGCTTTTCAGAGATTTAATGCATGTTTAGAATTACAGATAAATGGATTCAGAACCGCCCTGCGACAGACTGGCGACCTGTCCAGAGTGTCCCCTGCCTTCGCCCGAGTTAGCTGGGATAGGCTCCAGCACCCCCCACGACCCTTGTGAGGATTAAGCGGTGTATAGATAATGGATGGATGGATGGATGGATTCAGAACCGTTTTAATGTATTTTTGAAGATCTGGAGGTATTCCAGGCTTTACAAAGTAACTCAAAGAACCGGAATCGATAAGCACAATCAGAATTCTTAAAATACAAGCACCACCCAACCCAATACAATACGACCACAAAGACACAAATGGCTGCAGATTGTGGTCCTACTTTCAGTTTTGGGAGTTTGGGGTTTTGTTCAGGAGGGTCTTGAACCTGTGTGGCTTCGGGGCCTCACATCTCCTAAAGTGTTGATGTGTATACTGTCGCTGTGTTTGTGACGTTCTTGTAAAAAGTGAGTCAGTCTGTTCTACTGCGTCACATTTGCACTTTCAGCTGCCTCAAAGTCGGACGTCAGCTGAGTGTTTGTCACTGAAACATGTTTAAATATAGAATGTTGTGTGTTTTTGACAGACATGTTGTGTGTTTGATGCACAGAGGTTTTATTTCTGTGAGGTTCAGCAGCAGAAACATGATTTTTTTTCTGCTTGTAGTCCCGTTTCTGTCGACTGACTGAACCGAGCAGCAGCATAATGACTCATGTGAACCCAGCCTGAGTGAGTGTGTGTATGTGTGTGTCTGTCTCTATGTGTGTGTGTGTGTGTGTCTATGTGTGTGTGTGTGTGTGTTTCCTGTAATTATGATTCCTTCATCATCAGTCGTCGTTTTTCGTCTTGTTTCTGTACTTCAGCAGAACGTTGACCCAGAACTCTTTAATACAGCAGCCTGAGGGCTCCACTGTGTGTTTGGGGGGTCGTTTCTATCTTTGTGAGGACCGATTCTAGTTTCAAAACCATCATAGCGAAGATGTTTCTGTTTTTTGAGGACAATTTACCACTGTCCGAGGACATTTCTGCATTAGTTTGACATTTCAGCGTTGTCAGGAAATTTTTGCAGCGAGAGAATATTTCTGTGAGGACATTTCTGCACTGCGGGGACATTTCTAAGTTGTGAGGACATTCTGCGTTGTGAGGACTATTCTGCACCGTGAGGACATTTCTGCACTGCAGGGATGTTTCCAAGTTATGAGGACATTTCTGCACTGTTATGAAGTTTCCACACTGTAAAGATGTTCCTGCACTGTGAGGACATTTCTGCACTGCAGGGACGTTTCCAAGTTGTGAGGACATTCCCGCGTTGTGAGGACTATTCTGCACTGAAAGGACATTGCTACACTGCAGGGACGTTTCCAAGTTGTGACGACATTTCTGCACTGTTATGAAGTTTCCACACTGTAAAGATGTTCCTGCACTGCAAGGACATTTCTGCACTGTGAAGACTATTCTGCACAGTGGGGACATTTCTGCACTGTGTGGACATTTCTGTCCTTTAAATCTGTTTGAGCGCTCAGAACTGGTTGCGGGTTCAGGCTGGGTTGTGTGTTTTCTGTCTCCCCGCAGATCTAACTAGAGATCAGTGCTAATGAGTTATTGATTAAACTCAAACAACTGATCATTCATAATTTGATGCATTTGCGTTTGCGGCTCGTTTTGTGGGATGTTTCCTGTCGTTGGTCTAAAATGTGTTTGTGGAGGTGGCGCTGAAGCCCTTGCATCATATTGATCATATTGGCTGTGATATTGACGAATGTTCATCCCCACCAGTTCCCACATGTGACTGCTGGTCTCTGCAGTCATTGAACATACAGAGTGACCTCATGTGACCTCCAACGCACAATGAGATCGATGTGATCGGAATTTAAAGAGGCGTTCGCTGTTTAAAGAGACAGCACATGTTTTTCTAACTTTCACACATCACTGATCTTTGCTCTGATTGCTCATTTGTGGATTTAAGAGTTGATAATTGAGGGACATGTTCAAGATATGATTTTTGAATCAGTGGTTTTTTCATATCTCTAAAGTTTTCACTGAATTTCACTGAATAGAAACACAAGTTATTTGCGTGACATCACCTCAATGCAGAGTCCATTGATGAAGGCTCCAATATGGTGTCGCCTCGCATGTGGCTGTTTTATGACTCACTGCACACAATAATTATTGTTTCCCCAATCAGCAGGAACCCTGGCTGCAAACTGAAGCACCTTAACTCTCTGTACCCCAAAACCCACTGCTTGGTTTGAAACACATATTATACTTTAAAAGAATCACCAAAATGGCACCGTTTATCAGAACCTGGAAATTTTGAATTTGGATTTTGAACTTTCTGCTAGTCCTTGAATGGATCATCTGTGACGTGCTGTTCCATTGGGAAAAGTAACCAAATCTAAGATTTACATCAAGATGTTTGATCAATATCTCTTTGTTTTCCATGTCTAATGTGACAGCAAGAAAAGCACTGAGAGAGCGCAGTGCTCCGCCAAGGCTGCTCAGTCGTATGATTTCTCACGGATAAGTCCCAATAAGTCTGCAGCAGTCGATTTGTAGTAGGATCGCAGTCATGTGATCATCAGCAGGCAGCTGTTCACTTGCTGTCATAGTTACAGTGACGCCGTGCCGCTATCTTGCAATGATACAGAAATCTTTAACAAATACATGGATCCAGACTATAAGCCGCATCACTGCCAGAATCTAATCATTTGGTCCTTGTGTCATTTCTGACCATCCATCCATCCATCCATCCATCCATCCATCCATCCATCCATCCATCCATCCATCCATCCATCCATCCATCCATCCATCCATCCATCCACCCATTATCTATACACCGCTTGATCCTCATTAGGGTCGCGGGGGGGGCTGGAGCCTATCCCAGCTGACTCGGGCGAAGGCAGGGGACACCCTGGACAGGTCGCCAGTCTGTCGCAGGGCTACATATACAGACAAACAATCACTCTCACATTCACACCTACAGGCAATTTAGAATAATCAATTAACCTCAGCATATTTTTGGACTGTGGGAGGAAGCCGGAGTACCCGGAGAAAACCCACGCATGCACAGGGAGAACATGCAAACTCCATGCAGAAAGATCCCGGGAAAGCCGGGACGCGAACCAGGGACCTTCTCGCTGCAAGGCGAAACTGCTAACCACTACGCCGCTGTGCAGCCCCTGTCATTTCTGACCTTCCCTGAAAATTTCATCCAAATCCATTTGTCCATTTTTGAGTAATGTTGTGCACACAGACAGACAAACGTATGTTGTTTTCGCAGTCCGTGACTTTATATTGCAGTGAAAAATGAACCCACAGCGAGTAAACATGTGACAGGAGAACAAAATGTCCAGTGGTGCTAACCTTTAGCAGAGTGTGTAGCCTGTTAGCTACATACTGATGATGCTTTCGGTTTGAGCTTCATGTCTTCTACTCACTGCTGGAGGAAGTTAAAGATGAAAATTAGTTTCAACAGCAGCACTTGAGAGTCTGCAGCTCTCCTCACACTGTTTTAAAGTGTAACGAAGCGAAAACATCTCTGATGAATGAAACATGGAAACCAGACGGAGACGTTTGACTCAATCTGAAGCTTTTACTGAGAGTTTTTACTTCAACTGAATTCTTCCTTCATGCAGCAGACACATAGAAACCAATCAGCTGCTGATGTTCAGTTTGAATTATGACTGAAATACTGCAAGATGTCAAGTTTTTCTTTTTAAATTTGTTGTTACAGAGGGTTCTCAAGCTCATAAAGCAGATGTTTTGCCAGAAAGTGGAAACCATGACCAGCTGTGAACAAACATGCTGCTCAGAGAACATTGCAGCCACATCACTTCTTTAAACACTGGAATCTGTTGTGGTTTTTGGTAAAATTCTCTCAGAAACGAACCTGAAGGTTTCGTCAGTCAGCAAACAAACCGAATGTCAGATGTTACTGCAGATTGAACTCATTAGGACTGTAAACTGCACAAGATCTGTGTTATATTGCAGCGTTTTACATGTGTGGAAACACTAACTGACTTCATTAACTGAACTTAAAAACTTGTCAAAAAAATAAAAGACAAATTACAAAAATAAAAAAAATCATAAATAAAAAAATGAAACAAAATAGAAAGTAAAAGAACATAAAACAAAAGTCATAATAAATATTAAATTAAGTATAAAAATATATAAATACATAAATTAAAAATAAATAAAAATGCAAAATATAATTTTAAAAAATACAATAAAAATAAAGGTCAAAAGACAGGAAATCAAAATGAACTAAATTAATAAAATATAAAATAAAAAGGGAAATTCTGAAAAACACAGACTGATCCTTTAAAATCAGGTACTTTCACATATCAGAGAGCAGCTGTTTCCTGTTCAACCAGCTGTTACGGTGTGTGTGAGAAGACACACACTTATTTCTGTGTCACTGCCTCTGCATGTGTGTGCGTGTGTGTGTGTGTGTGTGTGTGTGTGTGTGTGTGTGTGTGTGTGTGTGTGTGTGTGTGTGTGTGTGTGTGTGTGTGTGTGTGTGTGTGTGACAGATGTGTACAGAGTCATATTTGTGCATCAGTCCTGAGTGCAGATTGATTCATTTCTTTTAGTACAGATTATTTTTGGCCCTTTCTGCCTTTAGAGAGAGAAACATCTGAGATCATGAGCTTCCTGAAAAAGGGCAGAACCACAAACGGTTCCTCTGAGAACCATGAAAGAAACCAGCAGCTGCACCATCTGTCCAAAACACACCTGAAAACTCTCCTCCAGATTTACTGAATATTATAATACACAGAACCCATCACCAAGTCAGAGTTAAAGGAGAGTCCTGTTGTCGTGTTTCTAGCTCTGATGATGTCAGTAAAGGTGTGTTTGTGTCCTCAGGTGAAGGACGAGCGTAAAGCTCAGGAGGTTTTCGATCTCGCTGATTACGAACGATCAGAGGAGCTCAGGAAGGCGAAGAGTCGCAGCAAGAAGAACCACAGTCGCTTCACAGTGCTGCGCTGCAGACAGCCGGGAAACACCGTGAGTCCACCTGTCTGTCTCTACCTGTCTCTCTGTCCGTCTGTACACCTGTCTGTCTCTCTGTCTGTCTGTCGATCAGTCAGTCAGTCTGTCTGTACACCTGTCTGCTGTTGTTGTTTTGCTGTTGTTTTGTTGTTGTTGTCGTCTGTCAGTTCCTGGTTCCCTGTATCCTCAGGAGTCGGTCCAGATGTGAAACCTGAAGTAAACGCAGCTACGGTGTCCGATAGCCAGTGAAAGCAGCATTTATGCCAGAATTACAGCAGCAGCTTTATGAAATTCTTAAAATTATAAATTAGCCCCGAACGATCAATACCAGGTTGCTGTGTCGGGTTTGTCTGAATGAAGCTGTAGGGAGCATTAATAGAAAAGTGACCTGTGTTTGAATGACCAAACGTCACCACTTTATCGGATTAATGCAGCAGCAATGTTCCACATCACGTCTGAATAACAGAAAATCGAACTGTGCCTTTATTAGTTTATACACATCAGATGGTTCATAGCAACAACAGTAAAATAAGAAATTAAAGTTTGTCCGTATGTAATTTATTAACTCTAATGTTGACATGTAGGGACAAATCTGTGCAATATTAATATTTCTTTATCAGTGTTTCTTCTCATGAAAGAATCTTTGCAGGACAATTGATAGTGCAATGTTGTTATTTCCACATCCACAGGAAATTGGACAATCTGAACCAAATCCTGTTGTAACAGTTTCCTCATTGTGGGATTAATAAATTATCGACTCAATGTAGTTTTCAACCAGCTTCTATGTGAAAACAGTCCTGACTTCTGATTTTTGTGTCCCTCTGAAGACTTTCGCTGGTCTTGCTGCCCTTAAGAGACAACTATGGAGGTTGTTCTGTTGTTGTTTTTATGTTTTGTTGTCGTTTTGTTGTCAGTTCTTGCTCCCGTCAGTCCAGATGTGAAGCTGAACTTGTCCCTTCCCTCCGTCCGTCCTCTCGGTGCCTTTATTCATCTCCTCCGTCCTCTGCGCTCAGAGATTACATCGTCCTGCTTGACTCACACCGCCGCCTCATTGGTGGATCTCCTCCTCCATCCTGCTCAGGACTGGTAGATCAGATTTTGTCCGACCCGCCCACCCTGCCCTGGCTTGCCTGATTGGCTGAGCCCTGTTGTTTTTTTTTTTCTCCCTTCCTCTGAAAAGGTTTAATCTGCAGAATCCCATTAGTCCGTCAGAGGACGAGTTACAGCGATAATCCCTGAAACACTTTCACGTGTCCGTCTACCTCTCTCGCCCTCTCTCTCTCTCTCTGGGCTCTGAAACGAAGCAGTTCGTCGATGATGCAGAGTTTAAACTGCATCATCGACAAACTGAAAACTGTCAGAGGTGATGGGATGAATCCTGACAGTCAGCAGCTGTTTGTTACGAAAACCTGCTGCAGGGAAGCTTGCTCTGTTTTCAGCCAAATAACTGTCAAAATAACCATCGGTTGATATCAAAACATGGAGTCACCATCAGTATACAGCAGATATTTAGCAGTAAAATGCTTCTGAAGAGAAAATGACACTAAACTGAAAGCTATAAATGACATGCGATGTACTGAAGAGCATAAAGTCTGCAGAAAATCCTATTTATGTAGCTGAATATTGATTTAAGAATCTAGATTGAATAACTTTAGCAAAATGAAATGTTTGACTTGAGATAAATTGACGTTTGTGAGGAGGTGAAGCTGTCGTACATTGAGAAAAAACTGCAATGGAGACTATTTCTTGAGTCGAAAATCAAAAACCAAAGATCATGTGTGTGTTTGTAAAGAATTTTTGGTTGAAGATATAGTTCTGGAATTCTCTTTGTGACATTAACATGTAGCTTTAACCTCAGCAGTGCCACCTTCTTTGTTTTTTAAAGGTTAGTTGTGATTTTTTTTTGTCATTGTTCAATACGTGGATTTACTGTCATTTTATTAAACTGAAAAACTAAATTGTGAAATGAAACCATCTGAACAGCCACAAACCGCTTAGATTCTCACTTGTTTAATATTTAATTTCCTGTGATTTTTAGTAATTTGGATGAAGCAAAGGTTTGAACAGTGATGCAGCACCAAATATACAGGCCTGTACTTAGATACACTATACTTTGTAATTTCTATTTTCTCCAATTAATATTATCCGCATTTATTTGGAAACACTGGAAACACTGACATTCCTACTGAGCAAAAACAGACAAATCTTTGAATTGACCTAAATAAAGGATCCACAGTAATTTACAGGCTCAGTATTATAGTAAACTGTTTTTTCATTATTAGGTTGACCATCTGTTGCCTTTACTAAAATTTACTCAAGTGAATAGGTCAGTTCCATTCTTTCAGTAGTGACACTGCTGCAAATGTTGTCGCATTTAAGCAGCAAAACTGAAAACTCCCTGCAATAGTAGACTTTATGCAGAAGAAAAAATATTGTGATTCTCCAGAGGAAGTGATATTTGGACTTTTTCTGGACATAAAAACATTCCAACGTTTTTTGTCAGGTAGTAAAGTTATGGATGATGCTCTCCAAGATGAATAAACATGACTAATGTGTTTCCTGCTTTGACAAACTTCTTGCAATCTGGACAACACCCTGTTTGTTTTTTGAGATATCCAAAGTAATCCCATGCTGCTGATTTGAAAATCTTTCTTGGCAGACGATGGAGATCACAGATTTCTCCGTCGCCTCTCTCTGAGGTTTTCTGTGAAATCATTACAATCCAGACTCTATCTTTACTCCGCCAAGGAATGTGACGGAGTTATGTGACGATCAGTGTTGGTTTGTCTGTTTGTCTGCCTGTGTGCAACATTACTCAAAAGCGGAATAACGCAGGTCAGAAGAAGGAGAAGAAGGTCAGAAATGACACAAGGACCAAGTGATTAGATTTTGGCAGTGATATGGCTTGTAGTTTGGATTTGTTAAAGATTTCTGTATCATTGGGAGATAGCGGTATCACTGGGAGATAACAGCATCACTGTAACTATGACAACAAGTGAACACTATGTCAGCTGCCTAGTGACGATTCCATGATTGCGATCCTACTACAAATTGACCGCTGCGGACTTATCAGGACTTATCCGTTGGAAATGTCTGTGTAGTTTCTCATTCATCCAGGTCATGGTTATCTAAACTTGTTTAAATCAATCCAACTGGACTTTAACCCTTTGATGCATAACCTGGGTCAAAAGTGACCCAAATCCAATGGAAAATGGGTATCTCCTCATGTGGTCTATGCATCAAAGGGTTACGAAAGTTCCTTGAAGACGTTTCACCTCTCATCCAAGAGGCTTCTTCAGTTCTGGTGGTTGATGTTGCCTCAGCTTATAACCTCTGTGAAGTGTGGTCAGTGCTATTCATATTCCGACGGCCATTGCCAAGGCCCACCTGGCTCCTCAACGATGGTCGGAGCCAGGGAGTGACAATGGGGGTCATTGAAATGCAAGTTTCACCGAGCCCTCGTATGCTAATGGTGGTCATTGGCATGAGCCACTTCACATGAGTCATTCTGCTGAGTAGTTCTTTTGGAGAGTTTTGAAAGGACCTGATTGTAAATCGGCTCAGTCGTATCATTTCTGTTGGAAATGATACGACTGAGAAGCCTTGGCGGAGTACTGCACTCATTTATAGTACATCCAATGTGGTAAAAATGTGTTTCTTTGCAGGTTCCCAACCTCGTCTTCCTGGCGGTGAGTCCTGAGGAGAAGGAGTCATGGGTCAACGCCCTCAACGTGGCCATTATTAAGGCCAAGAACAGAGTGTTGGACGAGGTGCGGCTCTTATGAGTTAAACATGTGGTTGAAGGGAAACTTGTGGTTCTCAAAAACTGGACAGTCTGCATTAGACTTTTGAACTCTTTTTAAAAGTCAGTTCATGTGTGTCCATCCAGGTGACCATTGAGGAGGACAGCACTCTGGTTCATCCCACCAGAGATCGAGCTAAGATCCCTCACGGCCGCCGGCTGCCGACCAGAGGACACCTGATGGCCGTGGTAAACACAAAACTGAATTCTGTCTTTCTTTTGTTCTGAATCAACATTATCTTCATTCACCATTAACATGATCCGTCTCCTCAGGCGTCCACCTCGTCTCACGGCATGCTGACCCTTGACCTGGTGGCTGAGGAGGACGGTTTCTTCCCCGACTACGACGACGACTTGCAAGAGTCCTGGGAGAACAGCTTCCGGGTCGACCTGCAGACGGGCGCCAGGTGTCGGGGCGTTGGAGGCCGACAGCGAGCCGGGACCGACGTGTCGAAGCTCCGGGTGACCTCCAAGGAGCCCAAGGTGAAGACAGGCAGTCTGCCCCGAGGCAGCGAGCTGTCCTGGGGGAAGCAGTCCCATCTGGAGGTCTCCAAGGTCCACAAGACGTCACAGGTGCAGGTGAGACTTCTTCATCCTCACAGATCACCAGTCGGTCAGTCAACTCTCACATTCCTTCTTCTAATTCACTCTCCGTGTGTTTGTGGTGTAGCACATAGCAAAAAAAAAAAAAAAAAAATGGTTGTTTCCGCTAATTAACTGCTCTGCAAATGACCTGTGTCTCTCTGTGTAAACAATAGCGTTCAGTGATTGGCTATTCTGATGTGTAACAGCCAATTTGATCTCAAGTGGGCTGGACCATTAAAGTCAGAGCACAATAACCTATAAATAACCACAACTCCAAATTTTTCCTTTGTTTTAGTTAAAAAAAAGTACATTCTGAAAATGTTCATTTAATGAATTATCTTTTTGCAAAACATTATGAACAACCTGAAATTTCTGAAGAAAAATAAGATAAGATAATCCTGTATTATGTAATTCCCCACGCCAGGGGAAATTTCCAAGTTCAATTTCAACAACATTACACCTCAGTTTGTTTACACATTACAACTTACAGATCATAGTGTATCTACAAAGGCACATACTGAATGTATTTGATTTAAGAATCAGTTATTGATTACATGCAGACGCTAATAAAACTACTAGGTCACATCAACATATATCACACTAATTCAAGTTAAACATTATGATGTTCTGGACCTTTGCTTTAAATACATTTTCTCTGACTGGACCTCTTTGAATTTTACTTGAATACCCCTGGTTTAGACAGTAATTTAAGGACGAACAGTGAACCTCAGATAGAAACGACACACCTGAACCGAGTGTTTCTCTCAGGTCCTCCAGGCTCAGTCTCGGACGCCGCAGCCTGGAAAGAGGTTCAGCATGCAGGGTCGAAGCCGCTGCGCCTCCATGGATGAAGTTCTCTCCTCCAGGTACCCAAAACACTGAAAACAGACACCATCACATGAGCAGAACCTGAACCAACACCTTTATTATCTGGATAAAATCACCTGTGTGCTCTTTTAAACTTCACATCTGGCCGTTGTCATTCCTCCCTCCAGGCCGGCGTTGATCCGATCAGAGCTGCGTTCGGCTCTGAGACGTTGTCCGACCGAGGAGGAGGCGGGAGGTGAAGCTTCGTCGCAGCCGGTCGGTCAGCTGCAGAGCCTCATCGCTCAGAGGATGCAGAGAGCTCAGGAGCTGCTGGAGGAGATGAGGCTGCAGGTCCGACTGCTGCATCCAGTCACTGCATAGATAGATAATGATGTGTAGTTTAAAAGAAACGTGGAGGTTAAGATGTAATGTTGTGACCGACAGGAGCTGCAGAAGGCCAAAGCAGAGCGAGAACGAGGAGGCAGCTCACCGTACCTGAAGGGCATCGACTCCCCTCGACTCCATCACCTCAGGGGCTCCGAGTCTCCTCACTCCAGGTTGGTCGCTCTGATACTTACACTGTAAAAAAAAAAAGATAAAATAGCTGGAAATAACAATTAAAATACAAGAATTTTCCAAAATTAAAATACATTTTCAGTTCTTACTTTTTACATGAGATCATGCGTATTTTTTAGGCTTTTTAATTCTTAAATGATTTATATTTACATATATAAAAGAAATTAAATTACCTATAATATATTATGATAATAACATATATGCAATTGTATAAATAGATAGAATGATAAATAATATGTAGCATGATAACTATCTGTTTTTATTTTGATAGATTAGCAATGCTTATTTTGTCATTTTTGTTGTGAAAATGTCTGCAAGTATACAATACATCTCTCATTTGACCAACAAATCAATGTAAAACAACAAAGCTATATAGAGATATATTTACAGCATTAAACTTAGACTTCATCTATTAAGTAAAAAGAAGATACTTGTCAAATTACCGTAAATTTGCAAAAGCCTTTTAACAAAAAAAATCTGTTTTCTTTTCACCAAATTTAAAACAGTTTCAGGTTTTTAATGTTATGTTACATTAGACATGTAAATTCACTGTTTATATTTTTTTGTAATTTTTTTTAATATATTTTTGTGTATTTTGGAAAAATCTGTAAAATGAAAAGAAATCAGTGTTAGATCACACACAAAATGCATTCAAAAAGGATAACTACACAGACTTCAGTACAAAGCTAATACAAATAAACTGAGTTGCAATGAGACGAGCCAAGTAGAACTATTATAATAAATGTATATAAATGTTAGAATAAGCAAAGATATATAGAATTGAATTAAGGGGAGATAAACTTGTGTCTGCCTGGTTGAAGTACAGAAACATATTTGATGAAACTAAATTATTTAATTCCTATTTCTTATTATCTGCATGTTTTTATTCATTTATTAATTTTCTTAGAATAATTGTTTAATTTCATATTATAAAGCAGAATTATCTGTGCCTCATTGTGCTGATTTATTGTGCTATTCTAGCTCTCCCCGTGTTTTGTTGGTAGAAATATCAGAATTTTAAGCAAAGTTTTCCTGATTGATCAATGTCACAGATGGTTTAAAGACTGTTGGAAAGTTGAAAATCTGGCCATTTTTTCTGTTTTTAGTTTCTTCTGGATAAATTGTGTCATTTTAATGACTTTTTGTTAAAGATGAGATGCTTTTCAAACCTGCTAGTGGGTTTTAGAGGGTGAACTTCAGCATTCACAGACTACTTTAAAGCAGATGTTTACTGCAGTGGTTGATGTCAAACTTCTTAAATAAAGAAGGATTAGTATGAAGTTGTCAGTTGAGCTTCTTCTTGTGTCTCTGTAGACTTAATGCAGTAAATCGTAGATGTAGACGGCAGAACATTCTCAGACGCTCCGTCCACAAAGACGTCCTGTTTTATTGCAATGTTTTCCAGGCAGTAAAAGATCTTTGGTTGAATCTGTTAGATTATCTGACTAAAGATGTTGAGGCCTTGAATATCTGAAGCTGTTTTAGTTCAAAGTACGTCACTGTCAGTAAGGCTGTTGTGTAGTTTGAATGATGTTTGCAAAGAAGGAAACACTAAAAGGTCGGGAGAGTTTACAAGCTCAAGGCTTCTGTGTGAAGCTGAACTGTGTTTAACTGATCCTTGTCATCCTCAGCAGGTCTTCAGGATCTTCAAGGAGCCGAAGCAGCGACTCTCCTCGTCTCCGAGGCAAAGACTCTCCTCGCCTCAGAGGCAGAGAGTCTCCTCGGTCCAAAGCCAAGAGGAATCGCTCCAAAGGGACCGACTCTCCTCGCTCCAAAGGATCTCATTCTCCCGCCGCTAAAGGCAGCGACTCTCCTCGACCGAAGGATTCGCCTCGACTGGCCGACTCTCCTCGATCCAAGAGCTTCGACGCTCCCAAACTAAAGACCTCGTCCAGCATCTCCTCCAACAAGCAGGAAGACTCTCCAGTGCAGAAGTCGCCAGAATCGCCGCTGTGCAGCTCCCCTCAGGTTAAAGGATCTGATTCCCCACGAGGCAGCGAATCCGACTCCCCTCGTCCAGGTAGCAGGAAGGAGTCTCCCTGTCAGAGCCAGAACTCCCCGAGTCCGTCCGGGTCCTTCGAGTCCTCGCAGCCCAAAACCCCTGACAAGCACCGGCTGTCCCCCCCGCCGCCCGGCGCCCAGCTGCCGGACGAGGACTCGGAGGTGGAGAGGAGGCGAGCCGAGGCCGAGCGTCTGCTGGAGGAGGCCGTGTCGTCCTGGAAGGAGGCGCAGGAGGTGCTGCAGGAAGTGAAGGAGCTGCAGAGTCAGACGCTGCGACGACAGCGAAGGAGAACCTATGAGAAGATGACATCGTCGGCTGCAGCAGCCGGATTGCCGTCAGCAACCGCGGCGGCCGAAGAGGACGACACTCCGACCTCGCCAACATCACCGGAGGACGACGACGAATCAGAGACACCTTGAAGGGATTTTGTCTTACAGATATTTATTCATTTTTGAATTTCCTCAGCGGAAGTAGCAGCGTTTTGCAGCATGCTTACAGAGACGGGTTTATTAAATTTGGGACTTTTTAATTCTCTTCCTGAACTGATTTCCATCTTTTAATCCGGTGACGGTGAGCACTGCAGCCAGTGTGGATTATATGGAAAGCAGTGATACAGTTCTTCCCAGGAGGTTTAATGACTTTAATCCTCCACAGTGCACTACAGCCAGACGCCCTCTCACTCCTGCTGCCCTTTTTTCCAGAGTCTCCCTGAGTGGCAGCTGAGCCACATTTAATCAGAGCAAACACAGTTTTAATGGAGAGGCCTCCCTTCACCTTCTCCCACGGTGCTGCATGTTTTCCTCTTTCTGCTGAAAGTGAAGCGAAACGCCTCTCTGTTGGTGTCAAAGACGAGTCTTTGGATGAAGCTCTGAAAGATTTTTTTCAAGTGAAGATGTCAATGTTTATATAGAGTAAACTTTTTGAATACGACACAAACATGCGGCCACTGAAGAGCACTATGTTTCCTACAGAGGAGGGAGTTTGCTGTAAATTTCTTCTCTTTGATTCAGACAGACTTCCAGTATCCTGACTGATTTATCTGCTGATCTATATTTAAGTCTTCTTGTGTCCGTCCCTGCTTTAGTTGTAGCCCTGCGTGTAAAGCGTCCTTCCAGATCACTGGCCATATTTTTTAATCTCACGGGATTTTTGCAGTGAGTTTTGTGAAGCTTCAGCCAAAATCAGGGAGTTTAATGTTGAGCACCATGAAGACGGAAGAAGCAATAATGAACCCAGAGAAAATGTTTACATGTTTTGGGTAAAACAAGACTCTGTGTGCACTATGAACTGCTTTTTTTGTTTGCAACATGACTTTGCTCAATTAGCTGTGCGGTAAAACTTTGATTTAAGAATATGGAGCATGTTAGCACAGAACTGAAATCATGAAGGTTTGATTTGCACAGTTTCTACTGAATAGATGCTGGATTTTAAAACATCCACCAGCAATGCACAGGATTTTTAAAAAGAATTCCAATATAAAAAAAAAAAAAATTGTGATAAGGATCCCTTAAAATGTTTTTTTTATAAAATTATTACCAGCATATGTCACTTCAATTAAATATATAAACATACAATTACATGAACACAAGGATAAACGTACGAGACACGAATAGCTGAATAAAGACTTTATGGACAAATAAGGAAATTTAACTCAGTGAGGGCTGCACTATTATATTGATCGATAATTGAAATCATGCCTATTTATCACAGTTACTCATAGATGTTAACGACAAAACATTTTTATTGCACTTTCACTTTGAAATAAACAGTGCTGCTTTCACTTCCATGTTGAACTACATTTCTGCTCAATGTATAAAATCTGCATCAAAATAAGACTTCAAACTTAAATTCAGAGCGTCTCATAGAGGCTCAATAAAAAGAAAATTGTTCTCACTTGCTGAACATCTGCTTATCAGTAGGCACTGCAATTTATAGATGTTCCCTGAATGTCTCACATGCAGGCTAAGTAAGAAGCTAGCTAGTCGGCTGTGAATGGAGAAGCTTCTAGTCTCCGCTGCAGCAGTTCAGACAGGTATATGACCAAACATCACTTTAAAAAGACTAAAATAAGGCATCCATTGTCAGATTTACCCAAATCAGAGTGATTTTATCTATGTGAGCTGTTTTCTATGAGCAGAACATTTTCATTTACTTGTGAAAAGCCAGAATTGTGATTCATTTTCAATTAATTGTGCAGCCCCAGTCTCAGATATACATGATGAAGTTTACTGATGCACACTCCACTTGCTGCTGAGGAGTTGATTGCAAACTGTACATGTTCATTTATGTGCTGTCAAACGTGGCAAACTCAACATGTTATAAATGTAAATGACTGAATTTACATGTCACAGACATAAATGTTACATTTTACACAAGTAGTTGATGAAACGTGCTTCATCGATGGATAAGTTTCCAATAATTTTCTTGTTGAGGTTCAAAAGTTATTTTCTCCTGATGAACAAATTCAAGTTTTACATTATAGTAAAGCGATTTTTTTTTTAGCTGGCATGTGGCTACATCTGTGCTAAGCTAATATTAGCCATGTAGCTGCAGCTGATTCACTAATCCAAACCTAACAGGAGTTCATTAAAAAATACAAGAGATACAACTGACAAAAATATATATGCATCATGCACATGGTCTTCCTTTCTGACTCAGGAGTTAAAAATCTCCCTGCTAATATTGTGGTTAGAAAAAGATGCAGTTTAGCTAGTTGTTCACAAAAAAGGTTCAGAGCTGTTCATCCATCCATCCATCCATTATCTATACACCGCTTAATCCTCACTAGGGTCGCGGGGGGGGGCTGGAGCCTATCCCAGCTGACTCGGGCGAAGGCAGGGGACACCCTGGACAGGTCGCCAGTCTGTCGCAGGGCTACATACAGAGACAAACAATCACTCACACATTCACACCTACGGGCAATTATAGAGTAATCAATTAACCTCAGCATGTTTTTGGACTGTGGGAGGAAGCCGGAGTACCCGGAGAAAACCCACGCATGCACAGGGAGAACATGCAAACTCCATGCAGAAAGATCCCGGGAAAGCCGGGACGCGAACCAGGGACCTTCTCGCTGCAAGGCGAAAGCGCTAACCACTACGCCACTGTACAGCCCCAGAGCTGTTCAACTGGTGACAAATTTTCAACCGCTGAGTTAATCAATACTTTAACACCTCACTGACCAGTGACTGTTAAAGTCCACCTTAAAATGTATCTTTATTCAAAAACGATACAATGCCACAGACAACGAGAAAGACTAGAATGGGGGTTTGGCATGTTGGATGTCAGTTAGTACCATGCAGAGGTGGGTAGAGTTGCCAAAAACTGTACTCAAGTAAGAGTAACATTACTTCAAAATACTATCAATCAAGTAGAAGTAAAAAGTTGTCATGCAAAAAAATCACTCAAGTAAGATTAAAAAAGTATTTGGGGAAAAGACTACTCAAGCACTGAGTAACAGTTTGATTGTATTTTTTAGAAATTATGTGATCAGACAGACAAAAATGTAAAATAATGTGAAAATTCTGATATTTCCAAATAATAAAATAAAAAATAGCGAAAATAAATAACATCTTTACAAAATGACAAGTTAAGGCACAAGAAACACAAATTTCCAAATCTCAGTTTTTCACAACATAAAGCTTTAGAAACAGATACCTGTAGTAAGGTAACGTTTTTATGTTTGAACAGTACAAACTACTTCCAGTGACAAGATATACTGCATGCTCATAGACTGTATGTGCATGCTCCCCCCCCCCCCGCTGAATCACGTGGACCTACCAATCATGACGTCACGCTTCACTTCGCGCGTGTAAGTGAACAAGACAGAAGCCGAAGATATCCATGCTAATGCTATCTTAATGCCGTCGGACTTCCAAACAAGATCAAATTTCTCGAAAATGCCCCAGTTTTTTTCATTCCCCGTCTGCTATGTGTGAAGACTTTTTGCCGCCACAGTTCGTATGAAGTCGTGATTATTGTTGCTTTGTCTGATTGGTGAAACACAGTCATGTGGTAGATCCACTGGGGGCATCTCTCTGGCAATATAAAGCTGCTCTAATGTGATAAATAAAAAAGTAACGAGTCGAGTGCAGCCCAGTGCAATGGAGTACGAGTAGCGATTCTCCTTCACAGATCTACTCAAGTAAAAGTAAAAAGTATGGCAGAGTAAATTTTTTTTCAAAAAGTTACTCAAGTAAGTGTAACTGAGTAAATGTAACTTGTTACTACCCACCTCTGGCACCATAACTAGGCACCTGAATGTCCACAAATCCGCCATTTTAGAAAGAAGAGTCTGTGTTGAATTTAGACTGGTAATGCTTAGTTTAAAAGTTTATCGAGAGTTTCCAGAGGAGTCAGATCACAGTGAGACCTCAACTTTATGCAAAGGAGTGGACTACATGACGCAACACTACAAGAATGCATTGCAGGGAGGATCACAGAGACAATGAATGGAAGGCACTGAAATGACTGATTCTGTGTATGTGTACCATAACAAAGTTTCCAACTGCATGACACACAATCTGGAACTTGACTGCAGATAAAGTGTCTCCACCAGAGCCCTGACATGTCATAACCAGCTTGCATGTCTCAGGAAATAAGATGTACAGAGATACCAATGAAGTTGTCGGTGTGCATAACCAAAGAACATCAGCTCAAACTGCGAGGAATTGCTTGAAGGAAGCTGGTTTGTGAAGAAGCAGCAGAGCAACATCTTAATTAGCTCCAGTTGGGCTCCAGCCAAACGGAGGACTGTTGAATCTCATTTTCAGCTGTACAAAGCAGATGGCCTAGTTGGCGTCATACATAGGATCACCGTGAAGATGGAGGAGTGATGGTTGGATGGAGAAAGAACACGTCTAAATTTCATTGATGACAATCTTAAAGCCCAACAACATAGAGATGAAATCCTGACACCTGTAGTTATCCCCTTTATTCGCCACCATCACTTGACATCTCACCAAAACAACATGTATCCCTATGTCTCCAGCCCTTCTAAAGCCCCTAAAGATGTCTGAATCCTAGAACGTAGTGCAGACTCTCCAGACACGTCACCAGTCCAACATCATTTGGACTCTCTGGATGTCCGACTCTGTGATCCTGTTCCCCAAAAATGTCCGACAACTTCGTCAAACCCTTCAAGAAAAGTGGAACAACATTCACAATCTACAGTAGAAGCTTCTAGTCGACTGTGCACGAAGAAGCCTCTAGTCTTCATCAGTTACTGCAGCAGCTCAGACAAATACGTCACCAGGAATTACTTTGAAAAGAGTAAAATTAGGCGTTCTATTATCAGATTTACCTCAAGCAGAGTGATTTTACGGTTACAGAAGCAGCAATGACAAACTCATTAACTCTCTGTCGTAGTTATATGGCGTAACATGATGCAAATAGTGGACACACTCATTCCTGACTCTCCATCTGACCAGTATCATTTCACATTTACTTGGTTGCTTCATTTGGAACAACAAATACTTATTCCCCTTGTTAAAAAAGAATTTCATATATAAGAATATTACGTGCTGCGTTTATGTTTTTGTCAGTGTATTTATAGCACATGAGCAGGTGAATCCATTTCTTTGATCATTGTGTTCTTAATAGTACAATTAGCACAAGGATTTATTCAGCAATAAAATCGAAATTTACGCTTTTTAAAAACTTTACTATCAGTGAAATCAATGTTTGCTGCAGCCCTCTCATAAAACCTGCAGTTTTATTTAAGACTTCATGGAAGTATGGAAACATAAAGAGCAGCCAATGTTTCATGCTGCTCAAAAATCAGCCAATAATCATCAGCAAACATTTTGTAATATTCTCGTTGATTTATGGGATTTTTGTGTTGGTCGCTGGTGTCACGATGTTTGAAGTTTTTGGGTGTTTTTGCACATTTGTTATGAGAGCATGCAGGAGAATGCACCGACACCGAACGAGCAGAAACACGTTACGGATTCTTTGTGTTGTGAGTGACGTTGGTGAGAAGTTGTTGAACAAAACGTGTTTATTTGGATTTCCGTTAAAGTTGATGCACATTTAAGGCGACGCTCGGTTTACATGAGGCCGTGTCACCGTTAACACGTGAAACAAGTTATTTTAAATGTTCTTTCTTTGCTTACTTTACCTGACTGTAGATCTATATGTTGATGTTGTTTGAATTACTGTATACAGCAATGCATTGTGGGTAAATGGCGCAAGAGCAAACACGGTTGATTTTCTGTTTGGAGCATCCAGGGCTCGTCTTCACATGCAGACTAGAATAAGCTAAGCTGCCGGTGAGGTGAGAGTTTCCAGCTGCAGGTTTACAGTGGATTTGACACTTCGACGTGTCAAACACCTGAACAGGTGGACTCGTCTCGCCTCACCGGTTCAGTTCTTTCTTGTTTGAATAAAAAATTCTTGAAAGTAAAATATAACAACAGCTACCTTCTTACAAATGAGTTTCTTCTTTCTGTGTATTGTGTTGTTGTACTCGCTTGGGAGCTCATACATCTAATAACATGATAGAATGAAGAAATAAAATTTACATCTTTCAGATATAAATGCATAACATAATGTCAGTGCACCACACAAAAAAGGGAAACAAAATTAGCAGCATTAACAGTAAAAATAAAATGATGCTGTAAGTGTGAAAATGAGCAGATAAGTTAAGCAGCAACAATCTAAGAGCCACACGTACCAATGAAAATATAATGAAGAAACTAAACTAAGTACCCACTGCTGCTACTACTGTTATATTTTTAGCTTCATGAGCTTCCGAAATGTCTAGTTAGCTTCTGTTAGCAGCACATAGCTCTTGTTAGTTACAAATAGCTCCTACTGGCTATTCTTAGCGCCCTTTAGTTAGAGAAAGCATCTGTTAGCTCCATTTAGCTAATTTGAGCTCCAGATAGCTTCTTAAGATTCCTCTTTGCTCCCAATAGCTCCTGTTAGCTCCTAGTGGCTATTTATTTCTTTTTTTACCTGATAAAGCTCATATCAGCTCATTTGAGTTCTACATATCCTCTGTTATCTCCTTTTAGCGCCTGAGGGATCCTTTTAGCTCTTGTTAGCTAAAAATAGCTCTTGTTAGCTCCTGATTGATTATGCTTACTCTTGTTAGCTACGTTCTAGTTTGCTACAGATAGCTCCTATTCACTCATGATAGCTTCTAATTGCTCTCGGTAACTACAGATAGCTCCTGATGGTGTGTGTTAGCTCCTGGTGGAGTCTATTAGCTTGTGTTACCTACAGATAGCTTCTGTTAGCGCTCAACAGCTACACTTAGCTCCTTTTATCTACAGAATGCTCCTGTTAGTATCAGTTAGTGCCTTTGCGCTCCAGATAGACTCTGTTGGGTGATCCTTTTAGCAATAAATTGTTTTTGATGGATCCTGTTTGCATCTGTTAGTTACAGATAGCTCCTGTTAGCTCATGATGCCTTCTGGTGGATTCTATTATTGATTGTTACCTACAGATAGCTTTTGTTAGCTTGTGAGTACTACATTTCACTAAAGAAAGCTTTAATTGGTTATAATTAGCTCTTAATGGCTCTTGTTAGTTCCTGATCAGCCCAGTTTGTTGTTGTTTGGTACAGATAGCTCCTCACAGTCCCAGATGGCTCATGTTTACTGTTGTTAGCTAGAGATCATTCCTATTAGCACCGCAGGACTCCTGATGGTGCCTCTTAGCTCCTTTAATAAGATAAAAACTTAAATAAAATAGTTATTTAAAAAACTTTAATTGTCTTCAATGAGTTCCAGAAAACCCCTATCAGCTGCTAAACATTCTTGATGGAATCTGTTAGCTCTTGGTAGTCTTAATTTTATTTTTTAAAATCAGTCAGGTAAATGTACATATTAAGTAATATTATAGGGCATTAACCTTGATATTTGAACTTGTTTGGTGAATTTGTAATCTTATTTCTCTGTTGTAAAACACTTTGGCTCAAAGTCAGTCGGTGACTTGACTCCCAGTTGTGCATTAACTGGGCTCTGTTTCATTGTTTCATACAAGTTTGTCCTCATCTATCAGCGCTGATTTTTGTTGTCATGTGGACAGAGGTTTGGTAACGACACTTTAGGTCGCTTGATCCAAGTGTCCTTCAGCGCTGTTGGCCGACTGCCCACAGTGAGTTTCATCAGTTAGAGAAAACACTGACACAACCATCCCAAATCGTACACCAAGTCTTCACCCCAGCATTTAACCCCTAAAGGACTTTCTTTGTGTTTCGTTGTTGCAGTATGACAACAGCACGGCAACACAGACCCTCAGTGAGGCAGAGAGTGGGTCAGTGAGCTGTGATGAAGAGCTGAGCAGATGTAGGGCAGGACAAACATCATCGCTCCATTACACAGCTCCACCTCCACACCAACACTCACTCTCATGCATCGCTGTGTGATCATGTATGCATGCGTGAGCATTTCTTGATGACTAATCTGCTGCCGTTATGCGTGCTGCATTCGCGTGTCGCCACATGAAACCTTGAAACTCCAGATTAGAGGAACAGTCCAACAGCTTCATTTACCCTTCTCAGGTCTGATGATGTTTCCAGGACTTCATCAATGAGCTGCAGATCAACATGCAGATTTAAAAGTCAGCTCTTTCTGCAGGGGAAGAGCAGCATTTTATTATTTAATGATGCATTTTATTGTCATTTATTCAGGGTGTAGAGATGCTACCATTATGAGTGTCTACATCAATATTTCAATCTGACTTTTTTTCTGAAATATTTATTCCCTGTAGCAAATGTTTTTTATTCAGTATCACTACGTAATATTTGACGTCAGTTGTTTTTGGTTAGCTGGAGTTAGTTGCTGCAGTTTGACTGCAGCAAAATCTGACTCAGTTCAGTGTTAAAGTTTCTAAAAAGTCTGGGTATTTCAAATGATACCAGAGCAAAAAGGTGTTTTTTTACACTATGCAGAGTTTGGATAGCAGAACACAGCAGCATAATGCAAAAACACCGCCAAGGCAACTCAGTCATTGTATCATTTCTGATGGCTGATATCTTGAAAACATTTGCGGCAGAAATCACAGCACCATAGAACATGGTCATTTAATATAGATGTACCCATAAACTAAATGACCTTGCACTGAGCACAGGTGTGCGTTATGCATGTGTACGTTATGTACGGACACTGAATCACATCACCTAAATATGTAGTGGGCGGCCGGAATTGATGGGACTCAGAAACACCCCCACAATGTAATCAGTTGTTCCTTGTATCATTTCAGACAGATAAGTCCCAATAAGTCTGCAACAGTCAATGTTTAGTAGAATCACAATCATGTGATCGTCAGCAGGCAGCTGACGTAATGTTCACTTGTCATAGTTACAGTGACGCCGTGTCGCTATCTCGCAATGATACAGAAATCTTTAACAAATCTGTGGATCCAGACTATAAGCGGCATCACTGCCAAAATTTATTGAGTTGGTCCCTGCTTCATTTCTGACCTTCCCTGAAAATTTCATCCAAATCCGGTTTTGAGGAATTTTGTGCACAGACAAACGTACGCCATTCGTCACATAATTTCGCCACGTTACTTGGCGGAGTAAAAAACCTGACTGGTACTTCCCTCGTTACAAGGGTTGCAGAAGGACTGGGAGTGGTGCATAACGAGACGACATTGACAGGCTAAATCTAATCAGGGACAGGTTTAGATCCGTTTGATTTCTGATCTGCATTGTGCTAACTGGGCAGGTATGCAAACATGAGCTAATGTTAGCATAGTGTGGGCGACAGCAGCTAACGCGGCAGGTATCATCACCAACTACGAAGTTGTGATTCAAGTGAAATCTCGCTGAGTGCATCACAGTCTTTAAACTGCCAGGAAATCAGATCAGAAGGGAGGAAGGAAAGAGGAATGAGAACAAAGTGGGGTAAAAGAGGAGTGTAATGAGGAAAGGAAACGAGGAAGCAGGATAGTTTGTGAGGAATAAACGAGGTCGAGGCTTTGAACAGACGCTGCAGGGCTCTGAGTCACAGTGATCCCCTCCCCCTCCTCCCCTGTAATCCCTCCTGCTCCAACAGAACAAACTGTAACACTGACCTGGTACACCGGGCCTCTGAGCGTGTGTTCATGTTCATGTGTGTGTTAATAAAACATGTAATAACCCCCCCTCCCCCCACAGAAGAACCAAACCAGAAGCATCAGACGGCGGCTGAGCGAGCACGATGACACACACAGAGAGAGAGAATCGGTGTAAATAATTTACCGGCATCTGATGTGAACACGAATCAGCTCCACTGTTTCTGTCTCAGTAAATAACCCAGTTAAAGCTCGCACACACTCACACACCTAAACCTCAGGGCCAGATTCACGACCAACGGGGCCCCGAACCAAACATCTGCTGCTGGGGGCCCTGATGTATACAGCGGTTTTTAATAACTACAGCCAAAAACCAGCCAGAAATAAGCAAAAATGTCCAGTTGTTTTGGTTTCAGCACCTCAGTGATGAATATTTGTGGTTTCTGTCAGGCAGTAACTGCAAGATTTTGAAGTCTGTGTCATTTCATAACATGTCAGAAAATAATGCCAAAAAAAAAGGCGTTGCAGAGTTGCACCATTTTTTAAACCTCTAAACCCCCAAGTAGTTTCTGGGCTCATTTTTTACCTGCAATATGAAGTCCTGCATCTCTATGGAAACAGAACAAGCATGAATAGCGGTAGAAAGACTTCAGAAACGTCCTCTGTGCAGTTTAACACCGTTATAATGCCACATATCTTAAAAAAAATAAAATTGGTTATTCCTTTTACAAAAATTGAAAGTCTAGGATTAACATGTGCAACATTTTTACAAGTTCCCACAGCTGTCATCCTGGGAAAAAAATAGTGTTTCTACATACTGTAGATATTTACTCTGCCTCCTTAGCAGAGTTACATGACAATCACCGTTGGTTTGTCTGTCTGTTTGTCTGTGCACAACATTACTCAAAAAGGTTTGGATGAAATTTTCAGGGAAGGTCAGAAATGACACAAGGACCAAATGATTAGATTCTGGCAGTGATGCAGCTTATAGTCTGGATTTGTTAAGGATTTCGGTATCATTGTGAGATAGCAGCATGGCGTCACTGTGACTATGGCAACAAGTGAACACTACATCAACTGCCTGCTGATGATCACATGGTTACGATTCTGCTAAAAATCCACCGCTGTAGACTTATCAGGATTTATCCATTGGAAATCATACAAGGAACAACTGATTAAATTGTGGGGGTGTTTCTGAGTCTCATTAATTCCCGCCGCCCGCTCCATATTTAGGTGACATGATTCAGTATCTGTACATAACGTACACATGCATAACACACCTGTGCTCAGTGCAAGGTCATTTTGTTTGTGGGTACATCTATATTAAATGGCCACATTCTATGGTGCCATGATTTCTGCCACGAATGTTTTCAAGATATCAACCATCAGAAATGATACAATGACTGAGCAGCCTTGGCAGAGTACTGTGCTGTCCGAGTGCTTTTCTTGTTTACTACTTTACTCTTCTCTACTTTGTGTAAACACTGCCTGCAGTTCAGATAAAAAGTCCAAGAATTTCATCATGTGACTGTTGGTAACAGCTGAGTTAGTCATGGCTGCATGTTTGCCTCAAGCAGCACAGAAATTTTTGTTTTTTATGAAATCTCCTTACAGCAAATGGCTCTTTTTTTTGTAAAGCGACATGCAGAATAAATAACATTTTGGTAAAATATCACAATTTCAGGCTTAGATTTGGTCAAGTTTCCCCCCAAAATATGTCAAAGATGGGCAGTTCAAGGACCTTCAGAAAGTTGAAAATTAGACAATTCTTGCTATTTTAAAGATTGTAATTCTAGACAAATGATGCAACTTTGCCATTTTTATTTTATTTTTTTAAAGATTGCTTTTGTGTTTAGGATATTTTAGGCAACACTATGTATGACCCCTCCCATCTAATGGTTTATCATTATATTAACTCATCCTAAGGAATAAAATAGGCCTTACTTTAAGGGTTTACTGAATTACTGGAAAAGCTGGCTGACCATCAGTTTATTCCCCTCACCGCTCTGTGAGGCGGCTGCAGGACCTCAGGTGTCCTCCAGGTGTCGGGGATCATGGAGCCTGAAGGCCCTGCACATCGACTGGCAGGCGAGGCCTCGGCGTCATCATCAGGAGGAAGAGGAGGAGGAGGTTCAGCAGCAGTTTGTCGTAGCAACAGAACTAAAAATACTTCATGTTTATTATCCACACACACACGCACAAAGGGAGAGGGCGATTACATGACATCATCAAATCAGCTGCAGCCATGAGGTCAGAGTGATGTCACTGACCCATCATGTTGATCATCAGAGTGTTAACAACAGTATGTTTTAATGTGTGTGTGTGTGTGTGTGTGTGTGTTGTGTGTGTGTGTGCATGTGTGTATCTGTGTCTTATAAAAATAACATGACAACCAAAAGGCTTTTAGGTTGGAGGGTTTAAATATTTAAGAGAAACTAAAACACGAGACGACAGCATGCTAACACACACACACACACACACACACACACACACACACACACACGCACACATACATACAACACGTGAACACACATGCAACACACACATCAACAAAACTCAACAGGACACGTAGCCTGGTATTTTTAAATCAACTGCAGTGCTTTTTCAACTGCATCAAAAGCACCACCCTAAACGTGGCTTTAATGGACCCCTCCACTGGCCCCTGCAGCCTCCCAGAGCTCCCAGTAAAGGTGAGATCATGTGACCTTTGAGCTGAACCAAGGTGTGTGATCTGAGAATCTGCAGCTTCAGAGCACGAAATCTGCTCCACATGGCAACAACAGGAATTACAATAAAACTGGCTTTAATCTCTTCCTTCCTCTCTGGAAACAGAACAAGCATGATGAGGACAGAGAATCAGAAATATAGTTTGTTCAGTATGACACAGTTACAATGCCAGAAATCATAAAAGAGAAAAACTAAAGTTGAATTTCTTGGATTAAGAATTGATTTTTTGATTATTAACATTATTCTCTTGGTTGCAGTCAAGTAACTCATAGCTTCACGGCTGGTTGAGGAGTCTAAGGAAGTTTTAGGTTCTTATACAGTCTGATTAGAACAGATGGTTTAATTCTGGTGAATTTTTAAATGAAACAAGCGAAATAAAGTGACTGATGAAATATCATGATTGCACACAGGTGTTACCAATACCGGGAAAAATGAATGATGACTTTACATACTATAGATACAGGGGATGCAGTCACGCTGTAGGAATGGAAACAAAGCCGTTACGTGCATCATGATATCAATCAGTTCTTCAGAAAAGTCATGAATACCAATGACTTTCATGCATGTTTGAGTCATTTTACAAGAACATGGAAGACTATGTTGCACTGTTTTTACAACTCGATCTAATAATGTCCCTTTGTGTGTTTTTCTGACCTGTGTTTCTCCCTGTTCCGAGCGTTTCATTATGTCTAATTTCACTTCCATGGAGATGGCTTTCCTTTTCTTCGAAGCATCAGAAGAGTCTGACTTACGCTTAGGAGCCATAATGGAGGGCAAAAAGTTAGCAAATGTAGCACAATCCAAGGTGGCATACAACCGGTGAATGTAAACAAAGCCGTCTTATAGCACCATGTGACGACGTATTCGTCCGCTCCACTGGCCAACTAGTTCCACGTAACCAGTTCCAACGTAACAATGATCCGCCGTAGGTTGAAGACGTCGTAAACCGAGGACCCCCATATATATATTTACGTTTCTAATGGTTGCATTCTTCTACCTGCTCTGTGTAAACTTTACCTGCAGTTCAACCAAATCCAGCTGAGTTTTGTTGGACTGTTTGGATTGTTTGTCGCAGCTAAATGGCTTCAGGGTTGCGCCAAGAAGTGCGTTTTTAAAATATTTTATCGAACCTGGTCAGTGCAAACAAATTTTTGGACAATTTTTAACACACGAAACATGTAGAATTAAGTGATTTTAATGAAATATCATGATTTTATGCTCAGATTTGGTGATGTTTTTAGACTGAGCTACTCGTCACAAATGAGCAGTTCAAAACATGAATCAGATTTGTCCATTTTAATGGTGAAATTCTGACAATTTTCTATAGAAACATGCTTTTAAATGTGCAGTTCAGAGGGCTAAACTGTGTGTTGACTTGAGGGCCTCTAAACAACATCTGACCCCGCCTCTTATTCGCCACCTCTCTTTATAACCCTCTCTGATTGGCTGCTGGACTCTGATTAGTTCTGTTTGGGAAAATCAATCAGCAACACTCTGATAACTGATGACTCCAATATGTGTGAGGTTGTTGAGTCCACACACTCAGACCAACGTGACATCACGTCCACGAGGATCAATCAATCGATAGATTGATTGATTGTTGCAGCTCTGATGGCGTCACATCTGACCTTGTGCTCGGTGCCTCCTGCAGTAAACATGGAGTCCAGCGTGTCATTAAACATCATCTTAGTGACACGTTCACTGTGATCACGTGACCCTCAGCGACCAATCAGAGCAGCTGCAGCCTGTGACTGACAGGTTGAAGTGTTTTCTCCTGGGAGGAGTTCAGACAGGAGGATCCCTGGGGAGGCAGAGGGGGAGTCAGAGGGGGAGGCCACAGCTGTTGTCTCCATTAAAAGGACAGTTTAGCAGTTTGATCTGTTTAAATGTCACCAAGAGGAGGAGGAAGTGTCAGAGGTCAGGGGTGAACCTCCTCGTCTCCTTTCCTTATTCACTTGTCTCCTAGAGAAGCGAACAGAGACTGTTAATTTATCGTCATAAATTATACATTATGAATACATTATTCAACTGTAATCAGCTTAAAACACGGAATAAGTGGTCTTAATGCAGCAGTGAGCAGAATTATTAATGTGCTGTGACTCCTGCTGCTGCAAATAAAAGCACAGAGAAACTCAGCTGTGTTAAGAGAAACAACAAATGCTAAAAACGTCCTTAAAGCTGCCTTTTAGTGTCACATAAAGCTGCTATTATTAATGGGACAGTAACGAGGATGAACCAGATGACCCTCAAAAGCTGCTGGTGGGTTTGAAAGGCCTTCTATCTTTTATCTAAATCTGCAACATTACACCATTTATCAGAGTCAGAAACTTTGAAAATTGTTGGTTTTACAATTTTCCGTCATGAAAATACATAAAATCTAAGTTTAAACGGATCATTTAGCAAAATCCTTCATCTTACATGTCTCATTTAAAAGAAATCATCCAAATAAACCATTTGCTAAAGCTACATTTGATTAAAAAAATTAAATATTCTGTGCTGCTTGATGCACCTGTGAAGTCATGACGGACTGATCAACAGTTGCACGACAAAAATTGTGGTATTTTTTTGGCTGAACTGCAGGTTGTGCATTAGAAAAGCGGAAACGAAAAATGAAAATATAAGTAGTAAAATATCTCTCAGCATGTGGAGCCACCATTGTTCCTTCCAGTGTGTGCACTTGGAAAAATGTCTGATTTCAGGGTTTTTAAATTGCTAGATGCAAGACTTTATATTGCAGAGAAAAATGAGCCCACAGTAAAAATGCACAGAAAAACACCCAGAAATTGCTTGTTGGAGTGCAGAGAGTTAATCATGGGAGTTTCTACAGTTTCCTCAGGCATTACTACAGTTTCCTTCAAGAAAGTGTGAACTCAGTGAATCTGAAACTAAAGTCATGACAGGCTTTGATTTCTGTAGGTTTTGAAATAAAGTCAGAAGAAGAAACTGTGCTTCTGTCTGTTCAGATGTTGGTGATAGTTCAGCAATCAGTCAGTTATCTGAAATGATGCTGATGAGGAAACAGCCAATCACAGACAGATACGAGGAATCAGCCAAAGAGACGACGAGGTAAGACAGGACAGAGGAACCGCAGAACAAGAAGTTAAAATAATAATAATTTAAAAAGTAGTGGAACTGTCCTTTAATTCAAATCTGAGCAACTCCTGTTAGTAAGATTATTTAAATATGTAGAGAAGAAGAGTGAAGAATAGATGACGACGGCTCCCCCTGCAGGACGAACACTGAACACACAGCTCATCATCTAAAGCGGATCAATATTCAGCCACAAACATGTCAAACATTTCTCCCTCTTCTTCCTCTTTCTCTACATTTTCATCTGTTGGCTCCTCTTTTATGTTTTATTGATGTTAATCAGCTGATCGAGTCCTCACACCTTTGTTTGTTTGTTTACAGGCTGAACTAGAACTAATGTTGCCTTCAGAGTAACTTTACAAAGTCTGTTGTTTTCAGTTTAAGCTGTCAGAACTTTAATCAAACTTAAACTCTAACACTTTATCAGCATTCGGAGTTTTAAGGTTTCAAATTGAACGGACTTGCTGGTTTGATTTTCCTTTATTTAGTGTTCATTTAGTTTGTTTTAATCATACATTTATCCTGATATTTCTCTTATAATATACTGGTTTAAAACATTTTTAGACAATTTATTTAAATACATATTTTTTTTCTGCTTACATTTTATGTTTGCATTGTTTCATGTATTGTATATTTTTAACAATTTATTTATGTATATTCTTCTTATTTCTACTATCAACTTTTTTTCTCACAATTTTTCTATTGTTTTTTTTTAGGTTTTGTTTTATCCATTTACTTGTATTTACATTATTTTTCTTATCATTTTTGCGCATGTCACATTTTTTCACTGCTCATTAGCTTTTCTGCAAACAAGTTATGTATTTGCTTTTACTTACTTATTTTTCACTTGTTTTTTCTGCTTACATTTTACTAATTTATTAATATTTTTTCACTTTTTAGTAGCATTTTTTTTCTGTTTATATTTCATTTTTTAATTATTATTTATGCATACTTTCATTTTTATTAGACCTTTCTGCTAACATTCACCTATTCTACTTTATTTCCTCCTATTTCTTTATGTTGTGAGAGTTTTTGGGGTTCATTTACTTGTATTAATGGCTTTAATGCTGACAGTAACACAGTCGCATGTGTCTCAGTATTGAATATATTTCACTTTTCTCTCACACGTCCATATTTCTGGAATTTTTTCAAACATCACTTGGAAATTAAAAACAAAACATCAAGTATGAAGCAGAACAGATTATCTAAAAACACTGTGCAGTAATCAATAAATGGTGGCAGTAATCATGTGGTGCTGAAACAGAAACCTACACAGGTCGCCGGGTCCAGTGTTCAGGTGATTCCTGTCAGACCATGTGAAGGGAACGCTGTGGAACCCTGACCCTCGTCTTGCAGGTTCACAGGCGTCCAGTCCAGCTCAGAGTTGTGTTTCAGATAAATTTAGTTTGAGGGTCAGTGGAGCTTTGGCTTGTTCTCTGACTGCAACGACAACATGCAGTGCATTCTGGGAAATTCAGACTTGAGTTACTGTGTTTCAGGGCAGCAAAACTAAAGATGAAGAGTTAAACAGATCCTGAGAGTCTGCGGAGTTACACCTGAAGGTGAAGTGACGACATCATCATCAAAGTGCAGTTTTCCTTTTGTATTTTTTATTCAAAACCCTCGACATGTTTTTTTTGTTACACCACAAAAAGTCAAACACAGTTTTTCCCCACAGACGGGACGACGGAGGGGGAGTAACAGCTGACGGAGGAGCCGGGGTCAGAGGTCGGAGACGGGGTCAACTACCACCTCGCTGCAGGAAACAAACATGTTTAAAAAATAAAAACCAACCTGAAGCTGAGCCCAGAGTCTATTTACAATATTGCCTTAAAAACCGGAGTCGACCCTGACCTCAGCAGGTCCGACAGACGTGACCTTTGACCTTTACACTCCCCAAAACAACACACCAGTTTAAACACACACCAGGTTCTTCTAAGCTATCATTATTCATGGTTCATGAACCGTCACCCACAAACAACTCAATTCAAAACAAATAGTTTTTAAATGAACTAACTGATCATTTAGTCTCTCCTAGGCTGGCCTTTGTGAATATTTTTGTAGTCATGGTGGTGGGATTCAGTTTATTGAACAGATTTTTGAGTTACTTCAAACCAGCAAATGTACTTGAGTCAGCTGGTTACTTATTCAAACATTTAAATTAAGTTTGTTTCCTAAAAGGTTCCTTGAATTTAGAAAAACTTCTTAAACTGCCAACTAACCACAGAGTTAAGTTTGGCAGCTGTTGGTAACATGATATGGCAGGATTACGTATAAATAACTCGCAGCTTCAAGGACATTTTGAGAATCTTGTCGACACATTGGAAACTTTTCATGTGTCGTTTTCACAGCTGAGCCTCGCTGCCGTTTGGTGGATCTGTCCCACTTTGTTTCTAATTATCAGAGCCAAGGCTGTGTACGAACACTGGGTTTTATTTTCAGCATGCACAGAAGGAACAGCTAGCGGCCCATGAGGAGATACTTGCTGAATCTTATAAAAACAGTGTTTGATTAGAGCAGGTGTTTTTAAACAGATGTGTTGTTTCTAGGAGTGTAAATGCAAGAAAAGCTAAAAGTTTACAGCAGTTAGTTAAAAGTCAGATCAGCTGCTTCATCAGGACCAAACAGAACACTTCAGGACACAAACGAGCAGATAAAAGCATCTTCAGATTGCTGATGGACTCATAATCATTCTGTCTGTGCTCCTAAAGGATTAAATATCTGAATGATTCGTTTCATTCCTGCCGGGTCGGGTTTGGTCCTCGTTAATGCAGCTGGAGGAAGTAGAGTTAAAAGCTGCAGAGAGCAGCGACACCTGAATCAGATGTGACAGGTGTGTCCTGTTTCAGGCTCCGCCTCCTACGAAGACAAACACTGGGCTGCTTTTCACGATGCTAAGAAAAGCTGAGATGTAAAGAAGTGACGTGAGGACGGACGAGCCGAAGCTGCCAAATGAGAAATGAGTGTCATCTCTGAGCTCCTCCTGAAGCCTCCTCATCTCCTCAAGGTGCATTAAAGTCACAGGAAAATCCTCCATGATGGCGGAGGGGGAACGATTTCCTGGAGGAAATAGGAAGCAGAAGGTAGCATCGTGAAAACCAACCTGTTTACTTCAACACTCAAAACGGTGGGACCATCTGAGGCGTTTGAGTTCAGGTGTTGTGTGGCTCACAGGTGAATCAGGAAGTAAACCTGCAGCAACAAACGCTGGAAAATAAAAGTCACTAAACATCAACAAGCATAAATAAAGCCGGCTCAATTTAAACGCAGCTGTTTCGGGACATTTCTTAATATTTGTTTGTTTTCTGATTGTGATGGGGAACACCTGAATGCACCACACATGAAACACCTTTAGGAAGTTCAGTTCAAACTTGGGGTGGTTTTGGTGGAGGCGGAGCCTGAAGTTCGACACGGCGGCGGTGTGATCATCACGCAGGGATGGGCAGTTCGAGGACGAGCCGCTCGGTTTTACAACAAACTAAAAACATCAACAGCTGCTGATCAGTAACACAAAAAGAAAAAAACACATCAGAACTAAATATTCCTCCCACCCGCCCCTCCCTATCTCCCCCCCTACAACAAATCAAACACACACTGGGAATATGATCATCACTAGGATCTCCTATGTGGACCTGAGCTACAGCAGGTCTGCATATCTCTAACTGTGACGGGGCCGAGTGAACATCCCTGACTGGCTGTGCGGGTCCTGAAGGGGGCGCTCTCCGCTCCGCTCACACTGATATGGCTGCAGGACAAAGCGGCTTCTTGTTCTCTGGTCTGTTCGAAGGTCGAGGATCAGATTCGGTGTGGATGGTCTGTCCTGTCTGAGGCTCCTGGGAACGTGTTCACGTCCTTTTCCTGCAGAAACCGTCTCTGATGCCGAACAGTAAAAAGCTGGAAGGAAAAAGAAGGTCCAGAGGAGACGTTTCTGCTGCAGGTGAAGCTCCGTGTTCAGGGGACGACTGCACACTTTGATGGTTCCAGCTTGCAGGAAAAAATTAAATAAAACCCAGTGCAGACTACGAGACACGTGTCGTCCCCGGTGGCCCTCCCACCGACTATATGACTGATGAAGCTTTGCAGATTGTCACTTTTGTTTTCATTTCATTAGAAACGTGTAATTAGAGCTCTCTGCTGTTTAAACCTCTGAACCCCAAAACCCGCCGGCGGGTTTAACAGAACGTTGTCTTTAAATAAATAAATAATAAAAAAAAGTTGCCAAATGACAATTTATTCACCAAAAACTGTAAAAACTAAAATGTTGGATTTTTAACTTTCCAACATTCCTTGAAGTACTCATCTGTGATGTGCTTTTGAGTCAGAAAACTTTACCGATATTTTATTAAAATCCCTTTACACATCCCAATTAAAAATTTGTCTAAAACAGTTTTCTCTGACCAGAATTTGTAAAACCTAAAAAATATCTGCACTCCATAGTGCAACCATGAAGCCATTAGTGACTCCGCTTCACGTGGCAAAAATCCATTTTCCTCAGCTGAACTGCAGGCTGTGTTTACACAGAGCAGAGAGGAGACAAATTAAAAATCTTAGTAGTAAAATATCTACAGTGTGTGGAGTCTCCAGTTATATTCCAGTATTGATGAATAAGTCCACACTGAGTAAAAATGTGACAGGAGCTTAAAACGCCCAGAACCCGCTTGGAGTTCAGAGGGTTAAAGTGAACGGCCTGAGCAGGACAAAGAGTCTCTGTTAGCTTTAAATCGACTCCACAGCTGAACTACACAGATGTTCAAACAAAGTGCATCACGCTTTAAAATCTAATTATCATCAGAATAACCTCAAACAAGATTTCTTACAGGCTGCACCAGATAAAAACAGACGTCGGTGATGATGTAATATTACATTAACTGTGGCTTGCAGCTCTACAAGCAGCTCTTACATGATTTACAGGGTTGCAAATTAATTATTTACATGGACAAATATGTTTTTACTTTAGGTGGACAAAAATCTGCTTCTTTAAAGGTTTCGTGCTCTGTTCCTGCATCTCCTCCAGGTTTCACTCAAGAAACATTTGCGGGCATGTTTCATGTAACAGTGAGTGGTTCAGAAGCTGCAGCCTTTTTAGATCAAGTTTGTTAGTTTAGGCCTCTATGCTCCAAAATAAGAGGTGAGTGGAAGGGGTAAAAATGAGAAATTTCCAGGTGATGCACTGTCTCTGAACACCAGCGTATGATTCAGACACTGCCAGCTGTTTAAAAAGCGTCTGTACAAACTATTTTTAGCTACATGCTGCAAGGAAACATGGAAGGTTTCAATATGTTTTGAAGTTTTGTTGGATTTTTAATGAATATCAATTTAATTCCTGAGTGCAGGAGTTAAGTTGCTCCTAAAGTGTAGCTGCTGCTGTTGTATAGGGTTTAAGTTTTCCATGTTGCTGTGAGGAGGCTGCACGACATGATTCACATGGAAACAGTTTGTTTTTCTTCAATTTGATGAGCTACTTGCAATTTTATGTGCATGTGCAGTGATCATGTTAAATAAAATAAATCATGTGCAGCACCAGCTGAGCGATCAGCATTTTTTGTCTCTGATTTAAAGGTGCATCTGTGGGACGAACGGATCTCGAATCTGCACTGGACTTAAGCACAAATCTACATCAGAAGGTCCTTTAGTGCCAGTAGGAGAAGAGCTGCTGTCCCTGAAGCTGTGAAAGAAATCTCCCCGTTTCTGGGAGGACAAGCAGGAGCCGAAATCACACCGAAATCCAGTCAGGAACCAGAAAACTGCGGCCGGACTTCAGCCGTCCAGCGAGACGTTGAGACGAGGACCAGAGTCCAGGATGTGGAGAGGAGGCAGACACAAGCTTTGATCCTGAACCAGGTTTTAAAGGGAAACGTGAGGAGTTCAGATAAAATCTTTCTCTGTAAATCTCATATATCATCTAAAAATAAACACGTGATTCTATTACAAACTGAAACCAACTATCTCGGGTCGCAGCGCCGTGGTTGCCGTGGTTGCTGTCTGGCGGAGGTCGGGTCCGGAGGTGGACTGAGACGGACAGAAACGGGACAGGACGACACACAGACAACGCTCGGCTGGAGGACTAGTCGTCCTCGTCGTCGTCGTCTTCCTCGCCCTCGTCGTCCACGTCCCTCTTCCTCTTCTGTCCCTGAACACCCGCTGCATCCTCTGCAGAGAAACAACCAACCAATCAGAGCGCTGCAGCGAATCAGCTGGGTGTCACTTTCAGCTGTAACATCAAAACAAGTGCTCACCTTCCTCCTCCTCCTCTGCATAGTCTTCCTCGTCCTCATCCTGAGATGAAGCAGACAGAAGAGAAGAAGAGGAATTTACCTTCAGTTTCAAAATAAAAGCATCTGTGAGCGAAAAGCTGTTTCTAAATGGACGACACTAATGAAGCTCTACGTCACTGTGACCAGGCCGACGCCATCAGACCGACTCTGACAGGCTGCACTTCAACAGCAGCTACAATGTGTTTTAAAGGTGCAGCTAATTTTCTGGAAATCTTCCGCATAATTTTCTTCTAAATTAAACACCTGTAAATAACTTTTATTTTTTATTGAACCTGTAATTATACTGGAAAAGTTTCATTGAAGTTAAAAATCTATATTTCATGATTGTCCTGCACAGGAAGATAAAGTCCTGCTGCAGTCACTTACTAACCATCTGCTCTTTATCGTTTGTGTTCCTAAGACAAAGTTAGAACTTATGTTCCATACAGTTGCAGAAAATGATGAATTGGCAGAGAAGCAAGTGTAAAAACTCCTTTACCGAGCATTAAAAAACCTCCGTCCTGTGTCAGAGGCGGCCATTCTGGTGCTAAACCTGGTCAAGACCACAGTCACACCTGAGGTGAACCCATCAGACGGCTCAGTTCAGACCAGCCAGAGAACTCCACTCCATCTGATTCTTTTTAGAAGATTCACTGAGAGTTCCTCTCTGCTTCTGTTTGCTATCGTAACCATGGATATTACAAATCAATTAAAGTTTAAAGGCATTAAAAAGTCCAATTACTTATTTTCAAATAATCATTTTCCTGTTTCCTGTTGCATTGTGGGAGAATTCGGTCCCTAAGAGATCAGATGCAGCACGTCGTCTGGTTCTGGTTCTCTGCCTGGCTGAGCACAGGTGCATGATGGGAATCTACCTGCAGGCTGAAGCCTGAGTTGCCCACCTGATCGCCCCGGTTCACCTGAAAGCTCAGCCCCACCTCTCCTCCCTCTGAGCCGTCCTCATCCTCCTCTTCGTCGTCGTCTTCATCGTAATCTCCGGTTGGCCCCGCCCCGTCCTCACCGTCCTCGTCTGAAAACACAGAGACGCTGTCAGCTGAAGGATGGAGGAACCGTTCCCTCAGGTTTGAGTCAAATCTCACCTTCATCGTCGGCCTCAGAGTCTGGCGCCTCGTTGTCCTCCTGGTCGAAGCCGTCCAGGTAGGTGACCTGAGGCAGCAGCTCGAACACGCTCTCCCTGTAGTCCTCCAGAGACGTGATCTCACAGTTGAACAGGTCCAGACTCTGCAGGCTCTTCAGGTTTTGCTGCAGTGGAAAACATAGCATGTTAGCATGTAGCATGTTAGCATTTTAGCAGCTGCAGACAGACTGTGAGCTGAGTGAGGTTCTGACCAGAGCCTCCACGGTGCTCAGCTCTTTGATCTTGTTCCCGCTCAGGTTGAGGTAGGTCAGGTTGGGACACTTCTCCGACAGAGTCTCCAGAGAACCCGACAGGTTGTTGTCGCTGAGCTCCAGCTGAGGAAGCAGAGAGAACAGTCAAGAGAACAGAAGAGTCAGAACGTCAGGACAGAGATTTATCAGGCGGACAGTCATGAGAACAGCCAGGAGGACAGTTGGAAAGACAGTCAGAGCATGGGACAGTAAAGAGAACAATCAGGAGAACAGTCTAAAGAACAGCTACAACAGTCAGGAGAATAGTCATGAGAGAGAACAGGAAGTAGAAGAGGCAGAAGAACAGTCTGAAGGGCAAACAACTGTAAGAACAGTCAGGAAGACCATCGGGATGACAGTCAAATCAAATCAGGAAAACAGGCAGAAGAGAAGTCAGAAAAAGAGCCAGGAGGACAAACAGTCAGAAGAACAGCATGGAGGGTGAACAGCCAGGAGAACAGTCAGGAGAACAGTCAGTACAGCAGGCAAGAAAAAAAAAACTGACAGGAGAGCAGACAGGAGGGAAAATAGCAAGGAGAACAGGCTGGATACTAGGAAGAAGAACAGCCAGGAAAGGCAACAGACTAAAGTGTGGTCAGGAAACGAGGAATGAGAACAGTCCTGCCAGAAGAGACAGTCAGAGGTACAGTCTTATGCAACAGTCCTACCATAAATCCCCTTAATGGTTGTTGTAACGATCAATTAATGATCAAAGTAGACATAACAGTGTAAATGTTCAGTTAAATTCTGCAATTTTGTGATTTATTAATATCAAGCTGTTGAATTTTATGAGATAAGAACCTCGTACTGGTTGACTACGATTGATAATATGTATTGATTGGTTACAGTCTTCAGAATCCACAACACTATAACCTTCATCGACGTTTTAACCAGGACTAACTTCTCTGTCGCTTGAGTTCACTTCTTACCTGTTCTGAGTCTGAGCCACAGCACAAAGGTGCCACCTGCTGGACCAACAGGTGTCTTGCAGACACAATGCTGCCTACATTCACCTGTCCAGGTGCTGCACTGCTGTCAGTGTCATTTCCAAAAATGACAAAACCTACTTTTGCATTTGTAAATCAATTCACAATCACAATCCTGCAGTAAACCAGTTTGTTCAAATCTGTATCTCCGCATAACAAACACCAGAACTGTCCGATGTAATTATGGTAAATTCTGTATTTTCTTACCAGGAGTTACATGAAGCGAGAACATTTCAAAAGTCTAAAACAAACTCTACATGAACCATGTTCAGAGCTCAGAGGTCCAGTTTGCTTTAAAACTTTAATCAGGAGAAAGAAATGTGTGAAATGATGAGGTGGCATGAGACATGGTAAGAATTTTGACTTTTTCAGAAGCTATATGAGCATATATACTACAGTTAAAGATTTTAGGACAGAAGTTTTAGTTTTCTTCCCAAAAGGAGAATGTACATGTGATCATCCTACAATTATTATAAACTTCCTGCAGACGGAGCAGCTGGTCTCCACACACCTGCAGCTCTGTAACAGCCGTCAGCTGAGGACTGCTCACCTTGCGTAGTTTGGGAAGTGAGGGCAGCTTAGCCAGCGAGCTCAGACCCACGTTGACCATACTGAGGAACTCCAGCTCCGTGAACTCGTCCGTCAGACCTTCGACCTCCCCGTCTGCAGAGCGACTGTTGTCCACCACTAGCTCTGCTATCTGAAAGGCACGATGGGAGAAAATACTTTGAACCAGAACTTCAGTCTGATAGTGTTTCAATAAAAATATATTCTTAAAAAGACTCTGCTGCTCCTCCTCACTCAAAAATTCATATTCTATAAACACAACTCTGATTCCTAGATACAAATACATCATAAGACAATAAAACAACTTATTGATTACTGCTGATTGTTTTGTCCTCTAGCTGACTGTTCGCTCAAGCTTTGCTCGAACACAAATCTATGAATCAGACGTCACATTGACCTCTGGAGTCATTTTATATTATTTGCTGATGTTTTACCAGATAAACAATGAAACGGCTGATTAATCAATAAAAAAAGCAATCATTGGTTGCAGACAGACAGAATTATTGTCTTTTGTTTTAACACCACACAGAATAACACGATCAAATTCGAGACAATAGGACCAAAAATTATTTATTAAGGGCTTGAATTTACTGATATTTGCACCATATATCTGTCAGAAGCTCTCAGCTGTATGTATCAATAATTCACAGTCAAATATTAAATATTAAAATCACATAAGCTGAAGCAGAGAGGAGGGATGAGGTCAGTTCATTTAATCGATGTTCAGATCTAAAAGCAGAGACTTATAAAAAAGGACACAGAACAGAGGGCAGGTCTGTTCTGTGTTCTGACTGCTCGTTCTGTTGATTCAAGTTTGTTCCAAAACCTGTGGAGCAGGAAAAATTACATGCATTAAAGGAAAAAAATAATTTAATTAATAATTAACTAAGTAATAATTAATTGAATGAATCACTTGGAATTAGTTCAGCATTTTCCAGACATGAACATCTACACATATTTATTACTGTATGCGTTTATGATTATATTCATGTTTTTCTGTCTGTTTATTACTGGCTGACCTGGACTGAGGTTAGGACAGCCCACCTAATTCACATATACACATAAATTTATAAATAAATGGAGGGAAAAAAAAAAACAGAAATGGAAAAAAAATTGAATAAATTCAAAATAAATTAGATAATATAATAAATAAAAAAAGGTAATTTGTGAAGACATAATAGTAAAGAAATTAAAAATTAAATAAGAGAATGGAAAATATTAATAAAGTAAAAGAGAAAATAATAAATAATGAAATACAGAAATAGATTCAAAGACAAAAAATTTAATTAAGAATTACAACAAACAATAAATTAATATAGACAAAAACTAAATTGCAATAGAAAATATATTTAATTAATTAATTAAAAATAAATATATTCAAAGAAAAGAACAGGAAGTAAATAAATGAAGATATACAAAATAAAATACAAAAATAATAAATGGCAAATACAAAAGAAATAGAAAGAAAAAAGATAAACCGAGTAAAGACAAATAAAAAAATCGAAAAAATAAATTAGGAAACTAAATTAATAAATAAATGAACCAAGAAAAACATACATGAAGAAAAATGAAGAAAATGAGAAAAATAAGGGAAAAACTAATGAAGAAGCAGAAGAAAATAGAGAATCAGAATGAGACTAAATAAAAGTTGATGAATAGCTTCATTTAATTGTGTTTTTTTATTACCAAAATGTTTTCATTTTAGAAATTTTACTCTATATTTATTCACTTATTTTTTTAACAACACTGTTATCTTTTGTCCTAAATATATTGGTGAAACAAATAAACAACCAATCAGAACAGCATTGATTCCTGTACACGTAAGTTATTTTCACACACAGCTAAAGTGAGGCCAGATGGTGCCACTCGAATTATTGTTCATTAAAATAATTAAGACTGAAGTAGAGCTGCCATGAATAATCCATGAATCAATTAGTTGTTGGCTATTACAATAAAAAAAATCCCAGACTGTTTTCATAATAGATCGACCAGTTTTTTTTTTTTTTTTTTTAAGAAAACCGGTATTAATTCTCTTATGAAGCTTCTGAAATACTAACAATTATTTACTTTTTGTTCTCTTGTATATCAGTAAACTGAGAATCTTTAAGGCATGGACAAAACAAGTAGTCACATTTCAACATTTTTTGGCATTTTATAGACCATTTTATGGACCAAATTGAGTAAATTTTGTAGACCAAAGTGAGTAAATAATTAACAATATTCACAGTATTTCAAATTAAACCATGTTTTGGTTTGTTTACTAAATTGCACACAGTAGAAAACACTAAAAATAAAGACAAGGCCTTGTTTGTGTCCAATTTTTTCCCTGCTGCTGAACACAAAAAAACCGGACTGACAGTGTTGTGGTCAGAAATCAGCTGGTGGCTGCTTTTATTTCCCAGAGTTCCTTTGGCTTTTTCCTGCTTATATAACGAGCAGAGAGTCGAGCAGAGCTCCAGCCCGCAGCTCCTCTACCTCCAGTGACAGAGGCGGCTTTAACCCTCAGTAATCTGCCCGCAGTGCTGATGGAGGTGGGGGTTCCTGCGTCCACATCCACCATCTGCCGGCTTCCCCCAATTCATAAAACATGACAGCAGCGCTTCATCTGCTCAGCTCGATTAAGTGTCAGTGTTATTTAACTGGAGCTGCTGGCTTATATAACACACACACACACACGCACCAAAGAGTGTATAAAAATGGACAACCTGAATAACACCGATTAAACCGTCTTCATGTAGTAACGTTTAACGGAGACACACGTTCGGGGTAAATAAACAAAGCTGCGTGGATCCGTTCGAGCAGAACCAGCAGTAATCCGTCTAATCTGCGCTACTCTAAAGCCGGAGTAACGCCATCTTGAGTCGTTATCCAAAGCCCGACTTCTCGTTACTCACTAATCACGTTACAGTAACGGACCACACCGACTTTTTCAGGCCGTTTCTGCCCTGAAAGCTTCGAAATATTTATCGGTCTTAGCGTGTGCCGTCGACGCGGCGCTAATCCGCTTTCTGTAACGGTAAATCGGTAACGCGTTACTGCCCGACTGTGTGTGACCGACCTCGGTGCGCCACCGAGCAGGGTCGCACCGAAAGCTCCAGAAAAGCCTAAAAAACACAAAACATCTGATTTAAATTGATTCTAGAGTGCGTGTAACGAGGCAGAGCTCGGTAAAATGTCCGGTAGGAGACATTTCCGTCGAAGTTTGAGCCGCCGGAGACTTAAAATGTCCGCTCGCAGAGGACGACGACGCTCCAGCCGATGTGTTGTTGTTGATACACACCGTTAAACCGGGACGGTGAGCCCGAAACTGCCCGGTGCCCACCATCAAACACCCGCTCTGACCCGAACCCAGCACCTCGCGGTTCGGTTGCGGTTGTTCCGCTTTAGCACGTCGTCCTCTCCGGTAAACCTGAGCTGCTCGAAGCCCCTCGATGGATGATTAAAAGTTAAACTTCGCCTCGTTGGTCCGTGACGGTGTTTCGGTGATCGGTCAGTGTACGTTAACCGTCGCGGTGGGACTAGAACCGGTAAACCGGCTGCTAGCTGGAGCATTTTTAGACAGATTTTAAACCTCGATGAGAGACTGGATTTCGCCGGAGAACAGAAGGGGGGCGGGCGGACGGAGCGAGCCGAAAGATGCTTCACATCCAACCGGGGTCGGGTGCTTATTCGCCAGGGCAGCCGTTAATCGGTATTTACGGTTTTGGGGACGAATATCCGACACGGTGATGCGGGTGAGCGGGCTCCATGTGAGACGCAGCCCGGGCTCCGGACGCTCATCACCCCCCGGACTATTTCGGGCAACAATTAGTGTTATTAAAGTGTAAGTCGCTCACCTCTGCCGGGCTCCGGTTCCGCAGCTCTAAGGTGATCCTCTTCTTCATGTCCATGGTGAAACAGCCGGTGTGGTGGTGGAGAAGCGGGCGGTAAACAGTTGAGAAAGTCCCGGGGATCAGAGCGCTAGCTGCCCTCCTCTACTGGCCGCAGTCTGCCTACTGATCCTCCATGATACCTCGCGCCCTGCCCCCTCCGCTGCGGCCCCGCCCCCGGCCGCACGGGGTTGGCCGCCAGTGTCTCCGCCGTCGTTGATTGGACGGTGCGGACGTCAATCAGGACTGATCGGGCGTTAATCCACGAACTGGGCGGTTAGATCCCGAAAGCCACCGACAGCCAAGCAAAGCAAAGCCTCGTGGGAGCTGTAGTTGTTGAATCCCAACCAAATAATCGTGCATTAAATGAAGTCCTCACATTTTACTGTCAGCTGCACAGTGTGTCAGAAATGAGATGGTAATAATAAAAATAAATTATAACGGTAAACTGTTCTTTACTACAAAACCTTCTGTCTGATCAGTGCGTGTTTTTAACCAAAGCTGCTATAAAAAGAAAATAAATAAACCCTTGACCATAAATTAATAAATAAATGTAGAAAATGTTGAAAAAATAAATTATGTAGAAATACATAAATGTAGAGATCAAAAAATAACAATGTAAAAATAATAAATGTAGAAATACAAAAAACTGTAAAAATACAGAAATAAATCTAGAAATAGAAAAAAGTATAGAAATGCATACACAGAAGTAGAAAAACAGTGTAGAAATAGAGAACGTAAGAAGTATAAATACAGAAAAAAACACTAAAGACTAAAATACACAAATCCAGAGGTAGGCTAGTGTATAAATAAATGTGGAAACAGGAAAAAAAGTCTACATCTACAGAAATACATGTAGAAATAGAAAAAAGTAAAAATGCATAAATAATTCAAAACTGAAGAAATTATGAAATATGTAAAAAAAAAAAAAATTTAGATAGAAAAATGCAGAAATAGAAAAAGGCATAGATCTGCAGAAATAAATGTAGAAATAGAAAAATATTGTAGAAATATATTTTACATTATTCCTATACCAGTACACTATTTAGTTTTTCAAGTTGGACAAATATTTATGCATTTCTAGATTGAGAAAAATGATGATTATAACTGAATGTTCATGTTTGTAAAAGATCTAAACAGATGCTGTGAGTCTTACAGTCCCAGAGCTGCAAAAACTATAGAAAGCTCATGAATAAATGATTTCAGGTGGGGTCAGTGAACGCCTCGCCCAGGTCTCAGGTGTTGCCCTAAAAGCATCAATAACCCAACAAAGAAGTTGTTATTGGAAAAAACAAGTATTTATATTTCAAATTACCAATGCAGGCAGCCGTCGTCATCATGTTGAAGCATTCAGATACAGTTAAAAAAATACAATTTTATATGTACATACAAAAAGGTTGGCTTCACTGAGCTTATAAAAATAACTATAACTGAAAGGATGCACAATAAGAGGAAGTAGGAAGGAAAGGAAGGTTACAGGTGAGTTTAAACAGGTACCAAACATGGATATGAACTGACAGGTCAATAACTGGTTTTCCACTGTGGGAGCAGACAGGGCTGAACTGGGCTCAGAGAAGCCTCATAGAGAGCATACCTGTGGCTTCAGGTGTTTAACCTCCAAGGAGGTAAACAAAAGGAAAACAGGTACATTTTAATCATGCAGTAATGCAGATGTCTCACTTCATCGTCTCAAACATGCAGAGAAACCAGGGTCTTGATAAAGCTCCCTGCTCAGAGGTAATTCAAGGTTCAGGAACTTGATCGTCACTGATTCACGGTTTTCTACAGGTGAGGTTTTTAAAACCCTGCAGCTGCAAACTGCTTGTTTTGCTGCAGTTTTTGGACGACAAAAAGCAGGATGCAGCACAGCTAGAGATTTTACAACCAACAGGCCACATTCTGGTACGTCAGCACAGATCACGATGAGTTAACGCAGAGAAACTTCCAGACAAAGGGTTGAATTTAGGGAAGTCGGGCCCTGCAGCCTAAAAGCTACAGTGATGCTCTTTGTGTCAGTTTAACTGATTACAGATACTATGTTTCCATATAAATGTGAAGTAAATTAGAAGCAAACTTCGTAACAAAATGTAACTTGAGCATGTTTCCATTAACTGCTGTGGATGGAATAAACTAGACTGCATAGTGTTGCTATTGGCTGCATGAGGCATAACTATAAGAAACAGAGCAGAAGCAGCCAGAAGCAAAACGAGGTCTTTGCCAAGTGCTAAAAAACCTTGAACAAGAATAAACAAAAAAAACTTTGTCCATCTATAAATAAAGAATGGAGAGAAATCTTCAGGTATTGTTTTCAGTTGTTTCAAGTTGTAATTATGCTTTCAGGTCAGCTGCTTAAATTTTAAGCTCTTTGATTAATCATGTGAGTTAAATGTTTCCTACGTCTGAACTTCTTTAGAAAATGTGTTTCCCTTTTCCATGAAGTTAATCCTTTTTTTTTTATAAAAGTAAAAAAACACTCAGAGCAAGTGTAAAAACTGTAAATGTATCCTGTAAACATGTGCACCACCTTCTGTTTAAAGTAATTCTGGTGGATTGAATTAATGTGGGCATGTTCACTGTCAGCCAACAGAAATACTGCTCTATCTAAGGCTGGATTACCAACCATTGGTAGCAACACATTTTATGTCAACTGACAATTAACTAGAGAAAAACTGGATAATTAGAACGTTAACGCCAATATATTGGCAAATTTTCTGTATTTACTATTAATGTATCTCTGGTTCCATTTATAACTAAACAATTAATAAAGTATTCTGGACCAATTTTAGAAATGATTATTCAGCAGTCCTATACCTGGCCCCAGTCAGCCCTGTCACACCCACCTGACGGAGGAAACAAAATCATGGTAATTACTAAATGAGATTTTCTATGATGGATCTGGTTCTTATCAAGATTCTGTGAAACTAAAGAGTCAGCATGGGAACACACACAAGACAGTCAACATTTTGACCAAAAAATACTGGAAATGAGTCGAGAAGTGTAGCGCTGCAGTCCAGAAATGATTCCCTTTGCTTGTCAAAAAGCTCCAGCAAGGCCATTTGGACTCCCCACTTAACACTGGATTAAATCTCCAGAAAGAAATGGGAAACATTGGAGCTTAAACGAACAATAAGGGACCATATGACGATGTTCCACTGTAAAACATGATGAAAAAGTCCAAAACAAAGCTAACCATAAACAACAAAAATACAAAAGGAGATACAAGCAGGAGAGCAGTTCAGAGGGAGTGAATGTAGTGTCCAAACATTCCTGAAAAATAGGCTTCTCTTTGTTTTCACAGCTCCCAGTTCTGGCTTCACTTTGCTTTACTGTTAAAGGGAAACAAAATGGTGTTAAACAGAGCAACATGGTCCAGATTTATCAAGGCATCAGACAGATGGATGTGGTGATTCAGGAATTACCTGATGAAAAACCGCACAGAAAAACAGAATTTCAGAAAAATTAAATGGTAAAAATGGGTGTAATGGGATCTGCAATGGCATCCAAATATCAAGAGTGGAAACTGTCAAAAGGACAAACTAAAACGCTAAATTCCTGCTGTATGATATTGTAACACAAAGCAAATGGGCTCAGTTCAGTGATGTGTTCAAAAACACTCACTCCGGGTTGAGGGAGGCAAAATGTTGCAGGAAACAAATGGCTGCCGAAAAGAAGGGCTCTCCCAAATCCCTCATCATTGTTTGAGTTGGATCACTGATTGCAGGTAAAATGAAAAACATAAGTAAACGTGCCTTTTAGTGAAGGTCCCATCTCTGCAGCAACCATTTTGCATCCAGTTTAGGGAGGCATTCAGTGAAAAAACAATACAAAACAAAGAAACAACAAGCAGGAACTGAAAATGGTGATTTGTCCTAAGCCCTCCATCGTGTTGCTCCTCATCTTCCTGCTGTGATGGTATTAATTCATTCAGGGATTCAAAATGGTGCAAAACTAAACTCCACCATCATCGTTAGTCCTCCACCAGTTTTTACTGATTGGGAACAACTTCACTTGTCCGCTCTCCCATCGTGGCAATTGATCTTTGTGGGGATTCAAAATGGTGCAGAGTTAAACTCCACTATCAGGTTTAATCCATCATCAATCTGTCTTTCTCTCAGAAGGCCATTTTGTTTCTCCTCTCTCCCACGTAGCTATCAGATGTTTGTGGGGATTCAAAATGGTGCACACTTCCTGCCACGACTCGGCTCCTCCCCCTCTACCTCTCTCTCCTTTAAATGGGATGCAAACTTGCAGGAGTCAAACCAACCACCTCCTGTTTCGATGAGTCCTTTCGTCTACGTCTCCCTCTCCTCACCCCTCCCTCACTGTTAGGAGCTGACCTCCGTTGTCTCTCCCCCGGTTTCCACCAGCGTCACCTGACCCTCCTCCCCCTCCATGATGATACCTCCCTCCTGCAGCACCACCATCTCTCCCTCCTCCTCCACCACGCCGGAGGCTCCCTCGTCCTCGTCCTCCTCCCCTCCCACCACCTCCTCAGGGCTAGCGGCGTTGGTGGCAGCGCTGGTGGCGTTGTTGGCGTTGGTGCTGTTGGCCTGACTCTGGGCCATGGCCTCCAGCTTGATGCGGTACTCCTCTGCCTCCTGCTCTTTACGCAGCAGCTGCTGTCGGTACTCCTGAGCCTTCCTGTTGGCCTCCTGCAGCTGCCTCTGCAACAACTCCTGAAGAACACGAAGAAGATGATCAGTCACACAATCCTTAAAGCAGGAGTGTCACATTCATTTTAGTTCAGGGGCTACATTCAACCCAATTTGATCAATTGGGCCGGACCAGTAAAATCAGAGCATAATAACCTATAAATAACCACAACTCCAAGTGTTTCCCTTTGTTTTAGTGCAAAAAAGTACATTCTGAAAAGGTTCACATTTACTGAACTATCTTTTTGCAAAAAAAAATGAACAACCTGAAATTCCTTTAGAAAAAGAAGTGCAATTTCAACAATATTATGCCTCAGTTTATCATTTGTGCATTACAACGTACAGATCACAGAGTATCTACAAAGGCACAAAACATTCAGTCACAGGCATCTGGAACTGAACAATATAGTATTTTACAACTTGTCAAGATCTAGAAATGATTATAAATTTACATTCATTCCACTCGACCACCTGAACTGACACAACATACAAATTAAATGGGAACTACTAAGGAAGAAGGTTAAGCTGCCCCTTTGCCTTGTAAATGTATAAAACATATACAACAAATATACATAAAAGTTGTGCCATTGGAGTGCACAGATCTAAAATAGCAGTGACTTTTATTGAAGGATTGCCGTTAATGACATCTCTGTAATTTTTACACTTCGCAAAGTCATCCCGTGGATGGGATTGGTCCTTCCGGCGGGCCGGTTTTGTACTGCAGGCCGTTTGTTTGACACCCCTACTTTACAGGATAATGCAAGTTGAAACAATTAAAAAAATTGTACAAGCAAAATAAAAAACTGCTGCTTCCATGTTATAAACTTTTTTCTTTTTTGCGGCTTTACTTTATCACATACAAGAAATACAGAAATGAATCAATAAGTTTAACTACTGTCAGAGTGAGATGTGAAAAATTCAGGCAATTAACAGATTTTGGAGTAGTGGAGCTGTAGCTCTGCTTACCGTCTCTCCTCCATCGTTGTGGTTGTTGGTCACTTCCAGCTTCCTCTTCCTGGATGGCGGCGGCTGAGGCTCCTCCGTCACTACTTCCTCTGTCACCGTGTTGGCCGGCACCGCCAGCACTGAAAACAAACAAACAAAAAGTCAGCAGCACGTAAACATCCTCCAGACTCCCCACAACCTGATAGGAGACGTTTGTGTCGTACTCTGCTGCCCATGTTGCATGGTGACGAAGAACGGCTGTGCCATTCCTCCGGTGGTCTGCAGATTGCCGTGCTGGTCTGTTACTATGGTGATGACCCTCTGACCCCCCTCGTTGACGACAGCGGCATGCTGGATGTTGGAATCCAGAGCACTGGCAGCCATCGCCTCCTCTGAATCCCCTGAAGACACATAAAAGTTAGAACAAACACCAAATCGACAGGCAGCAAAGGGGTAAAGCTGATGTGTGTGTCTGCGAGTGTGTGTGTGTGTGTGTGTGTTTTCATACCTGCGTTGGCCTTGTTGAGGAGCTCGGCCAGGTTGACCACACCCCCTTGTATGGCAGGTATTCCCTGGATGATGAACTGAGGCTGGTTGGTGGTGCCGCTCGTCTCCACGTTCATACTCACCTGGTTCATGTTCACCTGATTCATGTTGACCTGGTTCTGCATGCCCTCCTGCACACACAAAGGTGAAACGTTTGATTAGTCCACCATTACAAACACAGTAAACAAAGTTTTTTTCTGTGTCTCAGCCTCCATTCAGACTAAAGTATTCAAGTTTTTCAAATTTTGTCTCACCTGCAGCAGCAGCATCAGCTCGGTGTTCTGGATGTCGACAGCGATGTCGAATGGTGTCTTGTCGAATTTACTGAGCGCATGCACATCGGCACCATGTTTGATGAGGGTCTCGACCACACTGTGATGTCCGTGCTGCGCTGCCCAGTGCAGAGCCGTCATCTTCAGCATGTCTTTGGCGTTGATGTCTGCGCCGCACTGAAAGCAGATATTCAAAGAGGTGGTCAGCAATTGCTCGATTAAGATCGACTGAGAATTCATCGTCAAATATTCTGATTATTGACTGAGGCAGACTTCAAGCAAAAATGTCAAACATGCAAAGATTAATTCTGAATCTAGTGCTACGAAATACATTTTTTATGCATCACAATGAGTTTAAAGAGCTGACCCGCCGGCTGAGTGATTGTGAAACATAACACAAGGGTGCAAATGGTGCCAGCAGTGAGTCCCTTGTTTGATTCCTGGCCAAGTGAACCAAATGTATTTGTACTCTCTTTCCTGAATACCTTTTTTGCTGCTGTCAAAATGAAGGGCCAGAAAAGATCCTAAACAAGTGAACTTCAGACCAGTTTGGCAGAAAGAGACCCTGGGAAAAAGTTGATGAATGCTAGCTAGCTATATACCTGAGGGTCATGCTAATCTAGGTTTTGTAAGTGCTAATGCAGGCTGGTAGTTGACTGTCAGTAGAGGCGCCGCTAGTGTTCAAGAACAGAAGGACTCTGATTACTTGCTTATCACAACATTCAAACTAAAGTGACGAGGTGTGCATTCGATGTTCTCCTCCGAGTACAAATACATTTTAGAGGTGGCAGTAAATACTGACAGATTTTGTGGACTGATAAGTTGCTGCAACAGTATTTAAGGATATCCGTTCCAGTTGAGCAGCGGTTTCCAGCAGAAGGACTAATATTGACCACAGTGAACTAATTATTCCATTTATTTGTTGTATCTTTAATCCATAGTGTGACTGACCTAATATCACAGATAATATTAAGTCTCAGTGATTAAAAATGGTTTTGTTAGCATATGGAAATGCGTCCACTACTTTGTTCATTCAATGATTGATTGATTATTGATTGTTAACGTAGCTGACAAGTAGTTAAAGAAACTGTTTAAACTTTTTCAATAAACCAGCTCCTACCCGGACCAGCAGCTCTACGATGACTGTGTGTCCCTCGGCGGCGGCCATGTGCAGCGGGGTTCTGTCCACTTTGGTCCGGGCGTCTCTGCTGACGCCGGCTCTCAGCAGGACGTCGGCGGTGGAATAATGTCCGTGCTGAGCGGCCAGATGAAGAGGAGACGTCCCCAGCTGCAGGAAACACAGGACAGTCTCAATTTATCCCCAGCTAATCAGCTTATTCTGGCATTGTCCGCTTGTGTATACTAAGCAATTTATATGCTACGAATATGTAAAATTAGGAATGTTTAAGTGCTGTTGCATTGTTCTACAAAACCTGCTTTAACTAATCAGCCAGAAATTTGCTGCATACATGAGGGAGAATGTTAAAATCACATTTTTTTTTTTTAGGATTTATAATTCAGAGTTTAAGAACCATTTTGATAGAAACAAATGAACTGTTGCTGACGTCTCACCCAGTCTGTCGTGAACGGAGCTCCATTGGCCATCAGGTTTCGGACCTCATCGTCCTGACCTTTCCGAGCCGCCTCCAGCAGTCGCTTCCCCAGGTCCACCAGTGACATCTAACACATTGATCAACACAGGCGATCAGTTCTCATTATGAAGTAATATCTGTGTCCTGAACTGTAATAAAGCTTCTTCAAACTTAACCATCTAAATAACCAGTTAATCCATCCCAAATTAATATGCACAAACAGACAAAGCTCTAAAAATCATATGAATAAAGTAAGAACATTCAAAAGCTTTTATTCACTTCCCTCCTGTCAAATCCTGTAAAGACCAGTTGATGAATCTGCAACTATTCCAGCTACCAAACTGATTGTTTGGCTTCATAAATGTGATGATTTTCTTTGTAGTGTCACAAAAAATTATATATATATATCTTTGTGAAGATGTCACACTGTCTTGTGGTATTTTTTTTGCTAGTATCAGACATCTTTTTTGTCTGAGTACTGAGTACATGCATGTTCAAACTTTTGCTTACAATCAATGAAGCACCAAGACTAACCGATACATGAATAAAACAGAGGAGAGACAGAGGAGGTTAAAGATTACAGACCAAACAGTTAACAATATATATAGGATGATTAATCACCTATCTGTTTGATATAAATAACAATGGATTCAATTTTGTGAACATAAACCTGCTTTTTTTATTTCTCTTTGCTGATGATAAACTGAACATGTTTGTGTTTATCAGACAAAACTGAATGTTGGAATATAGAAATGCACAAAACTCTGCGGTGTGACCTGTGTTTTTCACTGACGGCTGACACCGTACAGACAAACAGTTGTTGCCTGGAAAATTCACCTAAGTTAGGCAAAAGCAAAACTGTACAGCTGCACAGGTTTTTCTATTGCACCGTTTATACATTTTAAACAATCCTAAATCAATGTAAACTAAGACACTGAAACCTACAAAAATCTGTTTCTGTTCAACCACACTGATAATTTATTGAGAACTCCTGACAGAAAAATACACGAATAGAAGGATCAGTCTTGAATTTTTAAAAATATTTTTCTAACAGCAAAATCTGTGGTTTTTAGCTTTTCTAATTTAAATATGCTGCTGTTCTTCTTTTCTATGGAATATTTTTCTGTTTATCTGAACTTTAATTACACAAATACACAAATTCTGCAGGGTGACAGGTGATTTTCTCCGAGAGCTGACAGTTTAAAGCCTAAAACAAACTTTCGCTAATACCTTTACAAGTCAATAAAATTATATAAAAATAAAATCTATTTTCTATTTCACTGGTTGCTTTTAAACAAACTCAAAAATATGAATGCTATTTTTTTTTCATTTATTGAGCTAGTTTTTTTGAACGTTACAGATTTTATCCAACATTTAGTATTTTTGCTCGCCTCCCCCTCCTCACCGAAATGTTAGCTGAAGCTAACAGCTACGTGTCCATTTTCGGACACAACCTCTATTCATACTACCTTATCTGATCAAACTCGTTAAAAAGTTTTTACTATGTACAGCTAGTATTATTTCTTAGCCACGTGGATTTTAAGGAGAAGAGTCAAGCTGTGGACTTGATTAACTTGCTGTTGAAGAAGTGAAAAGAACAACACAAATCGACGTGTCCGATAATTGATTCACACCTGGGAACGTTCTGGGCGCTAACAAAATCGGCGAGCTAAAACTGCATAAAATAACGTCATAGACACAAAATGTAACTGGGTTTGATGACTGATACTGGTGTGAGTGGATTATTTGAGTTTTTAACTAGAAATAATGCTTTTATTTTCGCAGAACATCGTGTCCGATAATGGAACCTATGTCGCTACACAGCACTTGTTATTGCGAAACAGCGGAGAGGGACGAGGGTTTTCTCTCCGCGGCCGAGGAGCCATTTTACGCGCCTTCGCGGACAGAAAAGAGTCCGCCATGTGCCACGTACCCCGCCGTGCCCTCTCTGAGCCGTTATCTGGCACCTCCACCGTGTAAACCTGCAGCCTCCGCCACCCAAACATTTACAGTAACACCGACAGGAAACCGTTTGATATTAAGTTGTTGGTTTTCCGGGGGAAGTCACAGAAATTTCCTATTTTACACGCGGAGAAAAAACCACTTCCACATCCGGTTAACTAGCATTCTTCATGCGCGCACCGTCAAACGGCTGCCCGGAGTCCCGCAGCCGAAACCCACAATCCCGCCGCGTTGTCCTGCTTATTCTTTACCGTGTGAAGGTAGAAGAAATGATCGGTTTCTCCCGACGGAGGACGGCGGTGCGGCTACTCACCGTGTCCAGGTTTGTTGGGAGCCCGCCGGGCTGCCCTCTTCGCTGCTAATGTTAGCACACTAGCAGGCTAAACACAACAACCCGCTCCGTGTGCGGAGGGTTGGTGCGCTTTTATCGCTCTGCGCTGCGGTGAAACGGGTGAGTGATGTGCGTACTTTTATTCCAAATTCGCTAAACACTCCGATTAGGCGCCACTGCCGCCTGTCGGGCTCCTTCGGGCCTGTTTACTGCGGAAAGTTAGCGAGAGGCGGTCGCTACCAGGCTGGATGTTATGGATGTAGCCTCTTTCTTCTTCTGGGGATATTTGCGGCAGACGACACACAGTAGAGGCGCTCTGCTGCCTCCACAGGTCATATGTAGAACGCCATTCACAGATTAATCCTTATGTTTTGGCAGCCCGTTCTGTAGTAGATAATTTTGTGGTTGCACCATATATAATTTCCCCTATAGGATATATAATCTTATAGACGGAAAAAACCCTCTGGTTTGTTGGAATTTATTCAAACCAATCGCACTTGTCACTGGCGGGCTAAATGAAGACTGCAGCTTCAGTGTTCCCTCAAAATAGTGATGGTTTGAATAGTTGTGGTGGAATATTTACATGCAGGGAGGTGAGCACTATGATTAAAATTGATAATTCTCTGAGAAAAACTAGCAGAGCTGCCTTACTGCATGAACCAAATCCTGGGGAAAACTTGAAATTTTCACTGTGGTAGGTTGTTGTTATACAACCTACATCTGGCATGTCAGACAGTTCCACTGACACAGGTATGTCCACTACAGTTGAGGAACTCAGTTACAGATTTTGTTGCTTCATGAAGTGATTTTAAAACAGCCCACAAAACGTGTGATGCTGAGAGGTAATGAAGTTGTTGATCCTGCTTGTGGAATGTTGTCCCACTTGGCCTGAGGGGCTTGGAGGACATTGTGACGGACAAAATCACTTTGTCTGGACAAGTCCATCCAGAGCATGAAGTGGCAGGTTGTCTGTAGTATCATAGTGCCTGATTGATACAGTGGAGGTGTGGACATCCAGGTGTCTTGTTATGGTTCTGACTGACATCCAGCAGCCAACAGCCTGTTCTCATTTTTCTTTTGTCATCTGTAACATCGTGTTATTTTATTAAATCTGCATTTAAAGGTGGTGTTTATTAGTCAAAGTGATCACATGAGTGTCTGTGTACTGGTCACATTCTTTGATCATTGTTGTTTAGAGCTAAACCTGACCAGGTTGTGGATGAACTCAGCAGTCGAGAAGTTGTCTCCAATTATTAAGCAGCTGAAACACTTTTTGTGCAGTTTCTTAAGAACTATAACAACAGAAGTGTGTTTTTTAGCTTCGTCTGAAATCGAGAAGAAAGCCTACAGCAGGCGGCTTTTATATTTTTGTTTATTGTACTTTATGTTGAAAGTCTTGACAAGAAGTTCGGTCTTCTTCGTCGCTGCTAGCTACGTTAGCCTCTTAGCTGTTAGCCCCTTAGCTGTTAGCATCCCGACTGTCAGAAAGTTTAAACCGGAGTGACTTTTACCTTCTTCTCTCGGAGATTCTCGCGACTCTCCGCCTCCTGCCGTGCACCAGGTGTCCACAGGTGTTCACCTGTCGAGGACGCGGTTTAAATCTCTTATTTTCGGGTTTTATCTGGTACAAGTATGTCGGCCCCGCGACACCGGAGGTGGAAGCGGAGTGAGTTAACCTCCCTGTGGGCGGGCTCCCTGAGAACAGCGGGGGAACCGACCTGAGGTCAGTATGAGCTGCAGATTCAGCGGCAGAGCGACAGCAGCGTCCGGACAGAAACTGACCGCAGATCAGCCTACACAAGTCCCGCCTGCTCCGAGTCTGTTGTTGATTCAAAACATGGGAATTTAGCTTCGATGAAAACTACCATGTTGATCTTTGAATAAAGTAGCTTTCAGACGCACGATATAAAGATAATCAGAATCTAATAAAGCACACAACAGTAGGAAATTGTTAAATCATTATTCAACAATTTTGTTCATTCATAATTTTTCAACTTCATAAATTTGAATATTTTCTGGTTTCTTTCTTCCTCAGTGACCGTAAATTGAACGTTATTGGTTTGTGGACAAAACCGCATTTATTATCTTACTTTGTCAAACACTCATCGACATTTGTCAGCATTTTCTGAAGGAAACAACTAATCTGATGTTAATCAATGTTCAGAAAACAGTGAGCAATAAAAATAGCAGAAATCGGTCGCTATATTTAAAATAACACAAAATGATAAATTCGACGAATCTAATAATGTGTTGTCATAATTGAAATTTAATTTGTATGTTTTTTTGTTTGCTTTATCTTTGTCTATCACATTAAAGTACATATTTCAAAACTCACAAAAGTGTGCTTAGGATTTTTCCTGACCAAAATGTTTAATTTACTGTATGGTGTGTTTAAATACAAATACAGATTTTTGTATTTTTGTATTGAACCAATAAATAAGAAGTCTTTCATTGTATTTAAACATAAATAAAGGATTTTTATGTGTTTTCTAAACCGTTTTGTCTCTTCCAAAATGACTTGTTTTCTGCCCATATTTTAAGAAGCCAACATAATTCCAAGCAGGTATATTCCTAAAAAAGGACGACACTGTGCATCTTCTTCCCTCTTTGTGCAGCATTATTTAAAGATAATTATGTGCTTTCATTTCATTCCGGAGAGAAACTAAAGGTGAATAGGGTATAATATAACAATATCAAAATTACTACTGCTGGAATAATTATAGAACATTGGACAAAGCTGGCTGCAAAATTCTTGTTTCATTTTATTGACGTACTTAATAATGCGATATTCTTACCTTAAAGCGTAACAGTATTTTACCATGTGGTATTATCACTTTAACTTGTCATAGTGTATTTATACACTGTGATATTAGTACTGTGGCTTGGAAAAGAAACATTTTACAATGTTTTATTAGCACTTTAACTTGAAATAGACTATTTTAACAATGTGGTGTTATTAAATCCTTAAGCCTTAATGGAGTATTTTTACAAAGTGGTATTTGTACTTTTACTTGTCACAGATTATTATTAGATTATTAGTGGTGTACTTGTAACAGAATATTTTTACAGTGTTGTATTCACATTTTAACATGTAACAGAGTATTCTTATAGTGTGGTATTAGTACTTTAACTTGAGTAAAGTATCTGTCTAACAACTAAGAATAATTATTCATTTATTATTTACTGATTTTACTTTTAACAAATCTTTTGTAATTGTTATTTTTATGACACTTCAAGTTATTCTATTATTGAGTTTCCTCACACGTTTCATTTTACTGACGGACTTAAAGATGTTTACAGAAGAGATTGCTGTATTTATGATGCCATGAATCAGAAAACACTCAACACCTAGAAAAAAAAATGTTTTCTGCTTGTTACTATACGTTGTAGTGTTGCAGCAACATTGCTTTACTAGTTAATGAGAGAAAAAAGTTTAATTAAAATGAGAAAAGTACAAAGCTTCATTAAACTAAAACTTCATAGAAATTACATAAACCACAAATGTTTTATTTTTTTTGAGGCTCAACTGAGGGTTTAATTAATTGTTCCACTCTTAATTCAGTGTTAACCCACCGTCACTGTCATAGTTGATGATAACAACAGAGGAGATTAAAAGAAGGTCCGCTGTTAATAGTCAGAAGCTGAGGTTATCCAAACTCTGAGGATAGTTAAATTTTCAGCCGAACAGCTTTTCTTCAAAAAAGGTTTTTATTTTTCCAGTGTGATTTAATCTAAAATTGTACGTGATGGAAAATAACGAGAGACTCTGATCAAAACAGGACGTTTTTTCCTTTATTGTTGTTGGCAGGTGTGCAGTCCGTTCGAGGCTCGCTCACTAACACAGCAGCACTAATAAATAAATAAATACATAAATAATTACATAGATAAATAATCAGGATGGATGGTAACAGTGACTGTTAACAAAGCAGCTCTGGAAAAAAACAAAAAAAAGGCACAGATGGAACGACAGAAGAAACATAATTTGGGTCTCAGACCTCAACAGAATTGAAAAAAGAAATTTTAGGCCTCATCTCGTAATGTTCAGGTGGCTTATTGTCCTTTTCCCTTAACTGTGAAAGTGAACTGATCTGGTTTGTGTTTCCAGCTGTGAACAGATGGTTTGTACTCCAGATGTTTATGTAATAAATTAAAGGTGACTTCATTCAGGTAGCAGCATCATTATGAGATAAGGCCTCAATTATTAATCTAAACACACAGACTTCATTCATTACATTTGAGTTAACGAGACACTGATGAAACTATTTGATCAACAACAGCTTGATGCAGCGTTTCTGTTATTTTGTCCACAAAAGGGATTCAAACCTTCAGTCTGATCTGGTTTCTCATTGTTCCAGTGTAAACAGTCTAAGATCAGGTTTACTGTAAAAGCAGCGTCAGATTGTTTAATTTGGACAAAAGTGAAAAGCAAAGACCCGATTCTCACCGATTCAGACTGTAATCTGAACCAGGGTTAGAGTGTAATCTGAGCCTTGATTAAAGTTTAATCTGAACCAGAATTAGAGTTTAATCTGAACCACAATTGAAGTTTAATCTGAACCGAGATTAGAATTTAATCTGAACCAAGATCCAAGATAATTCTAAATCAGGATCAGATTTTATTCTGTGCTAGGATCACACTTTAATCTGAAACAGGATTAAAGTTAAATCTGAATCAAGATTTGAGTTAAGTCTGGACCGGGATTAAAGTCTAATCCAAATTAGGATAAGAGTTTAATCTGAATTGGGATTATGTTTTAATGTGATGTTGGAGTCAGAGGTCATGTGATGCTGGGGTCAGAGGTCATGTGATGTTAGGGTCAGAGGTCATGTGATGCTGGGGTCAGAGGTCATGTGATGCTAGGGTCAGAGGTCATGTGATGCTGGGGTCAGGTCATGTGATGTTAGGGTCAGAGGTCATGTGATGCTGGGGTCAGAGGTCATGTGATGTTAGGGTCAGAGGTCATGTGATGCTGGGGTCAGAAGTCGTGATCTTAGGGTCAAAGGTCATGTGATGCTGGGGTCAGAGGTCATGTGATGTCAGGTTCAGATGTGTTCAGAGCAGCAGGTTGAGGTCGGCCAGCAGAGCGTCCACGTCAGCGATCGGAGCTCTCCAGTAGTTGAAGGAAGAAAACTCCGACAGATCACCCTGTGGGGGGTGAGGAGAGGTGAGGAGACGGATGACGGAGGGATCACATGCTTATTTTCTATTTTCCATCCCCACATTTATTCTGACTGATCAGTAAACAGATGGCTGAGAACACAAACGTCTCACCTCGTCGTTACGGTTCCACTTTTGGGACGTCTTGTCTTTTCCTTTGCTGCCATTGGCCGACTGGCTGTCAATCAAACCCAGGTCCTCCAGCTCGGACAGGTCGAGGGCTGGGATTGGCTGCCTCCAGAACAGGAAGGAGTCGTATTGGCTGTTTGATTTCTCCATCATGTCTGAGTCTGAAACGCAAACATCAGCAGATTATTTCACAACGAAGCACTTTGGCGCAGAGCAAAAGAGGAAAAACCTGACTGAGGAGAAGAACACAGGTTTAAACAGGAAGGAGTACTTTTACTCCCAGAAATACTCTGGAGGGGCCCGGCCCCCAAATATTTTAGCCTGATATATACAGGAGCCCCTTTAGGGCAGTGATAGTAGTACTTTAATTTGCAAAAGAGTGATTTTACAATGATTTATTAGCACTTGAAATAAATATATATATATATATATATATATATATATATATATATATATATATATATATATATATATATATATATATATATATTTCAAATTTCATATTTCAAATATTTCAATTTTTAAAATTCCCGTTAAAAGCTAAAGTACTAATACCACATTTTAAGAATACTGTTATATGTTAAAATGCTAATACAATACTGTAAAAGTATTTTGTTACAAGTAAATCACTAATAAAATTCTAAAACACTCTACTAAACACTTAATTGAAAGTACTAATACCACATTGTAATAATACTCTATTATGTTTTAAGGATTTAATAATATTACATTGTAAAAATAATCTATTGCAAGTTAAAGTACAAATACAACTTGTAAGTATATATATATAAATTTATATATATATATAGTAGAGTATTTTAGAATTTTACTAGTGATTTACTTGTAACAAAATACTTTTACAGTATTGTATTAGCATTTTAACATATAACAGTATTCTTAAAATGTGGTATTAGTACTTTAGCTTTTAACGGGAATTTTAAAAATGTAATATTAGTGCTTTTGATTGTAACACAGTATTTTAAAGTGTGGTATTAGTACTTTAACTTGTAACAGAGTTATTGCACAGTGTGGGAATAGTACCTTAACTTGCAACACAATATTTTACAGTGTAGTAACAGTACTTTAACTTACAACAGTTATTTTACACTGTGGCATTAGTAGTTTTACATGAGTAAAGTATCTGTCTGCCACAGCTAAGAATAATTATATTTACTGATTTTACTTGTGTTTTTTATGGATCTTTTGTAATTGTTATTTATACGACACTTCAATTTATTCTTATAAATAAAATTCAGATCAGAAAATATTGCATCAATCGAGGATAACTGTGAGCACAACAGCAGTGGAAAGTAACTAAGCATAATTTTAAGGTACTTGTGCTTGAGTATATCCGTGTTCTGCTACTATTTTGTTTCCACTCCACTACATTTCAAAGGATATATTCTACTTTCTGCTCCATTACATTCATCTGACAGCTTGTTTTTTTTTAAAGATGAACATTTTACACCAAAGATAACAAACAACCTTTAAAAAAAACAAAAACAAAAAACAACCACTTCCAACATTTTAAGCTTCTCATAAAAATCTGACCAGCTCAGCTCTCATTTCAAATATTGATTATTTTCCCTTTAAATTTCTGTCTCATTTCAATAAATGTTTAAATAATAAGCAAAATATAAAGATTACACAAAACCTGACAACAGATTTGTGTATCAGAACTTATTCATCTTCTGTCTCTGTATATAAAAATGGATATAAAGTGATTTAAACTTACAACAGTAACAGCTGAGGGACACTGATGCATCACTATTAATAATACAATGATGGCAGATATAATAATAATAATTCAGTCAGCAGGACCAAAGCAGCTGTTTCTAGAATTTGCTGCCTGCTGTGTATTTCACACTGTCATCTTCCTGCAGCATTAATAACGCTGAGCTTCTGACTCTTGCAGCTGATTGTGCTCCACTGCTTTAATAAATTAATCTCATATGTTTACTAAAGATCAAACCGACATGTGTTTAAACGCTGTTGTGCTTCTCGGGCGTCGAAACTTAAAATAGTCTGAAAAGCCAGAAACAGAAACCAGGTCACCGCTTCTCTGCAGACAGAAATAAACCTGCCACCAAACTCCATTCACATTTCTGCTCATTTTATTTCGGGCTGCTTTAATTCTGGGATCCTGGCCATCAGTGGAGCTTCCACCAGCACCAATAGTCACGTTTTCTCATCGATTATCGGTTTCTATCTGCAGACTGACCGCTGATTGATCGGCTTTGGTTTGAGGCGTTGGCTCGGCGCAGAACAAACCGAACATCCAGCCGGTAAAAATGCGTTTTTACACGATTAATTCAAACCGGTTCGCTCACAAACGTAATTAAAAAAATATTCGGAATTTTATATTTACACTCGCTGAGCTTCATTTTAATCAGAAGCCGGCTTTAACCGGCAAACAGACGTTTTTTTTAAAAAAAAAATTCAGAGACAAACAGCGGAGAACCGTCACGAAATTCTACCCGGTTGTTTACGTGTTTGTTTACCTGTTTGTTTGCAGTGTCGAATTAAAAGTGGATTCTGTGGTTTTCTTCTTTGTTCCGCTGCTTTCTGGTGCCGAAGGATCAGATGCTGCTTCTCTGCTGCTGCAGGTGGAATCAGATCTGCGACTGCGTCAAACCAACCGGAATACACAGCAGCACATCCGGTTTAGCCTTTCCATATAAAAGCCAAAAGATTGTTCTGGCTCGTCTGACATTTTATGATTTAAAAATGTTATTTCCCAGTCAAATGTCACACTGAACGCAATGAAACTGTTATTTTTATTAGCCTTAGTATTTATTTAGTTATTTAATTATTCGAAACCGCTTCTTTATCTCTTGCTTGATAGATTCATTCAATTATCTATGTATTCATCAATAATTTTTTATTGTTCCCTTTCTTTATTCAACTCCCTTTTTTTAAAATTTTCCAATTATGTATTTATTCATTCCACAATTTATTTCCTTATCAATATTCTGTTCAACTATGTCTTTATTTATCTATTTATTTAGTGTGTTTTTGTATTGTATTATAGCATTGCATACTAGTTATTATTAATGATAAACATATTTATTTGCACATTGTCGTCTGGTAATCTGTTAATTTATTCAATTATTTATTTGCTCAGTGTTGTTGTTTATCTATTTAATTTTAAGTCATTTTTTACATTTATTTATTCATTGCTTCCTATGATTTTCTTCCCCATTTATTGAATTAATTACATTTTTTGTGCATTAATATACATTGTGAATATGCTGAGGTAACTTAATTAATCATATCAATATTATTACTATTATTATTATTATTATTATTATTATTATTATTATTATTATTATTATTATTGTTGTTGTTGTTGTTGTTTACTTGATTTTCTGTGTTTAGGGGATAGATATTTACCCTTAAAAGAATGGAATAATTTTTTTTAAAAAGCCTTCAACGTTTAAGCAACTGTCTACGTTTACTTTGAAGGAAGTCTTAAATTCCGGTATGTTTGGCTCACAGTACGGACTTGATGATGACGAATACATTTATCTAAGGCGTGGACCGACTGGCTAATTAGGCACAAACTAATTGATTTTCTCTTAACTAATAACTAATTTGTGTTTTTTTTTAAATATATTCAGCTCAGTGCCTCTGAAACTACACTGTTTACAGTCAATGAAACATTTCTTACTGATAAATGACTGCAGTACTATGATGCGTAAATAACAGCAGCTGTAATGGGAGTTTTCAGTCGGCAGGTGGCGCTGATGGATTCAACAGAAACAGACATGGGACAAACCAGAAGAAGGAGATCATCATTTAAAATCATCAAAACTATGACTGGAGTTTGGTGTGAGGCCAAAAAAAAATGTAATCTAGTGCATCAGTTTTTATTTAGATCACCTCATTTATTCCTCGCTTTTCTTCATTCTGGAAAACTAAGGTAAAATATGCCAAAGAGAAACACAAATTTTCTCAAAAGAGACCCCAAACCTCCACAATAAGACACGAAAAGGAAAATCTCCAAAAAGATGCAAGACCTTTACACATAGATGCCACAGAAACATAAACCCTCTCAAAAGTGACATAAAACAACCACAAAAGACCAAAAATATTCACAAATGATGCACAACTAGCACAAAAATACACAAAAATGATTACAAGACACAACACAAAAATGACACAAAACCTTCATAAAAGACACATAACACCACAAAGATGCATAAAAAGATGAGAACAAGACACAAAACCAACACAAATAAAAAGAAAATGACCACAAAGAGACACAAAAGCTCCAGAGAAAGATGTAAATAATCCAACAAGAGAAGTAAAAAACACACAAAACCACCACAAAAAGACATAAAACCTGCATAAAGGATAAAAAACCACCTCAAAGATGCACCAAGTGACTACAACAAAACACATAATATCACAAAGAGAAAAAAAAGACAGCAAGACACAAAACTATCACAAAAGAAACTCACCACAAAGACGCACAAAATGACTACAACAAAACACAAAATCACAATAAAAGACACAAAACCTCCAAAAAGCACACAACACCACCACAAAGATGCACAAAATGGCCACAACAAGACACAAAACTATTACAAAAAGACACACAAACCACAACAAAAGACACAAAACCTTCATAAAAGACCACAATGATGCACACAATGACTAAAACAAGACACAAAACCTACACACAAATACAAAATCCTCCATAAAGGACACATAACCCTCACAAAGACGGACAAAGTGATTACAACATGTAAAATAACTACAAAAAGACACAAAACCACAATAAAAGGCACAAAACCTCCATAGAGATCAAATTGTCTTTTATTTCAGCCTGATAGAGAAAAAAATCTACAGCTTGTTGACATTTTTCATGTCTTATTGCTCAGAAAGCAGACACTTATTTAAACATCAGTGCTGTAAGTAAAAATGGAGGAGGAGTGGAGGAAACAACAGGCGTGTCAGCTGTGTGATGGGTGTGTTGGTCCTGCAGGAGGCGCTGCAGCACCTAGCAGCCGTCGGGATGAGGCTCTGAGCAGAAACCAGAGGATGGACTTCCTGGTCGGAGCCACACCTCAGAGGAGGCTGACAGAGCTGCGGCTGCTCCACCGCTCAGTCCTGCTGCTCTGCCGACTGGAAGCTCGTCTCTGGTGAGTCCTCATTCTTCTTATTTCATCTGCTCCCGGGTCAGATCCACAACCAGGAGGGCTGCAGGTCAGAACACCTTGGAGCCTCATTCAGTGTCCAGGTGGCAGCTCAAGTTCAACCTGCTTCACCGAACAAAGGTTAGATCTGTAAATAATTAATTAACAGTGTGCAGGGGTCAGTCCAGACATTTTAAATCACTGACTTTTTCTAACTGACTGTGGATTTAGAGAAAGTAAGGTTTTTTAAGGTGTCTTAAATTGCTGTCTGTCCACATATTTTTGCCAGTGATTAACATACATGCAGCTGAAAATCATTTGGGACCTTTTTGGTTTGACTGTTGTGCCGGTGTCACATTGGTGTTCTGTTTGAGGTGGTTTTCCTTCAGAATGAGAGCTCAGGTTGCGTTCAGGAGACACGAGATCACATTTAAGTTCCTTAATCAAGTCACACAATCTGACTGTCACAGGATTCAGCGTCACACCGGGGCTGTTTGTTAAAAACTTCCCTCTGGTCTTTAGGGTTTTTGTGTGGTTTAAATTTCTCCTGAGCTGAAAGTGTGCCAGATGATAAATCTCACCTCTCCCAGATGTGGTTAGCATAGCTTAGCATAATGACTGGAAATGGAGGGGATTTCTAGCCTAGTGTTGTCTATATTGGAATAGTCATATAGATTTGCTGAAAAAAAATTAGGAACAGCTACAAGGAGCACCAAACAGCACGTTAAAGCTAAAGCTGCTATTGACATTTCACAATCCGCTGCAAAATTTTGGCATTTTTAACCACAATTATCACAAAAACTGTGTTGACAGTGCAGCAGTGATATAACACTGTCAAGTATACATGATAGCTCGCTATCGTTAATCAAAAAGCAACTACAGCTATTGAAGAAACATTTCAGCATTTTATGATTCTTTGTTGTTAGCCGTTTCATTTTTTTGTGTTAGCCTAGCTTAGCATAAAGACTGGAAGCAGGAGGAAACTGTTAGCATCTGTGAAAAGTTTAAAGTGAGACAGAGTCTATGTGAAGTGTATTTTCAGTTACCATAATCACACACAAAAAAAGAACAGTTGCAAAACATTTTTGGACAGCTGACAACTACTTAAATCCATCATTTAGTCACTAAACCACACACATTGATTGCTAATGAGCTAACATTTTGTATGTAACTCTCTAGCTAAGACTTTAATTCATGGGAATCCACTTGTTAGCCAGAGATAGAGCCAGAAAGATTAGCTTAGCTTAGCAATAAGACTGATAGCAGGGTGAAACTGTTAGCCTAGTTTACACAAAGACGGAAAATTGTTAGTCTAGTTCCATCAAAAGATGAGACAAGGCAGAAAAAAAAACATTTCAAATGTATTTTGGTGACAGTAATCACTTGGTAGGCTAATTCAGGTTGACTTAGAGAAAAGAGTGAAAGCAGAAACTGTTATCCTAGCCTAGCCTAAACTGAATGATCAAAAAAGACCTTCCAATCACTCTAAAGTCTAATTTACATATAAATTAATTTAGTATGATGCATTAGCTCTCAGTGATTTTGGTCTTTCTTTTCCTTCTGGTGTCTGAAATCGTGTTAAGAATGTGACTCTTTGGCAACTAAGTGGGTAAAATAATCTGAAAGAGAAGCATCTTTGATCCTGAACATCACAGTGGAGCTGCAGCGTGGAGGTTAAAGGTCAGAGGTCACAGGGTTCAGAAAGACTCGACTGAAGCTGTTAGGTTCGGGATGGACTCTGAGATGTTCGAGGAAACTCTGAGCCAAAAATAAACTGCGGTTCCTCCTCCTCGCCTGTGACGGAGTCGGTCGGGGTTTCTGGGTCTGCAGTGTGAAGATCCAGATTACAGGTCTGGAGTCAGTTCAGAGGACGGCACTGGAAGGAACACTGCTGAGCTCTGTTCTCAGTGTTTGTGGGAAGCAGTCAGCCGTTACGCTGCGTTCATGTGCTGTTAGGAAAATGTGTGGTCATTTTGGAAAGCCCTGAAATCTCCACGAGAATTTACATCTGTGTGGATTCTTCAGGGGTTCGCTGTCTTCTGCTTCAAAATGTAAACAAAAATCTAATTATTTAATATATCTGCACTCACCATTTACAACTGCTATAACCAATGTTCTCCTGGAAACAGATATTCTTACCAACTTTTTACGTCGTCTTTCAGCTCTTAGTTCGGATGTTTTAAATCAGTGTAAATACTTAAATGGGTCAAAGCAGAAGAATGATGACATTACAGCGAACCAGTGACTTTGACCTCGTCCACATAACCCAGTTAATATTGTTTACAGCAGCACTGTTTGTGTGTCCTGCAAACACATCGACTGAAAGCAGACGTTTCAGGAGTAAAAGTCTGCAGACGTCCACGAAAACTTTCACGTCTGTAGTTCATCCTGTTGCAATCATTTTCAGTTTCAGGAGTGTTTCGGTTTCCAGACTGATTTTTCAGGTAGTTTCTAGTTTCTCGGCTATATGGGGGTTTTGGGTTATTTGGTTATTTTGCTGTAGGGTTGATGGATTGTTTTGGGTTTATTTCTTGCTATTTTTTTTTTTTTTTTAATTTTACATTATATCTAGATTGTATGGAATTGTATTTTCAGATTAGTTTCAGGTCAGTTTCCATATTTTAGGGGTTTTCCTACTGGAATTTTTCTAGATTGTTTCATACTAGTTGTTAGATAGTGTCTAGAATTATGATGTTTTGTTGGTTTGTGAATAATTTCTGGTTAGTTCTCAGAATTTTGGTGGCTATTTCCAAATTATATTTTGGGTTTCTTTCTGCTTAGTTTTCATATTGTTTCTGGTTAGTTTAAGGAGTGTTTCTGGTTAGTCTCCTGCTTGTTTTTGGTTAGTCTCTTGCTTGTCCCTGGACTGTTTCTGGTTAGTTTCTTGCTTATTTCTGGTTAGTCTCTTGCTTGTTTCTGGTTAGTCCCCTGCTTGTTTCTGATTAGTCTCCTGCTTGTTTCTGGTTAGTCTCTTGCTTGTTTCTGGTTAGTCTCTTGCTTGTTTCTGGTTAGTCTCCTGCTTATTTCTGGTTAGTCTCTTGCTTGTTTCTGGACTGTTTCTGTTCCCACGGCGGCTCTGGCTCATTGGCACTGATCTGCAGGTGAAGCCGTCACTCGACTGGATTCTGGTTTCTGTTGGTTCGGGTCCAGCTGCAGATATGTGTCATCAGTCTGCACCTCAGTGAGAGCTAAACGCTGATCTCATCCTCTAAAAAGTTCACTCAGTTAAAACACTGCAGATGTTTTTGAGACTTTCTCACTGATTCAGGGGTTTCGAGGACTCAACTCTGCTCATGTGTTTGGATTCTTCTGAAGATCTTTATTAGCTGTAGAGACTCCAGATGACCTTCATTTGGCCCAGAGCGTGTTCAGTGTTCAGGGTGTTTGCGGCAGACAGCCAGATTAACAGGAAGGGATTCAGAGCAGCATCTGAGCAGGTCGACGGACTCATTCTCAGCAACATGTGGCTAATGTAACAATACAAGATGCATACTAGTATCTGGGTATAAGTTTTCAAATCATTACCGGATTATATCTTGTTAGTTCTGGGTTAGTATACATTCATCATGTGTATAGTCATGTCTGAGTGTTTTCAATAGTTGGGGGAAGGTTTCCACAACGTTTAGTTTAATTGCAGATGTGGTAATAGTTGGAGGCAACTGCTGGACACAGTTAAAGGAGTTAATGTGAAATCAAATAATGGTCCAGCACAGACACAAAGCAAACTGCTGATAAATTAATTTAAGTTTCTGGGAATGATGAGCGATAACAAATGATGCTGGAAATCCAATATAGAATCATATATGAGAAGCTTGTGTTGCTGTTAATCTTCTTTCTCTTTTTTTTTTTTTTTTTTTTTAAAATCAAATCAGTCAAGTTGTCAGATGTCCGCAAAAACTTTCACATGTCTGTAGTTCATCCTGTTGAAATCATTTTCAGTTTCTGGAGTGTTTCTGTTTCCAGATTGTTTCTTGATTTTTCAGGTAGTTTCTAGTTATCAGCTAGATGGTTTGGGGTTATTTGGCTCTTTTCCTGGAGGAATTCTGGATTGTTTTGGGTTTATTTCTTGCTAGTTTTTACATTATATCCAGATTATATGGAGTTGTATTTTTGGGTCAGTTTCAGGTTAGTTTCCAAATTTTGGGGGATTTCCTCCTGTTTTTTTTTCTGCAGGGTGGGTCATAAGTTTCCATACATAGGAAAAATAAACATTTTATGTTGGACAACTGTTTTTATTTATATAATGTGCTCTATATGATTACCATTGTTTCGAAAACACATATTAATACGTGTTTTCCGTTGTTGATTAACTTGCATTAGCACAGTTGAAGTTCTGCTTGTAATGGTGTTGGTGATACGTTCCTTGAGATGATTTATGTCTCGTATCTTCACCTGATACACCATGGCCTTCAAGTGCCCCCAGAGATAGCGTCAAACACATCTTCTAGGGTATTTGAAACATAAAAAAAATCTACATTATACACTTTCCTATGCATGGAAACTTATGGCCCACCCTGTAGATTATTTCATGGTAGTTGCTCGATATATAAATTCATTTAAGCTTCTGGGAATGACAAGCGGTAACAGATGATGCTGGAAAACCTGTATAGAAGCATATATGAGAAACTTGTGTCGCTGTTAATTTTCTTGCGCGGTTTCTTACGGAACCAGTCAAGTTGTCTTGTGTTTTTGCGCTTCTCTCTGAGGTGTTGCACTGAAAGGAAAAGTTTAAGGTGTGATTTTTATTTTCCAAGCTGAGACTTGAAAGCTGCTCGTTGTTTTAAAACAGGAGAGTCGACCGTTACCAGTTTTTCCTTCAAACGTCTGAATGAAAAGAGCCCATTGTGCAGCAGCTCCTCTCTCTCGCTCTCTCCTCACACACTTCCACTAATAGTCTCTCTACCAATCTGACTGCTCTCTCTACTGTTTCCTTACTTGTTGCATTATTTAAACCTTTCCTTTAAAGTAGGTTTTATTTTAATATCACTGTAACCTTTTTAATTTACATTTTGCAGCAGTGCATCATTTGAAGTTTGCTCATGTGCTGTTTAATTTCTTTAAAAGCAGAATGTAAAGAGTTCATTTGTTCGCAAGAACGCATGTTCATGAAGTGCAGTCTTTGATTAAATAGTACCAGAGTTTATTCAAAATTTTCCAGTTTTAAGTTTGAGCTTATTCAGTTCTTGTGTGTTTGTTGTTTGCATATGAAACTAATCAGTTTTTATTAATCAAACAGAAAAGTTTCACATTTTAACTTTGGTATCATCAGGAGTTAGCTTAAAATAACAGGAATTAGGAAAAAATCCTGAAATAAAGAAAGGCTTCAATGCTGAGAGAAAAAGCAAGCTGAATCAGATTTAGTGACTCCGGCGTCCAGTGAAAACACATGAAACGCATCCTGTCAGAGCTTCCTCTTCAGTTTGGGCCCTCTGGAGCTCTGGACTCGGTCCTTAATCGACGAGACCCCTGTTTTATTCTTATCATGAGCTGCTGACACTCTGAGATAAGCAGCAGCAGGAAGCAAGCGTCTGAGTTTAGAAAGGAGGAAGTGAACAAAAAAAGAAACAACTACAGAAAATGCAACTGGTCAGTCTGTCTGGTATCTAAGAACTCAGACTGTTTTTATCAAACATCTGAGAGTTAAGTAACAAGCCGCAGACATGTTGTTGTTTTTATAATCCTTGTATTTCCTCCGTCATGTTACTCTGTTTAAGAAAAGTAGTAAAACTCAATTGTATTTATGAAAGAAAAGTAAAAAATGTGTGAAATGGAGTGTGAAAAGAAGCTGGTAGAGGAAAAAAAACACACCCACCAGCTGCTTTATTCGGTCTCTAATAATGCAATCATACAACGGTTCTATCATTAAGTCGACATTTAGGCAGTTTCTGCGTTTTCAGTTTTTGTATTTGTAGACATAAAGGGGAAGATTGTGCCTTATGCGTGTTACTGTGGTCACATTGGGAGGTAGCGGTGTGGACTGGTGTGTTCCTAATATTCAGCTCCCTTCATGTATGTTAATGTGGAGGATTTGTGCTGATCAGTGCAGAAGCTGAAGCCACTGAGAGGAAGCAGCTTCAGTGTGAAACAGTCGCAGGTCAGACTGTTGAGCAGACGTGGTTAAATAAAGGTTTGTCTGCTGATTAAAGTGTGATCATGTGACCTGCAGGCTCACAAACAGACTGTTGTTGTTGTTGTTGTTCAGTGGTGCTTCAGCTGATTCTGGCCTCAGGCTGATGAACCCTCAGCTGATGTCAGATCAGGAGGTCGGTGGTGACGACGACGATGGTGATAATGATGATGGTGATGAAATGCTGCTGGTGTTTGACTTTCTGTGGTTTAGTTTCTTTTGTTCTTCTAGGACATTAAAACATCAACAAATGCGACCATATTCGGGTGATCAAAACATGGTGGATGTGAAATAATATAGTGAATCATGGTCACAGACAGGATGAAAAACTCTTTTAGTTCACTGAGTTTCTATCTTCCACTCTGTCCCGGCTGAACTTCCTCACACCTTCATTTTCCTCCACAAACGGACACTTGGTTTCACTTCCTAAAGCAAACCAACAGCAGACGGACCACACCACCTACAGACACAAACGGGGTGGACTGTATCATCTGAGGTCAGACAGATTGGTGGACAGTATCGTCTAATTACTTATAAGCTGTGATGCAGGTTGAACCGGACGACCTGTGGACAGATAGGTGGTTGTCATTCCACCTACATACAAAGTGGACCATACCACCTCATTGCAGACGAAAGACAGACCATACCGCCTATATACACACAGGAGGTGTACCGTACCACCTGAGGACCGATTGGTTGGTGGACTGAACCATCTGAGGACAGACATGTAGCAGACATTCCACCTACAGACTCATCGGGGCTGGACTGTACTGTCTCAGAACAGATGAGCTACAGACTATACCGCCTATATACACACAGGAGGTGGACCGTACCACCTGAGGACAGATCAGTTAATGAACTGTACCATTTGACAATTGATGGTTGTTGGACACCACCACCTGCAGACGCCCGGAGTGTGGACAATGCTGCTTCAGAGGAGACGGGGGACGGACTGTACCACCTACAGAAACACGGCACATGGACTGTGCCACCTGAGGACAGACAGGTCTGTGAACCGTACCACCTGCAGATACATGAAGGTGGACCATACCACCTGAGGACAAACCGGTTGGTGGACCATACCACCTGACAACAGACAGGTTGGTGGACTGTACCACCTGTGGACACATGGCTGGTGAATCGTTCCACCTGCAGACACAAAGGGGTTGGACCGTACCATCTCATAACAGACGCACGGCAGACAACACCACTTGAGGTCAGACGGGGGGCAAATTGTCCCACCTGAGGTCAGATAAGAGGTGGACCGTACCATCTGTGGACAGACAGGTTGGTGGACCATACCACCTGCGGACACAGGGTACATGGTCCGGACTTCCAGAGGATAAACAGGAACAAATAGTCTTCTAACCTCTTCCAGAAAATGAGTCTCAGTCTAATTATGATGAAGTGGAGGAGTGAAAATTATTTAAAATAATAAGACTGACGAAGAAGAAGCAGCACTGACGTCATAAACATCTCCATGTGTGTGTTTCTGTGAACACAGAGTTTTATACATCTGGGTCCTGGATTCTCTCCAGGTTTTAAATTCTGCTGCAGATCTCTGAGTTTCCGAACATCACAGATCTGCCAGGTTGAATGTGATGTTTCTCTTGATTTAAAAACTTGTGTTTGAGTTCAGGTTTCAGTGTGAACATGTTGTAGAATTAATAAAGACTTGCAGTCAGCTGGGACTGGGATGGTTTAAACAGCCTTCAAAGTGCTTTTCTGTGGATTGGTCTGAAATCCCAGCTCTCTCAGGATGAAACACAAACTGTGAAGCGTTCACAAACAGGAAGTTGTCGCAGGGCCTCCTTCGGGTGAAGCATACGTCTGGAAGTCGTGGCCTCAGGCTGAATTCCTCTCTGCTGATCTGTGTGGATGTGAAGCATGAGGCTACATGTTTCTGGCCTCCACATTCTTTCCTTATCATGTGCTGAAATGTGTTGGACAGACTCCAGACATTTCTCCTGCAGGACCCGAACACAGCGAGGATAGAAACACAGTTTAACCCTGATGAAGAGGCACTAGACGCCTCCTGACATCCAGAACTCTGCTTTTAAATTTCATCTGTAGATTAACCTCACAGGCCGAAGAAGATCCACAAAAATGAGGCTCCACCCAGAAGAACTGTCCTGATGACAGCTGAAGATCCAAATCTGACAGAAACATGCAACATTTCAAACAGCTTTTCACATGTGATCATGGCACATGACATATGCTGGTGGCTCTAAAGGGTCACATGTGAGGCATTCAGGTACACATGTGGTTTGAAGACATTTCACCTGGGATGCATTCAGGTGCACAGGTGTTCTTTTTTGTTTTTTTTGTTTTTTTTGCTGTCTCTCATGGGATGCATTCAGGTGCAGATCCAGTTTTAATTTGTTTCACATGTGATGTGTTCAGATGCACATGTGGTTTTTAGATGTTTCACATGCGACGCATTCAGGTGCACCTGCGTTTTTCTTTCATTTTTAAATATTACGTGCTCAGGTGCACATGTGGTTTTCAAATGTGATGCATTCAGGTGCATATACAGGGGGTCCTTGGTTTACGACATCCTTGGCCTATGGCGTTTCGTCATTATGTCGGAACTGGTTATGGGCGGGTCCTTAGTTTACGACGTACAGCGTTTCGTTATTACGTCGGAACTGGTTACGTGGAACTAGTTGGTGAGCGGAGTGGACAAATATATCGTCACACGGCGCTATAAGACAGACTTTGTTTACATTTGCTGGTTGTACGCCACTTTGGACTGTGCTATATTGGCAAACTTTCTCCCCTTCATTATGGCTCCTAAGCGTAAGTTTGACTCTTCCGCTGGCAGTGCTTCGCAGAAAAGGAAAGCCGTCTCCATGGAAGTGAAATTAGATATAATTAAACACTTGGAACATAACTTTTCCAAAGAACTGATCGATTTCGTGATGTATGTATCGGCTTAGTTTACAATTTCGCCGACCTGCGTCGATCTGTAGGAACAGAACTCCAACCTAAGTTGAGGACCCCCTGTGTAGGTTTTTATTTTTCCTCTGTTACTGGTAATCTATTCAAATGTAATGGGGTTTTCAAACACTTCACCTGTGATTTATTCATGTGCATATGGGGTCGTTCCAGGTGTTTTGCTGGTGATACGTTCAGGTACACGTGTTTTTTCTTGCTGTTCTACTCATGATGCATTCAGGTCTATTGTTTGGTGCACATGTTGTTTTCAGGCAATCACATGCGATATGTTCAGCTGTTTCACTTATGACGTGTTCAGCTGCATGTATGGTTTTCCAATGTTTCACATGTGGTGCACTTAAAAGCGCATGTGGGTTCCTGCTGCTTTACATGTGACGCGTTCAGGTGCACATGTGTTAGACATTTGTAAGTGTTGTTTTGCAATTTGTGAAAGTCTTATTACCGTTCTAAACCCCACATGTGCACCTCAGTACTCGTCAGTAGTTTATCATCACCTTAACATAGAACCAGGAAATGTCTTACTGGTTTTACTGGAATGCAGATTAATAAATAAATGCATGTTTATATTTTATGTTCCGGGTTATTAAGGGTTGTGAAACCAGGCGGCTGCACAGAGGAGTTCTGTTAGATAATAAATCTCCAGCAGAGCAGGGAAATAAGAACCAGAGTTTCTGTTCAACCAGACTTCATTCTGTAAACGACCTTTCGACTGTGTTTTATTGCTGCAATCAGTCATTAGTCTGCACACATCTCACCTGAGGGGTCAAAGGTTATGTGTGTGTGTGTGTGTGTGTGTGTGTGTGTGTGTGTGTGTGTGTGTGTGTGTGTGTGTGTGTGTGGTGTGTGTGTGTGTGTGTGTGTGTGTGTGTGTGTGTGTGTGTGTGTGTGTGTGTGTGTGTGTGTGTGTGTGTGTTAAATACCTACAGACTTAATCAACAGCTGGAGTTCAGTGTGTTTCATCTGAAAACAACAAGAGCAAAGACACCCAGAAACACACACTTCACTTCATGGTCACAGCCCTGAGTGTATGTGTGAGTGTGTGTATGCGTGAGTGTGAGTGTGTGTCTTCCTGTGCTGTGTTTGGACCACACCCAGTGTTTAGTCATGCCTAATGTGTTCACCGTGTTGACGTCTCCGAGGGTCTGGTTCCCATGCAGCTCAGTGTCACAGTGTTCTGCTGCTTTTCTCTCTTTGTGAGGACCACGACCGAGCTGCAGGACATTTTTAGAGCACATTGAGCTGCTAGAGAGTCTAAAAAGTGCAATCAGTTGTTCCATTACAGTGTTTTTCAGTCAAGACATGCAGCAGTTTGACTGGTGCAGCCTTATTTGGTAGCTCGTGTTATCAGGCTCTCTGCTGTTTCTGTGTCAGTTCGCTGGATGTCACGACTTTTCTTCATTTGTGGTCCTGTTCAGGCCGTCTGATGATGATATCTGTCCAACATGTGCCTCAGAAATAGACAGATGAGTAGTTTTTTCATGAGAAAGGGATGATCACAAATCAAAGAACATCTCTCAGCCCGATTGCAAAAGAACTTACACAAGCAGCGGCAGGTTTCTCAAGACAATAACTCATCTGTGAACTTCCCTCATGTTCAGAGAAACAAACTGCAGCTGCTTATTATTTTCTCGATTTACTGATGTAGCTGTTTGGCATAAAATGTCAAAAAAATGGTGAAAAATGTTGATCAGTGTTTTCCAAGATTACAATTGTCTATTTTTTAAAAAACTCTACACCACAAAGAGAGTTTTCAGTTTACTGTCAGAGATGAGGACAGAAACCAGATAATATTCACATTTAAGAATCGGAGAAACCCCTTTGTTTAACTCCTGAATCCCAAACAGCGTCTTGTTTCTTCTTCCTTTAACAATACAAATGTAAAAAAATCATTCAATAAATCTCTGCCCTTCTGTGCTTCTGAAAACAGCACAACAATGGCAATAAGCAGAAACTCTTAAGAATATCACGTGCAGTGACACGGTTACATTGCCATGAACTCTAAAGTTAAATTTTTTTGACAGTTCATGTAACTAAACCACAGATCAAAATGTTGAAGATTTCTTCAACTTCCCACAGATGCTACATTTAGTGGGGAAAAAAATGGGGGCACGACATACTTTGCAGCTCTCCTGTCAGGAAAATTAACTTTTTGGGGAAAAGCGTCTGCATGTTACAGTCACATAGCAAAGAAAAGCTGAAGAAGATAAAATGAAACAAATCTATGTAACCTATAAAATCTGTAAAGTTACATGAAATTAGTCAAAGGAAATAGTAAAAATGTGTTGGTAACTGGTTTCTTTTGTGTCTCGACAGGTTGAAGCTGAAGATGCAGCTCTGAATTTGGATAAAAACACAAACTTTGGATTTTTTTATCATCAGATTTTGAGGAATAAAATCTTGTTCATCTCCTGAGGATCCAGTAAATTACCTCATTAAATATCCCAGAACCTTCCAGGAGTCTTCCGGCTGAGGTGGGGTATATTTTGGGGTATTAGTACTTTGAGTGTCGGTGCAGTGTCGTGTCTGAATGCCCCAGGATTATCCTCAGGCTGCACTTCCTCCTCCGGCCTGCAGGGCGGCAGCAGAGAGCGGCAGCCGGCCGCTGGACAGGCGGAGCATCGGCATGAGCGACTTCTGGCACAAGATGGGCTGCTGTGTGGTGGCCAAACCGCCGCCGGTGAGACACAAAGACACACAATCGCACAGTAAACATATGGCAGAATTTCCCTGTCACCACACCTCTGATATCTTTGCGCTGCAGCGTCTCAGTTCCCTTTTTTACTCTTCATTTCTCGTAAAATACAGAACATACAAACAGCAACAGGCTACACGTTGATGCATGGAGCTTCTTTTCCAGGTGTGTGTTGTAGACGGCAGTGTGTTGGCGTTGATGGCAGGAAGCCGTACCGTGCAGCGTTTCTCTCCAGAGAGCCTCCCTCCTTCCTCTGATGTATTTTTAGAGGTTTCTGTTTGTTCCATTGTAGCGCTGCAACAATACACCTTTAATAAACACTCAGACACACAGCGATGCCAGCTGTGACTTCACTCGGGAAGTTAAACCGAGTCCCTCAGTGAAGCTCAGTGGAGCATGGATGGATCCCCACGCTCCTACTGCCCGGAGGTAGGGGCGGATCGAAACCAGAAATTTGGTAGTTGATACCAACACCATTGAAAATCTGTACTTCTGGATACCACAGCCATACCACAAAAAACCCAAAAAACTATGATCAACTCTTTTATTTAAAGAAACTTGGGATAATGCTTTCATGTATTATAAAGACAGTTTTGTTATTTATATCAGTCTTATGATAGAAAACCTAATGTGTTATGGTGGCATAGCATTTCTACTGCCATGCTCAGCTGCCTGATAAATCAAAAAACTAAAAACAACTAACAATAGCCTCTATTTTAGTCTAAACAACTAACTTTAGCCACTGTGTTAGCCCTAATGACATCATGTTAGCTGCTACTTTAGCCTAAACAAGTAACATGAGTCACTACTTCAACCCAAACAAATAACATTAGCCGCTATTTTGGTATAAACGAGTAAAACTAGCCACCACGTTAGCCAGAGCAAGTAGCATTAGCCAGTACATTAGCCTAATCAAGCAACATGTTAGCCCAAATAAGTAACACTAGTCACTATGTTAGCCTAAACAGGTAATATTAGTCGCTACATTAGTCATTACAGTAACCTAAATAAGTTACACTTTCCACTGCATTAACCCAAATAAGTAATATTAGCTGTGGCGGTAGCCTAAGCAAGAAATATTAGCCACTCTCTTAACCAAACAATTTACATTAACTACTACAATAGCCTAACATAACCAGTACGTTGGCCTATACAAGGTGTAAGTAGCCACAATTACCTTAGCAAATAACATTATTCACTACATTAGCTCTAATAAGTAATATTAGCCACTACAGTAACCTAAATAAGTAACATTAGCCAGTGTGGCGCCCCAAACGATATCTACTGCATTGGTCCAGTCAAGTAAGATTAGCCACTGTTAGCCCAAACAGGTGACATTAACTGCTACGTTAGCCCAAAAAGGTTATCTTAGCCTGTACACTGGCCCAAACAAGTAACATTAGCCACTGTGTTAGACCAAACAAGGAATGTTAGCCACTGTGTTAGACCAAACAAAGAATGTTAGCCACTATTTTGGCCAAACAAGTAACATTGGTCATTACTATTGATTGATGGAGTATCATTAGCCAGTAAGCTGGCCTAAACAGCTAACATTAGCTACTGCAATAGCCTAAACAGCTAACATTAGCTACTGTAATAGCCTAAACAGGTAGCATTAGCTACTACAATAGCCAGGTAACAGGTAACATTAGCCACTGCGTTACCCCACGCAAGTAACATTAGTCATTACTACTGACTCAAAGAGTATCATTAGCCCCTTTTTGCCCAAACAAGTAACTCTAGCCAGTACGTTAGTTTTGACAAGATGTTAGTCACTACATTAATCCAACCAAATACCATTAGTCATTACTTTAGTCTAAACCAGAAAGCGTTAGCATTTGTGAGTGTTATGTATTAAGCATTGCTTCAACAGATGTCTCATCAACAGTAACATTTCAGGGTGTGAACATCGTGACAACATGTTGTTGGTATAAAGTGACAGCTGAAACTTTCTCAGCTTGACTTCAAACTTCAAATAGCCCCTTGACCCCGTTTCCAGGAGGCTCCTCCGCTGTCCAACCTCAGGTGACCTCACGCTTTGTCAGTGGCTGTTTTCATGTGACTTTTAACCGTCACACCTTTAAACCCTTTAGAGAATTCACCTTCGTCAACATCCTAAACTTTCAGAGACTCCCCGACTGAACTGGACGTGTCTGTTCAGAGCCCAAACATGATGATGATGTCAGATTTTAAAGCAGCTCTGCAACAGGACAAACTGAGACCAGTTTGGTTACGTAACACTAAGGCTGCTGCTCGCTGAACAAACAGCAGAATAAAAACTGTCGTGGCAACGTTTGTGTTGATGTGATAAACAGCGGCTCTGCTCTCAACCACCCCACCATCATCATCGTCATGATCCTCATCATCATCATCATGTAATCAGTGAGTCATCGACATCAAAGAGCACCAACAGGCTTGAATTTCACAGTAAAAGGCTGAGGAAGGACAACTCACAGCTTCAAACGTAAAACTGATCACAGAGACACAAAACACTAGAAAAAGAAACACAGCAACCACAAAGAAACACAAAATACAAGAACAAGAGACAAAATACAGGATGGAAACAAAAAACAACATGATGTGGCGTAGATCTGGTGATACGGTGTGAATCTGGTTGGTGGCCTCCTTTACCTGGTTGATAGTTCTGGTGCAGCATGCTGGAGGCGGGGCCATACGAGTTTATAAAAGCTGTTTCAACATCCTGGTGAAATAAAGAGATTCTTCCAGTTAGTCAGCCCGTGCTGTTTATTCACGGTGGTTGTCATGACGACAGCTGTCCCTGCGGAGGAGGCGGCGGCCTGCAGGCCGAGTGATGATTCACTCCCAGCTGGTCGATGCCAACGTGCTCATGTGTTAGTGGACGAGTCTGATTCAGGTTTCAGCTGTCAGCCAGAAAACACTCACATGATGTTCCTGAAGCAGCCCACAGAGGAAAATCACCAAATTAAACCGAGAGGATGAATGCAGTGAGGTCAACAAGTTCAACAAGTCATTTATTTTCTGTCTGATTAAACAGTTTGTTTCTTTCTAGGAATGTCTACTCAATTTATCTACTATTTTCACTTCTCTAATTCTTCAGTTATTTTTTTTGAAAACTCAAATATCAATGGAAGGACTTAATAACAGCAAACACTTTCATTTCAACAGTTTCCTCATTATTAATACCAAACACTGTCACTGTAGATGCTGAATGGTTCATAAATCTGAACAGAACCAGAGAATTTTACAGATTTTTTTTTACGAAAGTGTAAAAGAAATAAACCAAAGAAAAATTACACAAACTTAACCTAATAATGAAAACTTTTTTTCATAAATGAGAAAAATTTAATTTTTGCAATTTAAATTAGATTAAAAGTTAACATGGATTTTAAAACTGCGTTGAAAATAAAATCAATAAAATACTAATGGAAATTTTTTTTTCCATTAGTATAGTATTTTTCCAAATATTTTACACCAAATAATAAACATGTACATAAATAAAATCACTTATTTAAAAACTACAAAACATACAAATGAAAGTCACATCTAATTTAAACATATGAAAGAAAATTTGATAATAAATAAAACCTGGATAAAAAGAATAAATGCAACAGGTGCAGAACAACATGGGATCTGCTTTTGATATCTGGCTCAATAAATGCCAAATAAATAAACTACTCCCTGAAATTCAACCAAATGTCAACATAATTTTGGAGAAGATTCTAATGTACATACAATAAATTAAATAAATAATATGAGTTTAAAGAAGAGAACATTTTTAATGAATTAAATTTAAATACAAAGATTAAGGTGAATTTAAAAAAAAATATTTTCCTCCCCAAAAAGTAAAAATGTAGAATTAATGAAACTGTTTTAAAATGTTTTCTGTATAATAAAATAAATATTTCTAAAAACTTTAAAAAAGAAAAGAAGCTACATTCAATTTATTTAAAAAAATAAAAAGAATTTTTAAAAAAGTATCTTGAAAGAAAAATAATAAACAAATTACTTTAAACATTAAATTAAATCAAGTAAAAATAAACCAATTATAAAAACATTAACATATTTATGATAACTTTTTATTCTCGCTACATTTTCAACATTAAGCATCTGAGCTCATTCGAGGAACATCTGCTCGTCTTATCCTCAAACTCTGGGTTTCCTTTGATCTCGTAGACCTGACCTTCTGTTCTGGTCGAGTTCGACCCGTCGCTTCAGTTCTGCTGCGTTACATAAGAATAATCCTGAGGAGCAAAAGCCTCTTAAATCACATCTAAATGGTTGTGATTGTGCCTGAGATGTGCTTCCCCACTGTGGGATTAACTGGACTCTGGGAGCAGAATGGGATTTTAATGAGGCGTTCAGTGGCTGTTTGCCAGAGCTCGGATTGTCCCTGAATGCAGCACAGAGAGCAGCACTGCGGGGAAACTGAAATTAAAACCTAATTTCACCCGTCAACTGTTACTTTCACACAATAAACACACTTCCAGTTTTATTGACATTAAACCCTCCATATTTGAATTTGCAGCTGGTTTTTCTCATTTTGTTCTTGATGATGTTTCATCTCTCATCAAAAAGACCTCTTTAGTTCTGACCGCAAAGAAACACAAAACGATCGCAAAGAAACAGAAAATACAGGAAAGATACACAAATTGACCAAAAATTGACCCAAAACGACCACAAGGAGAGACAAAATCAAAGAAACACAAAATAGCTATAAAAATACATAATATGACCACATAAAGACACAAAACAACCTCAAACAGACACAAAAAAGAAACACAAATCGACCACACAGATCCAAAAAATACAGGAAAGATTCACAAATGGGCCGCAAGGAGACACATAACACAAGGAAAAACAAAATAAATTGACAACAAACACACACAGTACAAGGAAGAGACACATAACAAATACAAAGGAAGCAAAACGACCACAAAGAGACAAAAAAGCAGGTGCAAAGAGATGCAACCCGACCACACATATACACAAAACACAAAAAAACCCCACAATTTGATCACAAAAGACACACAACATCTCTAAAAAGGCTCAAAATACAAATAAGAAACACAAAATAAACCACAAGCAGTCTAGAAACTACTAAAAAGTTACAAAATGGCCCCAAAGAGACACACAACAACTCTATAAAGGCTGAAAATGCAAGAAATATACACAAAACAACCATAAAGAAATGCAAAAACAACTACAAATTGACCATGCAGATACACAAAGCACAAGATATAAGACACAATTTGACCACAAAGAGACACACAACAATTCCAAAAATGTTCAAAATACAAGGAAGACACACAAAACAACCACAAAGATGCACAAAACAACCACAAAGAGACGGATCAATCACAAAAAGATGCAAAATACAAGAAAGAAACACAAAATAAACCACAAGCAGTGTAGAAACTACTACAAAGACACAAAATGACCACAGAGACACACAAAACAACTCTAAAAAACACTTTAAATACCAGAAGGAGACACAAAATGACAAATAGAATCTGAGAAATAAACACCTTGTAGTCTGGCCTGCGTTGAAGCCTTCAAATTAAAGCGTGCGTTACTCATACGGTTTTATTTTGGAGGGCTGGGCAGCTTTTTGCGGGGTTTGCCTTTCTTTATGGTGCGTCACGTTGTTGTTTTTATAGCAGATCCACACAGATGATGTGAGTCTGTGGACATGTGGAGACACATCAGACACCTTGCTGATGTCACGATTGTGTGTGTGTTTGTGTGTTTGTTTGTGTGTAGAAGAAGAAGAGGAGGAAGATTGATCGCAGCATGATCGGAGAGCCGACCAACTTCATCCACCTCACGCACATCGGCTCCGGAGAGATGGCAGAGGGCCTGCAACCGGTCAGACCTCACACCTGTTTACTTGTTTACATGACTGTCTGTTTACTGGTCTCTTTGTTTACTTGTTTACCTGTCTCTTTGTTTGCCTGACTGTCTGTTTACCAGTCTCTTTGTTTGCCTCTCTGTCTGTTTACCGGTCTCTTTGTTTACCTGACTGTCTGTTTACCAGTCTCTTTGTTTACTTGTTTACCTGTCTCTTTGTTTGCCTGTCTGTCTGTTTACCGGTCTCTTTGTTTACCTCTTTGCTTACTTGTCTGTTTATCTGTGTCTTTGTTTACCTGTCTGTCTGTCTGGTTACCTGCCTCTTTGCTTACCTGTCTGTCTGTTTACCTGTCTTTGTTTACCTGTCTTTGTTTACCTGCATTTGTTTACCAGTCTCTTTGTTTACCTGTGTCTTTTTTACCTCTCTTTGTTTACCAGTCTCTTTGTTTACCTGTGTCTTTGTTTACCTATGTCTTTGTTTACCAGTCTCTTTGTTTACCTGTCTATTTGTGTACCAGCGTCGTTGTTTACCTGTCTGTCTGATTACCTGCCTCTTTGCATACCTGTGTCTGTTTACCTGTCTCTGTTTACGTGCCTTTGTTTACCTGTCTTTGTTTACCTCTCTTTGTTTACCAATCTCTTTGTTTACCTGTCTTTGTTTACCTGTCTGTCTGATTACCTTCCTCTTTGTTTACCTGTCTGTCTGTTTACCTGTCTCTGTGTTTACATGCCTCTTTGTTTATATGTTTGTTTACCTTTCATCAGCGCTTTATGTGACTGTTTTTAAGACATTTTACAAAATTTTAGAAAAAGCATTTTGGAATCAGATCAGGCTTCAGTCCAACATGAGGACAGAGAGACACTGTCTTCGTGTGTGTGTGTGTGTGTGTGTGTGTGTCAGGAAGTGTCACGCTGCGCTGCATCCTTCCTGCTCCTATTTTAGCTTTTCTGTCTCACGGCTTCGCCTGTGAAAACTCTGCAGGTCAACGCACCTGAGGAGAAAGTTACAATAAAATAAAATTAATTTTTAAAAATGTAAACGTTAAATTAAATTATATGTGGAAAATCACATGCAATGAATATGTAAAAGAAAAAATAAATATAAAAATTAAGCAGCTAAATTAAAAGTACATTAAATTGAACAGGTCACACTCTGATGACATCATCGCCTGCTGGTGGTCGTCCTCCCTGATGAGGTCACAGGTCAAACACATTCCTCCTTGTTGACGCTTCCTTCCCTCGATTCCTCAGAGAATCTAAATTTACCAGAAACTGACTGAAGTTTTTCTTCTGGACAGACGTCACCCGTAAACATAAAACACTGAAAGAAGTACAAAATATTTTAAAATGAATCAATAGCACACAACGCATTTACAGAAACAGAAAATATAATTTTGTGCTGATACATACTTCTAAAATACTGAACAGGGATTATGATCATAGGTTTATTCACATGAGAAAATATTTAAAATATATTTTATAGCTTATTATAATTATATTTATGAGAATAATTAAATATAGAGTATAATTCATTTAATGTAATTTAAAATAAAAAATTAATGAAATAAAAATCGTTCTTAATAAAAATAAAAAATTTGACAAATTAAAAGACAAATAATTAAATTCTCCAAATGTAAAGTTAGCTTAATATAACATCAGGTTAAAAACAATTAAAAAAGACTTAAACATGTATATTTTGTCTTTTACAATTAAAAAACAAAACAAAACAATAAAAACTGAAAATAAAAAAAAGGTGACACTTAAAAGTAGACTTTCTTTAATTCAATAAATAAATTACATATAAAATTTTGGGAATATCCTAAAGTGACCGTGTGAAATAAGTGTATTTAGATGAGTAAAATAATATTTAATGTGCACTTGCTTTTGTTTGTGTCCCCTCTTTAGTTGCATATGATTCAATTTAAACTAAAATTAACTATTTGTATGTTATTGCTGTTTAATACAGTTTGATTTAATTTTTGCCATTTATGTTTTTTTTTTAAAAATTTGTTTCTGATGCTTCTGATTAACTTTGACTGGATGAATAAATCCTTGTTGTCTTTTGCTGACAGTCGGGGTCGGTTCAGGAGCAGATGAGGTCTAAAGGCCCGAACATGAACGGCAGGAACAGCCTGTTATAGCTGGTAAACAAACAATCACACAAACAAACAAATTCAGTATCATATTTTAGACCAGCGTTTGACATCTTGTTGTGCATCTGTTGTCTCCAGGAGTGTTTGAACTGAACCCAGACCAGCTGACTGACCTCCTCCTCCTTCCTCTGAACCTCTGAGCCTCTCTTCCACCATCCGACCGCCAGCCGGAGGCCTCGACTGCCCTCCTGCCGAAGTGTTCTTAAGCAAAGCCATGACCACCTGCAGGGGGCGCTGTCTTGGCCTGGAACAAGCCAGATTTTACTGTGGAAATTTCAGTTTTCATGCAATGTGGCCACCAGGCTGTCTCCTTTTGTGCGTTTTCTTTAGAAACTTTTATTTTTTTTACTAGCCAAGACTGAAAATCAGCAATTGCTGTTAAAAACCATCCAAACACGAGTCCACACAGAGACTCCTGCCCAGCTGAGATCTTTATCACGTCCAACGAACCACCAGCTCTGGATTTGATCCTCCAAAACAAACACAAAGACAAAGACTACATTTCCCAGCATGCCAATAAGCTTTCGCTACTTTCGCATTTTGCCAAATGAAATATTTCCATGATCGAAATTAATATGAAACGAACGATTTAGATCTGATAAATTAGAGAAGGCAGACTTGGTGGTGGTTTTTCCCCGCGTCAGTATTAAAATAAACCCACAGATCCCATCACTGGACTCCATTTCCCAGCATCCTTTCCTAGTCATGATTTCCAATAAGCGACAGAATGTCTGTAATTTTTGGCTCAAAAGTGTTAAATTCCCAAAAAGAATGACTGCATTTTCCAGGATTCACTGAGACATTTTCAGGTCTGGAGTGTTTCCTTCCTGGACTCCGTTTCCCAGGCTGCTTCATTCTGCTCAACGCTCAGCTTTTAAAGGATTATTACACCCTTTTCTGGCTGTTCTTCAGCCCTCGCGTTTGTTCAGGGATCACATGGCCACAGTGATGACATCATCTCGGACTTTATTTCCCAGGATGCCTCGGTGTGGCCAGCCCCACTGCTGGTGCTGAATGATGAAAGACTCTTGTTTTAGGAGATGGGAAAGTCCCATGAATCCCTGCTACACTGGACTGTGTGTGTGTGAGTGTGTGTGTTTAATACTCCCAGTTTAAATATAGACGTCGCTCCGCTGAACTCTGAGGACACACAGTTCAAAAGTCCCCTTAGAGAACCACCCCGTTTTGTAAAAGTTCTTTGTTTCCACTTTTTTTTCACTGCAGAATTATTCCTCCTGTCACTCGACTGTTCAGACTGCGGTTCGTGGGCCCTAAATGGGTCTTCAGTCGACATATTTTGGGTCCTCAAGTGATACGTTGAGATGCTTTTGTTAAAAAACATTTTATGCTGCATCTGGTGTTTGATCAAGTGTTTTCCTGCTTTGTATCGTGAGCGTTTTTTTAAGCAGATGTTTGTAATTTTCTGCTGTTTCAATTGATCTGCTCAAATGTTCTCAAACTTCAGGACATTTTGGTTGATGTGTGGATGTAGTTGTTTAATTGGCTTGCAGATAAATGCCTTTAATATATTCCTATAAAAATGAATTGTTTTGAGTTTTGTAAAGAAAAAAAAACTAAATTTTTGTTAATTTGTGGTATCATTGTTTTTAAATATCAGCTGTAATTATGAGAAAAAAATGATTAAAAAAGTTTTATTCCAGCACTTTCTAAGGAGCAGTCCAGGATTTAACATTGATACTCCACCACCAACCAAACTCTGTTCAATTTTCTAGATATTTTACAAATTTCCGCATTTTATTTATTTATGTCAATGTTAAATTGTACTTTCAAACAGTTATATCCAAATGGTCCAAATGTGTCAAAGGATTCTTTACATTAACTAACTAGCTAAACAACTAACTAACTAACTTGACTGTCTCCTTTTGTTTCTTCTTATTTTTGTCACTGATCTGGCTAATTAGCATATAATCCATTTTCATCATAAACTTAATTATGGATTGCGTCAGTATTGATTGACTGATTGGTTTCTATCACTTCTGTAATAGTTCCAAGGCTTCTTCCCGCTGTAGTTTCTGCCCAACATGTTGAATTAGGTAAAAAAAATAAATAAGATGTAAAGATGGAATAAAGTTCCCCGCTACCCTCCACAGGATAGAAAAGAGAGGGATGGATGCACTAAAGTTTCAAATGAAAGCAAAAACAACCAGAAGTAAGGAAAAGGTGCAGACATATGTGAATGCAGCAGTAGCGCCTTGGGAGGGAAATCCATGTGAATGATGAATGGTTGCCTTGGAAACCGCTGAGTCACGGTGTTCCCTCTCGCCGTGGCGACCGGCCACTTCCTCCCTGCGGCTAAAACTGATGCAGTCAGAAAGTCTGTTAAAGGAAAATCTGAGCTGCTGCTGCTGCTGCTGTTGGTCCTTGTGGTGCGTTCACTGGATTTCTCAGAGCGTGGGAGTTTTTACATTCCCTCCTGTATCACTGCTCCCTGTTCAACTATTCTGCTTGGCTCATTCCAGACTTCTTTTGGCAAAACTACAGATGTTTGGTGCAGAAAATGGTGTAAACTCGGAAACGCGCTGTGAAACAGGAAAAACTTTGCAGAAATATATTCCATTAAGGTGTATTTTACTGTCAGAACTTTATTTTTTTCCATTTTAATAATTCTGTGCGGACATCGTTCGGTCGCCATCGATGTCTTCAAACCTTCAGACCTCTCGGCTCAATCTGCCTCATTGTGATTCTTGGAAACTCGGAGCTGCTCTCAGGATCAGTCGCCGGCTGCTGAAGTTGTTTATCTCCGCCATAGTTTCTCTCTTCCTCTTCCTCTTCCTCTTCGATCCCCGTCTCTGCTTACAGTCCAACAACACTGGAGAGAACTTTCCCGTCAACGTCTCCTGAACATACGACCTGAACATGAAATATGTCGTTTAAACTATTCCGTCAAGTTTTCTTATCATCATCAAATGCTTTTTATGCTTTATTTGTGATTTATGGAAGATTCTTTTGAGCTGTGTTTGTATTATTGTCTCATTTTGAACATTATTATTGTAAGATTATCAATCACAAAGATTTTCTGTGACTTTTGGCACCTTGAGCCTCAGTGTTTCCTGCTGCCCAAACCTGCAGGAAACACTGAATAAAAGTCAGTTTTAGCTCATTTTCCTCTTACAGAAGCTGTTCACCTGCTCACACCTTTAAATCAATTTTAATCTGATGTGAACCAATCAGCAGCCTGCACAGCTGAGGCGTACCGAGCTGCAGTTCCTCTGCTGTCCACTGTTGAACTTTGGGTGTATTGAAGTGAATGAGGAAAAACTACAAATTTGTCTCAGCCGGTTACGCTCGGCTGTGGAGGTTCCGGTTTGTGGTTTAGAAAACTGTGAGCAAGAAAAACTGATTTTAAGAAACTCACAGCTGTTTCAATGACGATCTGCCGACCTGGTGAGATTTGAGAAACGTAGTGAAGATAGAAAAGACCCTAAAGCGGCTTCCTGTTTTTGGTATTTTACAGATTAATATAAATGCATCTGATTCAGACATTATCAGTTGTTTTCATGCCCCATAGATATCAGCCATAGATGGACCCCTCCACGTTCTACTGGGGACATTATCATCTGTTATACTATATACCGATAACATGTCACCCTTCAAATATACAAATTTAGGCACTGAACATGAGGTAAATGTAGAAAAACTGTGATTTTCAAGCCAGAACATAACCTTTTCCTAACTCGAATCAACATAACTAGACAGTGACTTAAAGGAAAAGTAAACAGTGAGTGAAAACAAAAGTCACAATAAATGTTAAGTCAATAACAAATACAAACAGAATGAGATTCAAACTTGACCCACCCATCCTCCAAGTGCAGATTTTTGGGACTCCGCATGTGGAACCACAAAGCACTGCTAGCATTAAATGAAGTTAAAATTAAATAGGATATCTGTGGGCTTGATAACAAGTGATAACTCTGATTCAGTCGTCCGAAACAGGTAACAAGTAACTGAGAAAATAGCATTCTACAACCCAGAAGATGTTGCTCCTTTTGACAGAAATGACTGTTTTGTGTGGACAGAGAAGTAAATTGCACAAAATATTAGATATGAATCTTACTTTGAGGTAAAAACAACCAAAATACAGTTTTGTGAACGCGATAAAAACGTCTGCATGTAAAGTGAACATTTTCAAACATGTATGTGAATGATTATAATGAATTCTATAGAAAAAATTGTGCAAAACAAAATCATTTTGAAAATACAAATTCATCCAAACAAAATAATATATCATCTTTCAAGACTTCAGATGCTGAATCCTGCCATTAAAGGGACACCACCTCTGACCTGAAAAACTACACCGACAGCAGGCAGAGAAAATTTAAACTGCAGTTTATCTTTGAAGTCCTAATAAATTAACCTCAAATTAAACAACAAAACAAATTAAAGTCTCTTTTTAAATAGTCTTCACACAGCATATGCAGTGAAATATATTTTGTGTTAAAGTGACATGAATGTGTGATTTCTGTGTGACTGATGATGAATTTTTGTATTTGCTGTTTGGTTTTGTTATGTAACTTCTTCCTCCTCTGCAGAAACAGAAATACAGATTGACTTTATTCCTCCTCGTTATGTAACTCGTGTCTCACGACGGCTGAATAAATCTGCTGTTTTCTCTCCAAATGTTTCTGTGTGTTGAAGAACATTTACAGTGATTATTTGAAACAGTGGAAACAGAATACACGGTCAAGAGCAAAGTCATAGTAATAGTCGCTGTGCTTAAAGAATAAAATGGTACTTTTCATGAATTAAATTGTAGTTTTCAAAACTACCTGCAATGTTTAAAGAATAGAGTTATATTTTATATTTTCACAAATTAAGCCATAGATTAAGAAAAATGTCTACTCAAAGGTTGATTTGAACACAGATTTTGATTTCTTGCTCTTTATGCTAATATTTGCAGTTGTTTAAGCTAAAATAGCATCTGCATAAGCTAATATTAGCTGTAATATCTACAGAAATTTAACCTGAACTGTCTGTTTGAGCTAATACTGGCAGTTGTTTAATATAGTATCTGCAGTTGAGCAAGCTATTATTAGCAGTTGTTTTAGCTAATACTAACAGTTGTTTAAGGTAATACTTGCAGTTATTTAAACTAAAGTAGCATCTGTATGAGCTAATATTAGCAGTTCTTAAAGCCAATGTCTGCAGACATTTAACCTAAATTGTTTGTTTAAGCTAATACTGGCAGTTGTTTAATATAATATCTGCAGTGGATTAAGCTATAATTAACAGTTATTTAAGCAAACATTAGCAGCTGATTTTAGCTGTTGTCAGCAGCAGTTTAAGCTAACATTAGCAGCTGCTTATGGTAGCTGTTCAAGATAATATTAGCAGCTGTTTATGCTAATATTAGTAATTTATTAGTTAGTTTAAGCTAGTATCTGCAGTTGTTTTAGCTAAAATTAGCAGTTCTTTAGGCTAATATTAGCAGCTGTGAAGCTAATATCAGCAGCTGTTTAAACTAATTCCAACAACTATTTAAGCTAATATTAGTGATTACTTAAGCTAATATTAACAGCTGCTTAAGCTATTATTATCCACTTTAAGCTAGTATCAACAGGTTTTTTTTAACCTAATATTAGTAGTTGTTAAAGTTGTTGTTAAGCTAATATTAGCCATTGTTTAATAGATATCATAGAGGTGGAAAGAAATCCTAAAATATTTATTATATAAATGATTTCTTGAGGATTAGTTGTCATTTTTGATGGAGTTGCAATGATTAACCAAATATTAAATTAATCAATAGTCATTTTATTAACCAGTTAATTGGTCTGAAAAATCTTTGGGTATTGGACTCAAAAATACACTTGAGGATGTCATTTTTGACTTTGTGAAACACTGACCACCATTTTCATACATTTTCTAGACCAAACAGCAAATCAATTAATGCAGAAAATAATCTCCAGAATAATTGTCAGTTAGAATAATCTTTCGTTGCACCCTTTGCATTGTAGAGAGCAAGAAGCATGAAGAAATAACAGTTCATTAGTCATATTATTACTCCGGCTTCCTCCCACAGTCCAAAAATATGCTGAGGTTAATTGACGATTCTAAATTGCCCGTAGGTGTGAATGTGTGAGTGATTGTTTGTCTTTGTGTGTAGCCCTGTGACAGACTGGCGACCTGTCTAGGGTGTCCCCTGCCTTCGCCCGAGTCAGCTGGGATAGGCTCCAGCACCCCCCGTGACCCTAATGAGGATTAAGCGGTGTATAGATAATGGATGGATGGATGGATGGATAGTCATATTATCACTATTTATATAGCACATTTAAACCAACAGTCCGAAGAAATAAGATTAATGTTACAAATTTAATTAGTGATTACCCCAGTCACTGCTGTAGTTCATGTGTGCAGATATTGGTGCAGTAATTTGTAGGATATTCTCAAAAGCTGTGTGATGGATCAAGACAGGAAGAAGCACAGAGACTGGATTTGTATAGGACTTTAGTGCTGCACTCCTGTAAAGATATTTCTGAATGAAGACAGAGCACAGCATGAATTGTAGGAGATCTGCGTTGTGTTGATGTCAGAAAACAATGATAAAGCATTCAAAGTTTATTCGTAATGTTTTCATCAATATCAATATTTTTTTTCCAACAGTATCCAATTAAACTGTCAAGTATGACAGTGAGTAAACTAATAGAAACATTTCTTCTACAGTGCTATATGTGTTTGTGACTGTTTCTACATGCATGACCCTGTTCACAGACTGCGTTACACTTAAGCATCGTGTTTTATTACAAGCAGCTGTGCACAGACCACAGAGCTGTAATAATGATGGTTAAACTGTGCATTGCCATGGAAACGCCAGTCCAGCACCGAGGAGGAAACAACACGAGTGGAAAAATTAAAGACGTGGTTGCTGGTGGCTTGTTACGAGCTGAGCGTGTGGGAAACACACACGGGCTAAACATGCGTGTGTGCGTGTGTGTATGTGTGATGTCATGTGTTCTTAATGTTCCACCAGATCAAATACAAACCAACACACGGTTCAAAACTTCCATTAGAATGTAGCTTGTTTTTGTAAAAGTTCTGTGTTTCAACTTTATACACATTTTAAACCACAAAATTCCTCCTCCCAACACTCGACTCGAAGTTTTCTTCTTTTCTTTTTAGGTAACGAGTGTTTTACAGGTTTATGTTGTGAGTTGGACATTTGTGTGATTTTTGCTTCCCTGATCAAACAAAAGTTTCCCAGCCTTCAGGAAAGGTTTACATTTGTGTGTGTGTGTGTGTGTGTGTGTGTGTGTGTGTGTGTGTGTGTGTGTGTGTGTGTGTGTGTGTGTGTGTGTTCTCTATAATTTAAGTCAGATTCAGTGCATCTTACAGTGTAACCTGATCCTGGAAACTGGGTTAATGCTGTAAATGTTTGGTTTCAGTTTTTGAATCAGAGTCCTCCCCTTTTTATGGAATTTTTTTTTGCCTATTTGGCAGATAGAAAACTTCATGACAGAAGAACTGTGCAGTCAAGCTGCTTTAGTTAAAACATGGCTCAGAGCAGCTATTTTTGCTCGCTTCTATATTAGGTCATACTGGAATAACAATAATGAAAACACGCTTTATGCCAGAGCTATGAGAATCACCACAAACCTTCTACATCATTTCAACAACAACTGTATGAAACTGAAGACCTCTAGCTCTAGGCTGCCACTATGGACTGCCATACAGACTGCCATTGAGATGTCACAGGCTGCTGCTGTGGTGCCACAAGCTGCTACTGAAGTGCCAGTGATCACCACTGAGGTGTCCCTACCTGACACTGAGGTGCAACTACTTTGCACTGACATAACACCATAGACTGCCACTGAGGTGCCACCATAGAGTTCCAGTGAGGTGCCAAAACCTGCCACTGAGGGGTCACTGGCTGCTACTAAAGTGACACATGCTGCTGCTAAGGTGCCACATGTCACCATAGACTGCCACCAAGATGCCACCATAGACTTACTCTGAGGTGCCACCATTGACTGTCACTGAGGTGCCACCACAGACTGCCAGCTATGTGCCATATGCTGCTACTGAAGTGACACATGCTGCCACTAAGGTGTCACCATAGATTGCCATTGAGGTGCCACCATAGACTGCTACTTAGGTGTCACGTGCCCCCATAGATTGCTCTGAGGTGTCACCATAGACTGCTACTTAGGTGTCACCACAGACTGCCACTGAGGCGACACATGCTACCACTCAGGTGCCACCATAGACTGATTCTGAGGGGCCACTATAGACCACCGCTGAGGTGCCACATACCATCATAGACTGCCACTAAGATGCCACCATAGAGTTACTCTGAAGTGCCACCGTTGACTGTCACTGAGGTGCCACCACAGACTGCCACATGCTGCCACTGAAGTGACACATGCTACCACTAAGGTGTTACCATAGACTGCTACTTAGGTGTCACCATAGACCGCCACTAGGTGTCACATGCCACCATAGATTGCCACTGAGGTGCCACATGCTACCACTAAGGTGTTACCATAGACTGCTACTTAGGTGTCACCATAGACCGCCACTAGGTGTCACATGCCACCATAGATTGCCACTGAGGTACCACCATGGACTGCTACTTAGGTGTCACATGCCCCTATAGATTGCCACTGAGGTGTCACATGCTGCCACTGAGGTGCCACCATAGACTGCCACTTAGGTGTCACATGCCACCATCGATTACTCTGAGGTGTCACCATAGACTGCCACTTAGGAGCAACAAGATGCTAACATGCCAAATGCTGTGACTGAGGTGCCACTATAGATGGTGTCACCACAGACTGCCACTGAGGCGACACATGCTACCACTAAGGTGCCACCATAGACTGATTCTGAGAGCCACTATAGACCACCGCTGAGGTGCCACATGCCACCATAGACTGCCACTACAGTGCCAAATGCTGTCATTGAGGTGCCACGAAGTGCCACTAAAATGTCACCATAGACTGTGTAACAGATGAATATACAAATTTCCCGCAATATTGTCAGTGCTCAACTTGGATATATATGTATTTTTTTTTAGCTCAGTGGATCAGTCAGTACAAAAGCTGCTGGTGTAATTTGTATTCAATACATTTCAAAGTATGCGTGGTAACAAGTACAACATAAATCTAGTGTATACACAATGTTTTTTGTTATTTTCCAGCCCTAACAGGTTCTTCATGTGTTTGATTAGTGTGAAATACAGCAGAAAGACCAGTTACCTTGGACGAAAGCTGACACAGTCTGCACTGTGTTCCTGTTTATGGAGTTTCCTCAGCAGCTACCTCACTTCCTTCCTGTCAGCCTCCATTTCCTGACCAGCAGCTGGGTTCAAGCAGACCAGTTACAGGCAAACAATCAGGTTTCCATCATTTTAGAGAACATTATGTTCTTTTCCTGTAGAACTAACCCTAATATTGCCTAACCCTGATCTTAAACCTTTACATTAAAACAGAATGATTTACCTCTTGGGCAAATCCCCAGAGTGCGACTGTGTGTCCTCACAACATGAGTAACAGCTACTCCCCCACATTTGTGCTTTTCTGTCCTTTATAAATGACCTCAGTGTTCCTGCACTAACAGTGAAGGTGTTCACGCTGATGTTTGTGTTAGTGATCTGAATCAGGCCTGCGGAACCTCAAAACTCAAGGAGAACCATATTCAGAGCCACATCCAGCTGCTGGGAGGCCCCCAGGGCTGACATGGGCCCCCGTGAAACCCCAAAATCATCTATTATTAGGTCTTTATTTTCTGCATTGTTGTTTTTAGCACATTATGCATTAGTATTCACAAACACATTGTATATGCACTAGATGCACTTGTAGTCCCTGGACAGATGTTACAATCATACATTTTTGTAACTGTTTTCAAACTGATATTTTTGTAGTTTTCTTTGAGCTGTAAGAAAAACGTCAAAGGACGTTTTACAAATATCATCCATTCATGTTTTTAAAGTTCAGTGACCACTGCAGCATCCCAAACATACAGTTGTGAAAGCATACCACAAAATGAAAATACTTTCAGCCAAAATAAGAGAGCCGCTCAACCAAATGACTTTAAACTTGACACTGGTATCCCTCGGCTTCCCAGCGACGCACCCACCAAGTTTGAAGGCAATCGATTTAAGAGTTGACAAGAAAAGCAAAGAAAAGCATCCCGATGGAGACTACTTCATTCATGCTTGGATTAGATAATGGTTGTTGTTGGAGACAAAACATTTCAGCCTGTAGGAGATTTTTTGTTGTTGCAATCCAGAGGCAACCTCCAGGGCTTAAAAATGAAGCCAGTGAAGTGCCAAAAACTGCAGTTCCTCGATTGGCCACTTGAGGTTGGCTCTCAAAGTGATAGATCTCCATAGACCTCAATGTTAAAATGTCTAATTTTACAGCAGAAAGAAACCTGTTTTACAGCTTGGTAGAAAAAATTATTTTGGTCTCTATAGCTAATTTCCCTGATCATGACAACTGTGCAAGGTTTTTTTTTTATATACAACTCACTCGGTTCATTTGGACTAAGGCTTAAAACTGTGTATAATTAAGTATAACCGGTGGGTGACCATGGCTCTCACTTCTACTCATGCTCCACCTTTTTACTTATTTTTGGATAAACTGGGAGTTTGGAGGAGTCTGGCACTGCTAAGATGGTGACATTTGAAGCTACCACACTGAGCGTCAAAACTGCTCTACAGGAAATCTGTGGCTACCATTACAGAGGGGTCGTCCATCTTTATACACAGTTTATGATCTGAATGTGTGTTGACACGTCCAGCTGTGTTGATACTTCCCTCATACAGTTCCCTGGATAAACATGACAGTGCCTGGCATTGCAGGAGCCTTTCAACACCTTCCCTCACAAGTTCTCGCTTTACTTCAGGGTTTTTGAGCGTCTCTGAAACTGTAAAAACAGTTCTCTGCTCCGAGGATTTCATGGTGGAGTTTTCAGAAGCATCAATGGTAAAGAAAGAGATTAGAAAAACTGGGTCAGAGCAGCTGGTTAAACATTAACTTGGGTTACTCAGAGTAGTTTCAAACTCAAATAAACATCACAATACGGAAGCAGCAAGATTTTATTCAGCAGCAAAACGACTTCCAGAAGCCTCGTCGACTTCTGGCAGGGTTGATGCTTCATGAACATACTGAAAGTGCATTCAGGAGAAGAGTGAGAACCTTCACCAGGTTTCAGAAACCTTGGATTGAATATATGACATTACTCAAATGTCTTTGACAGTTCAAGCATTCTAGCTTGTATTTAACTAAAAAAAGACTGACAAAAACGTAAAACACAAAAGTAATTTTTCATCGTCTGCTCTGTATGACCTGAACTTTATGTATAAAAATGTGTTTACAAAGATCCTTACAAAAACAAAATAAGGTGTTTTGATATTTTCTGAAGGTTTGTTTTAAAATTTGTCCGTTTTAAGAATGCACTGCAAAACACAGATTCAACAAAGATGATTGCTTGTTTTTATTCTTTTAAACTCTTATTAGCAATAAAAACTTCTTAAATAAGAATTTAACTTGCTGTTCAAGAAAATAAATCTCCGTGATGCATAGTTATTTTAGTTCATGTTGTTTGTTCTGTTTCAGTGTGGAAATGTGCCTCAAATTGTAATAAAAATACACAGCAACAACATAGTTTGAAATGTTGGTCCTGTTATGATATAGTGTGAAATTAGAGAGCATGTGTTCTCCTCTAGTTTATCTGATACTGTGCTTTTAGTTTTAAACATTGAGATCATCTGTTAAATTTACCATTAACACTGTTTATTACACTCATGATGACTGACTGGTTTTTGTTCTTCACCGCCATCTTGGGTCAAATCTGAGCAGAGTGCTGCCTGCTGACAGAGCCGGGATTTCTCCTTCCACACTGACAAAGTGTCTTTTAGTGAGACCTGCAGCGCCGCCTGCTGGAAGAGGAGAGGAGTAGGCAGCTGTTTGTATTAATGCAAAGAAACTGCAGCAGTGTCAACTGGACAGGTTCTGGTCATACCTGCAGGGAAAATAGAAAACAACATCAGGAAAAGACGTTTGTGAGCCAAAAATCATCATTTAACATTTTTTTTATAAGGGTGCATAATATTTCTATTATATTCAAATTTTCTAATAATATTTTAGTAATAATTATTTATATCATAAATCTATATTATATCTATATTTAATGCACATCTAATGATGAATTAAATCTATTTAATCATATATTCTATTTATATATTTAGTTTTTTATATATATTTTTATTATTTTTTAAAAGATTTCTTACTGAGGATAATTACTCTTTTCCCTTACTTTTTTAATCTGATAATATTTTAATAAAAATCTGAATACTCTAAAACTGCTAATAATAATTTTGTTAAAATGAGAAAAATAAACATTTTAATATTTATTTATTTTGATTTATTTTTGTGATTATATATTTAATATTTAAGATGTAAAATAGTCCTTGCACTGTTTCTACTCTTTTGTAGCTCAAATGAATGAATGAATGAATGAATGAATGCCACTCACTCTCTAACACAGTCTGGGATCTGCACATGCTCAGTGGGGATGAAGTCAGAAAGTTCCTGGAGGCTGTTGACAAACTGGAGCTTCCTGCTGAACTTTGAGCTAAGAAGAAGAGGAGAAGAAGAAAGAAGTTCTTGTTTGCTAGGAGGAAAAGATTTTTTATTTATTTTTTTTTTTTTAAAAAAAACAAACAAAAAAAACAAAAACAAGTTTGGTTTGTTGTGTTGTTGTTTGTTTATAATGAGTGATGAAGAGGAGGCAGCAGACCTGATGAAGGGTTTGATGATGGTGATGAGAGCTTTGATGTACCAGGTGGGATGAACTACATAGAAACCCTTCAGGTTCTTCCTCAACCTGCAGACATATAGACATATGATATACTGACCTGTAAAGTGTATGTAAATTAATTTTAAAAATAATATCAGATTAAGAGACAAGTTTAACAAAATAACACCAAAAGAGAACTATACTTAAAGTCTATTAAGCCAAATAGTCAAAATGAAATCAAATGAACTGATGTTACATTTTGCTCCATAACAAGCATTTAGTGTCTGATCAAAATTACATTTATTGACATTTTCATCAGATTTTCTTGGATTGTGTGCTGTTAAACTGTGAGGATGTTACACCTCCTACTGGACTTATACTAAAGGAACAGAACAGCAAAGACAGGCAGGAGAGTTCATCTGACCTCCTGTCGATGGTGGTGTACCACTCTTTGAGCCAGCTGATTCCTGGAAGTTTGTCCTTCTGACCTCCAGCACAAAGATACACAATCACATAGTTCTCCGCCACCATCAGCTCCAGAGTGCCGACAACAAACCTGACAGACAGACGGACAAACAGCAGCGAGGCAACCATCATTACATTAAATCAGAAACAAAACCTCAATATTAAATTATCTGATCAGTTCTATTGTCTGATGCCCAGCTGAAGAACAAAGATCAGCTCAACTTATCAGCTCTGCACAGCAGGAATTTGTTGACTTTCACTGGTGTTAAACTGGTCGAACTGGTCACACTGGGACACATTCTACCCTGAGAGCATGTTTCATTTACCTGAACAGGTTGTCCATCACGTACTGGTAATTCTGCAGACTGTTCTCCGGCAGGTAACAGGAGGAAAACACAATGATGTCATTCATGCCATCGCCATAGTAACCTGAGAGATGACATTAGGTGTTGAATGGCACTGAAACCATATTTAGTTGATTTTATAAATAAACTTAAAAATACACATTGTCATTATACTATAATAATGGATTATGTTTGGTTAAGTTAGTTTGTTTATGGGTCTAGTTAACTTATAGTTAGCTTCTAGGTTTACCTAGCTTAGAGTTAGCATTGGCTTAGAGCTAGCTTCAGGTCTGGTTGGATTAGAACTAGCTTGACATCTAGTTAGCTTAGTGTCTATGTCCAGCATCTAAGTCAAACTGGCTCAAACCAAGCTTCTTGTCTTGATAACTTAGAGCTGGCATCTAGCTCAGTTCACTTACAACTAGTTTTTAGGTCCAGTTAACTTAGACTTTGCATCTAGCTCTAGTTAGCTTAGACCTAGCATCAGGTCCAGTCAAGTTAGAGTTAGTTACTAGGTACAGTTATCTTATAGTTAGTTTCTATGAAGAGTAAGCTTAGAGTTAACTTCTAGATCTAGTTAGCTTTGAGTTAGTTTTTACACTGAGTTAGCTTAGAGCTAACGTCTTGACCCCTCAGTTTAGAACTAGTTTCTCGGTCCAGTTAGTTTATTTCTTGACCCCTTAGAGTAAGTTTCTAGATTCTCTTAGCTTGCGGCTAATATCTGGACCCCTCAGTTTAGAGTTAGTTTCTAGGTCTAGTTAGCTAAGTGCAAGCTTCTTGACCCCTCAGTTTAGATTTAGTGTCTAGGTGTCAGCCGGTGTTTAAGGTGAACACTGGGCCACTGGTGACAGTGAGGTAGGTGGCTGGTTGTACCTCCATGTGACAGCACTCTGAGGAATGGCTCCAGGACACTCATGTTGACTCGACTCTCCTGTGGAGGTTCGCCTGTGGAGAAACAGCGCCACCTTATGCCCTGGCTGTCCACCATGTCTTCCCTTTCCAGAGCTCCCAGGCTGCTCTCGTCAATCCCTGATATAGAACCAGCCTGAGAATCCGACCTGAACTTGGGGACGGAGCCCAATGGTTTGCGGCGGCGAGACGCCACACCAAGACGCCGTAGATCGTCTGGAAAACAACAGACAAGACATTAAACAGGAGGTCAAAGTTTAGCATCATCGGGTTGTTCGACATCTGACCTCTCACCTTCCAGGTCCAGGTCGTAGAGGGGGAAGCGCAGTGATTCACTGTCGGATGGCGTCTCTATGGCGTCCAGGTCAAAGTCGAGTGCAGTGTCATCTTCATCATCAGGTGATGGAGACAGGAAGCCCGTTGGGAAGTCATCAGAGGTTGTTGACTCACTGCCACCTGAAGGAGAAATGACAACATCTAACTCGACAACATGACAAAGTGACAAGAAATTTCACGCTTTGGGTCCACAGAGGACACTTAAGTCGAGCCAATAGAGAGCAGCACCTTCAGCCACATCAGAATGTCAGTAAACTCTGGTGACTGATCCCATTAACAGGTATTGTTTTGTTACCTAATGAGAGACTGAGAGCTGGAGCCACCAGGACTTTCTTCTTTGTTGCTCGTGGCCCCGACAAAGCTAGACTGCTTGGAGGAGCTGCAAACAGAAAGTGAGGACACAGAGCAGTATTTAGTGATACGCCTTAGTTTGTGTTAAGATCGCTGTTCAGATGCTCTAAATTCAGATTCCTCCTGTTTCCACAAAAACAAACACATTTGAAACCAGTGCCAGCATTTTCACCTGATGACAAACACCTGTTGGTTACAGGCATTTGCAAATCACAGCTGTGTTTGTCATGAATAATATTTAATGATGGAAACTTGCAGACCTACTGAATGAGTGATTCCATATGTGTGCAGCATTTTTTCACTTTAAGATCCTGAATCTAGTTTTTAGTATTATATTTATCTCTCTTCTACTATGCGTTACTGCATTATCTGTATTATCTTTTAATATAATTTATACTTATATTAATTATTTGATAAAAATACTTTTACATTTATATGTATGTAATATTTATTCTAAGTATCTATTGTATCTACTATAATTTTACATTTCTTCACTTGTTTCCTATTTTAGTATAGATATTTTATTAACTACTGCCCTGCCGTGTGCAGATTTCACACACTGTTGACGCTAACTGAAACATCATCTGACAATAAACATGCAACATACGTATAAATGTAAATATACTGACATACATGCTTTTCCTTTTGTGTTCACAAAATTATACAGGTAAGATTTTATATAACGAGACGTTCCTGTGTACCTGGTCTGTCTCTGGTCGGTGTCAACGATTTCTCTTCTGACTCCACGGGTGCTAATGGAGAGAGGAAGTCAGAGAGGAAACAGACGAAGAAGTTTAAGGAGGCATATGGGTTCTGTAAAGTGTCTTGAGACAATTTGACTGTAATTGGTGCTATATAAATAAAATTGAATTGAATCGAAATGAATTGAAATGAATGAAGGAAGATGGCATGCAAACATAATCTTAAAGAACAACAATGGTGGACGAGTCTTTCTTACAATCCTGGTCTTCCTGATCCTCCTGGACTTCCTCAGCCTTCTTGTCTTCCCCAGCTTTCTTGTCTTTCTCATCCTCCTCGTCTTCCTCACCCTCATCTTCAGCAGACACTTCCTTCATGCATTCTTCCTCTACCTCCATCTTCTCATCTAAAAAAAACCACACAAAAACAACAATAACATCGGAGAGTAAATGACAGAGACTCACCTGAGACTGACGCACATCTCTTCCACTCTGCTTATCTGGTAAGTCAGCACTTGATGTTGCCATGACAACGCTGTCTCCCTCACCTGTTTCTTCATCCTCTGTGAAGAAACTTGTTGAAATTAGTTGCAGGTTTGAGACACAGACATTGATTTTCCATACCTGCTAAAGTTCAATACAAGGATTTTCAAGGAAACATTTCAAAACTAACAGCCAAATATCTGTGGTTTATAAAACTTTTTTCTTTTTTTTTAACTTTTATCGGAGTACAGTTATGTAATTTAATTCTATTTGTACTTGGTGATATTTTTACCTAATAAGTCTTATTTTCCTGTAGTTTTTAAAAATAAAAAGCACGCATATCATCAAAAAACACCCAGAAGTCAGATAAAAGGATATTTTTCTTTATTTTTTTATGACCATATATGCTGATGATGTACTTTTGTTTGTCATGGATTTTGTCCCGTGATACATGGTGCCTCCATTTCTGACATTTTGTAATACAATTGGGAAATGAAGAAACCTTTACAAATCAAAGAGTATGTATTTATTGCATTTTCCCACAACCATATCAAGTCATATCAATATCTCAGTGAGATAAAGATCCTGTGATAGGCTACTGTGATTATCTTGCATATTCTTCTGTCCCGAGAAAACAATTTAGTACCTGTCTGATCATCAGGTGGTGCAGCAGGAGTCGTGGCAGCAGTAGCAGTGCTACTATCAGATGCAGCAGTCGTAGTAATACTGTTTGTATCAAAAGTCATACTGTTGGTGGTTTTGGTAATTTCAGTGTTTTCGTCTGACAGAAATGACCTGGAAACAGAAACACATGGATATCTGAAAAATATCTGAAGGAATATCAACTTTTGTTGTGCTATTTCACTGCTTTAATGTCTTTATTTTGATTCACAATCCCATATTTTCAAGCGGTTATAGGTGAACTGACCTGAGTGTTTCATCCTCTTGCTCCTCTTCTCTGGACTCCATGTTGTTCCTGTTGTTGGTGGAAATAACTTACATCATTAATATTTTATGCTTATGTTTGATTTAAAAAAAAAACAAAAACAGCAACAACTGAAAATTAGGGATATTGTTATGTAACCAGCTGGTCATCAGCCCACACTTTAGCTTAGCTTAGCTTAGCATAGCGCAGCTTACTTTGCTAGTTTCACATCCAGATAGCATAGAACTAGCTTCAGGTCTAGTTAGCTTAAAGCAGTGGTTCTCAATTTTTTTCTGTCAGGCCCCCCTTCGGAGGACAAAAAACTTCTGCGCTCCCCCAATAATTTTGTATGCATACATAGTTTATATATATTGTAGTACAGGGGCCACATAGAGTCCAATTTGATCTCAAATGGGCCGCACCAGTAAAATACGCATGTGCATTACAACTGCCAGATCACAGTTTATCTACAAAGGCACAAAACATTCAGACACAGGTATCTGGAACTGAACAATCTAGTATTGTACTTTATGATCAAAACAACAAATTATTTAAAATCTACAATTTGACAAATTTACAGTTTACAGGTAATGTCTTCTCTGTAATTTTTAAACTTTGTAAAGTCATCCGTGTTGTATATTTCACACCCTTGGTAAAAAATAATTGGAGTAGATGAGCCAAAGTGGTGATCTCATCAAGTATACCGGTGTTTCAATTGCACATTAACGATGAGTTCTCCCGTTCTCGGGAGTCTGTACTACCTAGTCCATACTTTCCAAGTACACAAGCACGAATTTGCACAATGGCCAGCACAGTTTGTGTGCCATGTAGATGGACCTTTACCTCTCAGTCACTCGTGACCCCTTGTCATGCCTCTGTGCCCCCCCAAGGGGGCGCCCCCCACTATTTGAGAAACACTGGCTTAGAACAAGCAATAAGCTCAGTTTGCGTAGAGTTAGTTTATATGTCCAGTTAGGTTAGAACTATCCCCTAGGTCCAGTTAACTTACAGCTAATTTCCAGGTCGAGTTAGCTTATAGATAGTTTATAGGCCCAGTCTGTTTAGATCTAACTTCCTGACCTCTTACTTTAGAATTAGTTTCTATATACAGTTAGCTTAGACCTAGCTTCGGGTCCAGTCAGCTTAGAGATAGTTTCTACATACAGTCAGCTTCTATACCTCTTAGTTTACCATATATTTTAGGTACATTTAGCTTTACTTTCATTTCTATTTCTAGTTAGCTTACAGTAAACTTTGTATTTAGTTAGGTTAGATTTAACGTCTAGATATAGTTAGCTCAAAGTTTGATTCTGAAAACAGCTAGCATTGAGTTAACTTACTGACCCTTTTGTTTTGAGTTCATTTCTAGCTATAGCTAGCTTCAAGCTTACTCTATGTCCACTTAGTTTACAGTTGCAATAAATGTCTAGTTTGCTTATAATTAGTTTTAAGTCCACTTAGCGCAAAGCTAACTTTAAATCCAGTTTGCTCAGAATTAGCTTCCAAGTCAAGTTAGCTTAGAACTAGCTTCTTGACCCCTAAGTTTAGTGTTAGTGTCTAAATACAGTTACCTTCAAGTTTAACTTACAATTAGCTTCATGTTTAGGTAGCCTAAAGCTAGCACAAAGTCCAGATAGCTTCTTGTTAGGTACAGTAAGCTCAGAGCTACCATCTAAATTCGGTTAGCTTAGAGATATTTTCTAGATCCATTTAGCATACAATTTAGCTTCATGTCTAATTAGCTTAAGGCTAGCATTAAGTGCAGATTGCTTGGAGTTAATTAGGTACAGTACGCTTAGAGCTACCACTTAGTTTCAGTTCAGCTAAGAGTTAATTTCTAGATCCAGTTAGCTTACTTTCTAGACCAAATTAGCTTAAAGCTTGCAGCTTGACAACATAGTTTATAGTTAGCATCTAGATCCAAGTAGCTTAGAATTAGCTACTACAGCCGTTAGTTTATAGTTAGTTCATATGTTTAGGTCTCAAACTCAGGGCCAGCTGCTAAATTTTGTATAACAGCAACTAATTAAACAGAAATATATGCAGACTTTGTTTTGTGTCAAGGGAATGCTGGGTGAGTGGAACTAACGATGACCGTATCTCTGAACTGCTGACATGTTGAAACGAGAAACAACTGAAACAAACTGAACCTGTTGACACAGAACAACCAGATCGACTGCATCGAATCTGTTTACTGAAACTAAACCAGGAAAACAGACCTCGGCCACATGCTTTTGGCCGGTGAGCGTGAACTTGACTTGTTGGACTCACATCAGACTACTGCAGTTATCTTTATTGAAACAACTCTTATCTGACACAAATGGTTTACCTGAAAGGTCAAAGAAAGGTTGAGCTACAGAATAAATGTGCGGCTACAAAACTGCGTGAAATGACAACATGAAAAATAAAACTGAAAACACTTACAGCAGCTCAGTGAGTCGACATCCAGGTGAGACAGAATGGTAAGACACATTCAAGCCAAACAAGTCGAGATCACCGAGGAACCTGCTGCACACCTGGAGGCTCACCTGATGACATCACAGCCACTTTTTATGACTTATGATTGGACTCTGACACCTCACCCCTCCACCGACTCACCTGTCTCTCCCTCGATCTCTGCACTTCCAGCCAACAGGACAACAGAGGTGTGGTACGTTGCAGCGACGAGGCCCCTGCCCAGTTACCGCGGCAACAATGACTACACAAGCAGACTTGCATGGGTGGAAACTGCAGAGTGCATGTTCCTACCTGCTGAGTGTGCATGTGAGCGTGCATATGTGAGTTTGCACACAGGTTTGATTGCACAACTGTTAGGAGTTGTCCTGCCTCTGTTGTGTGTTTGTTCTCAGGGTTTGGAGTGTGTGATTACAAACAGGATTAAAACTCAGACTGGTTGACAGAAACATTTATTGATTACAAAACAACAGCTACACTGTTTGTAGCTGGAGAAAAAGGCAATAATTTAGAGAACAAAAATGTTTTGCTCCTCCTCCACCCCTCCCATCCTCCTGAAGTTCACTGTGAAAGTTTCCTGGTTGAAGTCCTGCAGAATATTAGTTCCTGCAGTAGGACACAGGAGACACATTCACACCTGCAGGGACAAAAAAGACACATTCACTCCTGCAGCAGGGCTAAGGAGACACATTTACACCTGTAGAGACAAATAGATACACTCACACCTGCAGGGACACACATTACACACATTTACACCTGCAGCAGGACATAGGAGACATATTCACACCTGTAAGGACACAGAAAAGACACATTCACACCTGCAATAGGGCACAGTAGATACTTTCACACATACAGAGACACAGATGAACCTTCCATGTCTGCAGCAGGAGATACATTCCCACCTGTAGGGACACAGTAGATTCTTTCATACCTGCAAGGACAAATAGGAGATGGATTCACACCTACAGGGACAAAGGACACATCTTCATACATGCAGTAAGAGACACATTCACACCTGTAAGGACACACAAATGACACATTTACGCCTGTAGGGACAAAGTAAATAGATTTGCACCTGCAGCAACAGACCCTTCCCCTCCTGCAGTAGGACAAAGAAGACAGATTTACACCTGTAGGGACACACAGTAGACATTTTTACATCTGCAGCAAGAGACACATTCACACCTGCACTGACCTAAAGCTCTGTCTCGCCACACAGCAGTAAAGCTGCCTGATCTCTGGCACTCTGGACAGACTGTTACCATGGTAGCGCAGGATGCTACCATCTCCACAATGACAGGACAGAAGACGGAGGCGGTCCCCTTTCCACCTGGTGATTGCAGATGACCTCTTCTAACTCCAGCCTGCTGAAGGACACAACTGTTGAGATCAGGAGGAATGTAACTGGTACATTTCTTTGTTGATATTTCAGACACCAGCAGCACACTGTGGTCCCAACACCTGTCGGCATGGAGACAAACCAGGTCTTACCTGGAGGATGTTGGGCTTGAAGGTGGAGCTGCAAACGAGGAACATTGAGAACTGGGAGAACCAGAGGAGGATGTCTTTGAGAGGGAAAAACACAGAAAGATGTTCAGCTTATTAAAGGCTGTAAATACAGAGACAGCTCGTGTACTTTACAGTTCTTTCATTTTTTCAGCTTTTTCTATTTTCAATGATTCACAGAATGCAGTAAATTGATGAAGAAAACCATTTTTGTTTGGAGGCTTTAATGACTGCAGAGGTTTCCAGGCAATATTCTTAAATTTCACTAACCATAAACAGACATTAAATCTCCAGGAATATGTGAGTTACAGTGTTTACTGTGGAAATAAATATGGACAGAAAATGTCTTTCAGTAAAAATGCTTACATAAGATATATCCTCAAAGGTCCTTACATACACTCTTTGGGACAGTTGTCTCAGATAGAAAAAAAACAAGAAGAAAATCATTTATTTATAAGTAAACATATAAAATGTGTTCAATATGAGTTTTTTTTTTTAAATTCCCTTATTTTTAAATGAAGTGAGAGCTACTGCAATAGTTCAGATATTTCTGTTTTTGTTACTCCGTGGCAGAGTTATGTGACAATCAGCGTATGGTTGCCTGTCTGTGGGCAACATTACTCCATCCATCCATCCATCCATTATCGATACACCGCTTAATCCTCACTGGGGTCACGGGGGGGGCTGGAGCCTATCCCAGCTGACTCGGGCGAAGGCAGGGGACACCCTAGACAGGTCGCCAGTCTGTCGCAGGGCTACATATATAGACAAACAATCACTCTCTCATTCACACCTACGGGCAATTTAGAATAATCAATTAACCTCAGCATATTTTTGGACTGTGGGAGGAAGCCGGAGTACCCGGAGAAAACCCACGCATGCACAGGGAGAACATGCAAACTCCATGCAGAAAGATCCCAGGTCCGAGCTGGGACGTGAACCAGGGATCTTCTCGCTGCAAGGTGAAAGTGCTAACCACTACGCCATTGTGCAGCCCCTGCAACATTACTCAAAAATGGAATAACAGATATGGATAAAATTTTCAGGGAAGATCACAAATGACACGAGGACCAACTTATTACATTTTGGCAGTGATGCAGCTTGTAGTCTGGATCCATGGATTTGTTAAAGATTTCTGTATCATTGCAAGACAGTGGCACAGCATCACTGTAACTATGACAAGCGAACGCTATGTCAGCTCCCTGCTGACGATCACATGATTGTGATTCTACTACAAATCGACTGCTGCAAACTTATCGGAACTTATCCATCGGAAATGATACAAGGGACAACTGATTAAATTGTGGGGGCGTTTCCCATCAATTCCCGCCACCCGCTACATATTTAGGTAAGGTATCCGTACATAGCCTACACATGCAAAACACACGCCTGTGCTCAGCGCAAGGTCATTTTTTAATCAAAGATTTCATCTGTAGGAACTGATAAAACGACTGAGCAGCCTTGGTGGAGTATTGTGTTCTATGAGTGCCTTTCTTGTTGTATTTTTGTCTTTATTAAATAATTTAGTCCAGAAAACTATTCCCGTGGTGTTCCCCATGGTTCACTCTCAGGCCCTTTTCTTTTCTGTCTCTACAAACTTTCATAATTGCCTACAAACACATTATCTCTGCTTTGTCAAACTGAGGCTCAGCTCAAATAATAACTGAATTTCTTTCACTACACATACATTATTGAGAATATGTTTCCTAAGACATATTTTAACTATATGTGCGGTGTCAAGGCTGTGGTATAACTTGGTCTGCTTTTTGAAAAGTTAAAAAAGAGCTGATATAAATAAAGATAATACAAAAAAAGTGGAAATAAACTGTCAAACCACAATGCCACAATTCAAAAACAGCATCACGTTTTTTTCTGTGAAGAGCTTAAACATCCTTACTCTGTCAGACCCTGGTCATAACTTTCGCAGTTATGTGTTTTTTATATTCTTTGTTTGCACTGAAGCACACAAATGAAAAACATGAATCTAACATGTGACAGCGCTTGCTGACTTCTTATTAGATAGGCACACACTGCCCACCTGTGGTTGAAGCAGTAGATTACAGTTTCTGACACCAGTGAACACACACATTCACATTTCTATGACTATATTTGTACACTGTAAACAATTGTGATTTTACTAGATATTATCAGTAAAGTAACCCAACATAGCGGAAAAAATCTTAAAATATTTTTAGTCCAAACATACATTGTTTTTCTTTCAAATAATGGCAAGATTCTGTTAAATAATGCTGTTTTTGCTGATTTAAATGCAGTAAATATATTGTAACTTTCCAATCAAATGCTGTAAAAGAAGGAAATCTACCTCTGTTTGGCAGCAACAAGAAGTACCAGACCAGATGTATTTCATAATTCATTTATAGAACCAACCAGATAACTGTGTGAATGACATGAATTAAGGGCAAGAGGAGCTGCACATATGTGCAGTAGAGCTTTGAGCATAAGCCTGTTTGTTGTTTTTAGTTGTTGCTTTCAAGTATTCTTTCATTAAATGTGTATCTGAGGTGTGGACCCTAGAGAGAAAGAGAGAGAGAGAGAGAGAGAGATGTTGTAGCATCGCAGACAGCTGCGCGTCCGAGTTGTCATTTTCTCCATCTCTTTGTGTCTCGAACACAAACAAGGAATACGTTGTGTTGTCATGAGATATAAAGTTAATTGGGAGAGTCTGGGAACTGCTATTGAATCATTGTTTAAGTTTCTTAATGGTGTCTTATGATCTTGATTTTGTTAGATTAAGCAGGTGCTTACCTGCCTGCATATATAAATTGTCATTGGTGTGTCCGTCTCAGTTTGCGGCTGCCTGCCTACCTAACCATAGAGCTCACAGCACGTGCCTGCAAAGCACCTGCTCATGGTGTTATGAATAGAATGTGTGTATTGTCTTTTTGGTTTGTTTTAACTCTGCTTTCTCTTTTAGAATCTAGAACAAGAGATTGGACAGGAACTTGGAACAGTTGTTATCTTTGCAACTGGAGTTGAAACTTCACCAACTGGCCTCATTCCACAATCAGCTGAATGACTCGTATGGCTAAAATGTCTGAACTGCCCAATGCAAACCCATGCGTCAATTGTTTTAACTGTTTGTACAAATCTTAAAAGACTTTATTTGAGTTGGCTAAAGTTTTGGCGTTGCTAAATTGGTGATCAGGCCTCCACCTCTGTATTCACTTTAAAGGTCAAGTGCTCAAATAATTGCCTTTGAATCAGAACGCAAATATTCCTAAAACAATAACCAGCATGTGTGATATTATCCCACAATGTTTTTCTGAAAAATTTCCACATTTGCTGCACCTCTGTTACAACAAAAAGGTTCTAAAATCTTCTCATTCTTAAAATTTTTTCTCTTCCAATCACTACCCTGTGCCTGGTCAAAGGAAATCCAAAGTAAACAATGATTTGTTGAGTTTATCTGAATTCCCTTAAGATGATGCCTTGTGAATGGGGTTATGTATAACTGAAGTGAACTGAATTTTCAGGAAGCTAACGTCAAAAAAGAACAACTTTAACATTGAGACTTACTGCTGAGTGAACTCTGCTTGTAATCCTAACTGTAGCTTGTTATCATTGATGACTAAGTTCATCTATCTATCTATCTATCTATCTATCTATCTATCTATCTATCTATCTATCTATCTATCTATCTATCTATCTATCTATCTATCTATCTATCTATCTATCTATCTATCTATCTATCTATCTATCTATCTATCTATCTATCTATCTATCTATCTATCTATCTATCTATCTATCTATCTATCTATCTATCTATCTATCTATCTATATTTGAATAAAACAACATGACAGGCAAAACAATATTTGGAATCCAAATTTTTACTGTTTAACATACCACCAGCACAAGAAGATACTTGAACACAATGAACCAGTGATGCTGCAGCAGAAAATATCTAATTATATATGTGTGTTGTCCTGGTAAAAGAATACAATACTTCATGTCCGAAAACAATATGAGAATCCCTGACCTTAAACTTCCTCGATTTCATTACTGAAGTGATAATCTGACATTTTTCTCCTTAAAAGAACTTCATTTGCATGTTTGTGACAGTAAACGCATACAGTTTTACTCCTTTTCAGGCAGTCCTAAACCGTTTCTAAACTTCATTCCTCTCGACATTAAAGTTCAATAAAAACAAAAACAGCAAACTCAGAGCAATCTCACATGCACAGTATAACAAAACCTCAAATCCTTCATAAATAGCATCAACAATCAGAACACAAACACTTTCTTTGAAGTTAGAAAAATAGAGACTTAACATGCATATTAGATACTGCGGAGCACATTGTGACACACTAATTCAATAAAACCCATTCATAAATAAATTGCACTTGGCTAAATGTAAACAAAATAATAATAACTGTGATACTAAGGACAGCTTTTGGTAAAATCTCACACACAGTGGATACTTCAAAGTCCTCAAAAGGTGCTTTCTTGTGCAAAATATCTGTGTTTACACCAAAGTCCCCCTACTACTCCGTAGATCATCATCATCATCATCGCTGACGTCGCTTTCAGAGTCCTGCAGGGAGCCGTACGTAGAGTCTGCACTGGAGACCTGGTCGTCCTGGAAGGAGACAGAATGAATCTTAACGCAGCTGGAAAACTTCACAAAGGAGAGTATATGAAGCTGAATTATGACCTCTGATATAAATAGATTAGAAAACACTAATCTGGATAATTACTCTCTGGGTTATGATAGATGCTAATGTCATCACCAAGGTTGCTGCTTTTCAGTTGGTGTTGCTTCACTAATAACGGCTTTTTTGAGTTTGGGATGATGTTTAAAGAGGTAGACTTAACTGCACAGCTAACATTTAGATAAGTTAAGATTAGCCAGACCATTGTGAATTACAGAATGGTCTGCTGCACTCCATTACTGTCCTGCTGAAGGGGAAAAGTGCTGCAGCTTGTTTGTGTTTCTTTAAACCAAACACAGTAATCTTGGGCAGAGCAAAGCAAACTATGCAGCTCCGGTGCTCAAAATAGTGGAGTTTTTTTTTTTTTGCACGCAAGGAGATGAAAACTATGATTCATATGGAAAATCCTGCCTTAGTGCAAACTCCATCCTACATTTGGTGAATCAGATTACAGAGTTTCAGATCAACATTTCAGAACTTTTTTTCCCCCAACATACAACATGCACCAGTTTTCAGGTTCACATCACAAGACTTTTAAAAGCACTTATAGAGAGAACAGACTCAAAAGTCTAAAAATGTGTTGGAGAAACCCTCTAAAAAGTGGTGAAGATGGAAAGCTCAACTACAAAATAATATTTGCAGAGATTCAAAACATTTTCTCAGCCTTTAAAAGCCTCAAAAGTTTTAAAACACTGATAGTCAACCATTCAAATATATATATATTTTAAGTTTTGAAACAGAGGCTGTTATTCATCCCGTACAGATATAGTACCATAAGTAGTGTATGTGATTGTAGCAGTAATATTAGTACTATCTGTAATGAGTTGTAGTGGCAGTAGCATTACCAGTACTGAAGCAGACCAATTGAAAGAGTAGTAGGAGCATATGCAGTAGTGAAGATTAGTGTTAGTAAGCAGCAAATACCTTTTTGCCTGGCAGGTATTCAAGCTGTTCTTCTTCTGGTTTTCTCTCTCTGGGCTCAGTGTCCGTGAAGGCCACATAGTGGATCAGAGTGTAGATCCTGCATGAACACAGAACAACGATATTTAAACTTTTTTTATAGATTAAACATCATCAGTATGAAAAAGAAATCATTTAATGTCAGTGTTCACCTGTGATAAAACATGCCAATGAACTGGAGAAAAACCGAAAGAGCAAATCCCAGAATGAACATTAAGCCAATGGGATCGATGTTGATGGTTCCTCCAGTTCGTTCGAGGTTGATGTCGACCTCCGGGATCCTGATGGCGAAGGTTTCGTTGAAGACCTGGAGGGTGAATGTCGCAGCCAGCCAGAAAGCATTCACAATGAAGAAGGCAAAGTTGATCTGTGTTGGGAGAAAGAGGACATTATTTCACCATTAAATGCACATGTCTCCATTTAGATATACACAACAGTCCAACTCCCCACACTTACCTTGTTTCTTAGCTCTCGCAGGTCACTGGCAATCTTCTCCTGCCTCTCTTTGTCATCAGCCAGAGGTTTCAGGTATTTCTCCTGCAGCTCGTTCCAGAATTTCACCTCGTCCTGCAGGGAGATACAGAAATCTTTTCAATCCACTTAGAATTCACACATACACTTTTAATGTATCCCAAAACTCTCCAAGACGCTTAGTGTCAACATAATAAAATACTGAATTCTAAGTGTTTGTGCATGTTAAGACAGAGTGAGTAACAATAAAGTAATTCCACTGTGATCATAATTTTTATGGGTTGGAACTCTAAGAAATCCTGGACAGAGGTGATGTAAATGAGGATCAATAAGACACACACACCTGGTCGAGTGATTCCTCCTGCAGTCGCATGTCATCAGACACATTCTGGAGCTGTGTGACCCAACCTGGAGCAAAGACCAAGGCACAGAAATATTAGATAGCATCACATCACCAAAAGGAGGTAGACAAATGTTCTGTACATAGGGATGTATGTATATATGGGGGTATGTGTGTTTTCACACGGGAGACAATGAATTGAACCTTGACCACATTTGCATCTATGTTGGGCATTTTTGAAACAAAATCATGTCGATTTTTGTAAAATAATCTGGACTTACTTTGAACTGGATTATTGAAAACAGGTGCCACTTGTCTGTGAGACAAACAGAAAAGTTATTAGTGTTATGTCTCGCTTTGTATGACTAAAATATTGAATCTGACTTCATTTTCCGTCTTTCAAACTCACCTCTGTTCTGCTTCTGGGATACCTGTGTCCTCCACAATGGTGTTTTGTGGTTGAGGCTCAGGCTGCTCTGGGATCATGTTTTGCTGGTCGCTAATGACTTGTCCATCTTGAGAGCTCCGGCTGGACTTTTTGCAACATTTGACCCATGAGAAGAGCCAGTGGAACGTGCTTTTGGCTGCAGGGGTAAATATCAGTATCAGTTCAAACTGTCTGCTCTTATACAGTGCTTTTTGACCCCCTAGTTATAGTCAATGTGTTGTCAGTGGCAGCCAACGTTGCGATTAGTGGACAACCTGCTATTGGCCTAACAATAAGTCCAGCTATCTACCTTTCTGTGCTTTTGTTTGCGGGATGTTAGCTGCAGGTGGAGCAGCGCCAGCGGCAGGTTTCGTCTCCCTGGTCCCCCAAGAGACATTGTTCATGTTGACCATGGAGTAGATGGTGAGCAGAAGGTAGGCGCTGGGGACGCAGATGATGTAGAGCAAGCCATAGAAAATGAGGCCAATTTCCTGAGGATGCATTATCGCAGTGACTATGTAAATGGTTGCCATGCAGGCAACGAATATGTTGCTGGGTGACACCAAGTTCTCCACCATTGATGCTGATGGAAGAGAAAGAGATGAACAAGTTTTAGAAGTAAAGCAGCTTTCATCGTCTCTTGTTTGAGTTTACAAAATCCCTGTAGAGTAGTTCCACATATGTCTGCATGGAATTAAACCTGTTTGAACAAAACTCACCAATAATGGTCATTGTCACCACCAACATAAGGAATGCATAAATGATACTCATGATTGCTGCTATAGCAATCTGAGTGTCTGCCTTGAGATGGAAGCAAAGACCCAGATAGATTGCAGGTGGAATCACAGCAATGATCAGAGCACCAGCAGGATCAATGCTAAAGATGAGGGACAGTCCACCTGGAGGATGCAGATATTTTAAATGTTGTTCTTGGACACAAAAATTATACAAAAGTTCACATAAGCAGTAGATTATGCTCTGAAGCACAAAAATAACACAAACCTGCGAGCAAAAGGCAGATGGTGGCAGGAGCCAGAGTGCCTGAGATGATGCCAAACAGCTGGTAAAACATGAAGGCTTTGGACATGGAGGAATTTCTCTTGGAGATCAGGTTGGTGGCGCCCAGCAGATCCACGATGTTGGCCATCGTAGATGGTCCCCATCGCCGACGCTGAAGGTGGAACATAAACATCAGTATGACTTCTGTGACAGTTGATTAAATGATGACATGAAACCAATCCATTTTGACTTTTGGAACAAATCGATTTATCAAGTCTTTGTGGTAATTTCATGACCATGTTGTAACAGTTCTGATTAGGTTCAGAACTCACCTGGTTGTAGAGTTCTTTGAAGCTCTCTGGTGCGTTGGTGTAGGCATCAGATGCTGCGTTGTACTCCACCCTCCATCCTTGCTTCAACAGCAGAGTGCAAAGCCAGCGGTCCTCACCTGCAGGTAATAGAACATTTATTTATATGTGACAGGAGCAAGAAAAAACAGATAAAGAAGAAACAATAAAGATTGTAACAAAGACATGAAATATTTTGAACATATTGGATGACAAATCTGTGTGTGAATGGAACAGTGAGAAACACTATAAACCACTTTAAATACTGCTAAGGTAGAAAACCACCAAGTACAGACCATTTACTATTTTCCTCAAACAATTTGAAAGAGGATAAATAGATGAATAAAAATATTTCAATAAAATTGTTAAAATGACACAACAAACCATTACTAAAGGTAGTACAAGTTTTACAATCAGGGTTTAATTACTCATCTGTGAAAGGCGAGTTTTGAGTCTTGACATCAAACGTTACCTTGATCATACTGAATGTAGTGACCCGCCTCCATGGACTTGGTTGAATATCTCTTCATCACGTTGTCGTCCATTAGCGCTTCTGCTCTGAACAGACTGAAGCATCCGGGACTGCACAGCACACATCCAAACACATGCTCCGCTGTCTTCTGCAGCCAGTGACTGACAGCATACTCAAACTTCTGGAACCAGACTGCAGGACCTGCAGGGGAAATACAGAGGAACCGTGAACTTGAGTGCTATTCTCTACATTATCTCTATGTCACTTTCTCAACAGCTGTTTTGTTCATGCAAACCTGATCCAGTGGGGTGAATCCTGCCACACACTGCCCCGACTCGAGGGTACATCTTCATACGGTCGATGAGCAGCATCACAGCGCCAGGCTGGAAGTCTGTGTCCCCATCTAAAGCCAGGAGGTAGGTGTTGTGCTTCTCTCTCTGGAGAAAGAGGCACAGTTAGCTTTGTTTCCCATTTATGCTGTAGTAGGCCTCTAGTGGTAGACAAAAAATCTGAAAATGTCTCTGTTATCACACCTTGACCTTTTCTTTCAGTTCCTTCTCATCATCGTTCATCGTCCACCGTAAGTAATGTTTGGTCATGAGTTTATACCCCAGCAGATAGTAAAGGTACATGATCTGCATATGAAATAACAAACAAGATATTTTTCACAGTTCAAGTGTTGAAATGTTCCACCAAGATCTAAACATGAAGTGTCTTGTAAATGATGCATGAAAATGTAAATGTAACTTTTTAATACCTGAGACCATCTCTTTTTGTGACGGATGAGTTCTTTATCCTTGAAGTGAACCACAATGTTGTTCCCATGAGGCATGGTGATGATCAGACGACCTCCATACGGTGTTCTTATGATGGTCTGATCAGGGATTTGCTGCTGCTTCCTGAAGAACTTTTCATTAATGTTGTTGAAGATGCTGATGACAGAGAATAAGAGAGCACTGTCAGGTCAGAACTGGATTCAAATGATCTAAAGTGCTCATGAGCGTTAGACTATCTGTACACATGGTTCTCACCCATAAACCTCTGTAATGATCGCTACAAGGTTCTCTCCATATTCGTTAAGATGGCGTTCCTGACTGCCGTCAACATGTTGGAATGCATCATCAAAGTAGATGTGGGCTTCAAAGGTGAAATCTTTGAACTTTGTTTCATTCTTTGGTCTGTACTTGTCCAGTCTGCAAAGATCATACAAACAATAAGAGGAACTTATGAGAGGAAACAGACCAAAATCCACCATTAGAATGTCAATTTGGAGGTTGTTAAGAGAACATTTCTCTGAATTTCCTGGTCCAAGGATGGTTCTCTTCACAAACTGTTCTTCCACTCAAGTCAAACATCTTATTGTTGTCTTTTCCACTACTTTTAGCATTTATTCAGCACAATTACAGGGTTCAAATAGGGTTGGATGATCATATTTCAAAGTGTCACAAAACAAGAAGGTGATTATTTCTCACTTTAACAATTACAGACCTCAACATGATGAGAAGAAATTCATAAGATCTTTGGACCTCAGTGAGACTGAGATAGAAGAATGGTGAGGAGATATATGAAAGAATGTTTGTGCAAAAAAAATGTCAGTGTAACGCACCTGAATATTGAGATCAGAATGTTCATCATCTCATCGTAGGTCTCGTGCCACATGGTCGCACATAGATACACCATTGTTGTTTCAAACTCCTTAAACCTTGACATGACAAGATTTGCCAATGTGAGAAACATTTTGGTTTGGAGGAGAAAGAGTCACCTCACCTTGAAGAACCACAGGAGCAAAATGGAAGACTTACTTTTTCCTGTCTTTGGTCCGGATGTCGAATCGGGTGTTGAGGAGCAGAGACTGTTCGATAAAGGTTCCTTCATACAGCCTCCTGATGAACAGGTCTTGTGTCCTCTGGATGCGATACACATTGAGGTACCAGAGATGAAGGGTGGCCATCACAAGACCAAGCCACCAGGACACTGCTAATCCTGAGGGAAGGTTAAGAAAGACATTTTCAACACAGCAAAGTATTTTTATCTCAACCATATGCTGAAATTTATAGTATATCCAGACAAGCAAGCACTGAGTAATGAAATCTGCCCGATGCAAGGTTCTTGAGGTTGATTGTTTTGGACACAACGGAGCACTGTGGCTAACAGGTATGTAATATAGGAGCTCAACATCTTGCTCTACATGGTCGCAAACTACTTTAAAACAATGTAACTGTTTTGTCTTCTCTTTTTAGTGTGTATCATGTGAGCAATTTGTGCTAAATTGCGATTGTATTACCTGTAGCTCCAGTGTCTTACCTGTCAGCATGCCGATGTCAAAGATCGTGGACATGTCCAGGAAGCACAGAGTGTGTGCAACGTCCAAAACCAGCTCTGGAAACACGCTGCCGTTCACGCTTTGGTTTCTTGCATTCACAACTAAACTACAGTAGCTTGTGAAGTTGGTGCTTGCAGTTCCATTCAGGCTTATTCTGTAGTCCTGATAGTCAACAATGACGGGGATGACGAACAGGGCCATCACAGCCAGAGAGGCCAGGTACAAAGGCAGGATGAAGCATCGTCGCATGGCGTGCATCTTGCAGGCTGCCAATGAAAACCAGTGGCAGAGAGCTGAAGAGATCAGCTGGACTCCAATGATGATGGCTATGATCCTGGTCTCACGACTCGGGATGGAGGTCACGATGCCCCAGTCCATTTTAGCCAGAGGGATGTAGGCTCCAAGCACACAGGCAGTCACCATAATCCTGATCAGGCTGGAGAGGATGTGTAGCATGTTCCGGCACCTTGTTATGTCTTTGCACAAGTTCTTGAGGGAGGTGGACTTTGTGTTCTCACAGATCACTCTGAAGTAGTTCTCCCACCAGTTCAAAGACACCAAGAAGGCCCCACCAACAGCCAGACCCACCCAAATGGTCATCTGGGTATCAGTCGGATCCTTGATGATGTACAGGACGAGGAACAGAACAAAACCGAGCAGAATGAGGATGAAGGCGGTGATGGAAGGCAGCAGGAAGCGGTTCCTTTCCTTGGAAGTGCACTGAGCGACCACCTGAAGGAGCGCAGAGAAGACGGCCACACTGTTCAGTATGGTCACGTTGGTCACAATGTCCAAGTGAGGCATTGCCACGATGATGAGAATGGCTGCACCCACTGACACCAGAAACTCAAAGAACAGAACCTGAAAAAGAAGCAGAAGAGGTTAAAATTCAGCAACAAGGTGATGAAAACAGTCAAAATACCTGTTAGGCTCTTAATCAAAGACAAGATATAGTTAGGAAATGTTGACTCTTGTCTCACCAGGGCAGTGGTTGTTTTTTTGGGCACCTTCGATGTTTTGTGACATGACTTCCAGAAGCTTTTGAGAAACAGGAAGACACTGGGGGCGATTAGAGCGCAGCCGATACACAAGAGAGCGACAGGTTTCTGATTATCTGGGATGACTTTTGTGCCTTCGTTTGATAACGTGATGAGGAGAAGCAAAGAAGCCTGGAGAAGAGAGAGACAGAGATAACTGAATCATTTGACTAACACTGCAATGTGAAGGCAAAATATAATCAGCAGCTTGTCACAATGAGTTTTAGCAGTTATCAAATCCTTTAAAATAAATCAAAATGTATGGAAAACAGCAAACCTTGCTACACAATGCCAGTCCAAACACAAAAAGAGCTACTATAATCAAAGTGATGATCTTTAGTAATTTGATCAGCTTCCATGGCGTCCTTTCATCTTCAATGATCGGAACCTCTCGACAGGTGTCCCACGGCCTCCTGAATAAAAACACAAAACGTCAGAGTTTGAGGTGAGAAAACAGTGAATGAAATTCATGGATGGATGGATGGATGGATGGATGGATAGATGATAGATAGATAGATAGACAGATAGATAGATAGATAGATAGATAGATAGATAGATAGATAGATAGATAGATAGATAGATAGATAGATAGATAGATAGATAGATAGATAGATAGATAGATAGATAGATAGATAGATAGATAATTAACATAATGATAAAAACTGTATTTTGACTACTTATCAGTGCTTAGAGATATTACACACTGATTAAAAAGCAGATTAACTCAACATTTTTGTTGTGAAAACATGTAATTATACAAGATATCTTTCATTTACATCAGAAATCTGTACAATTACAGAACCAACACTTTTTTGTCTGTTACTTGTCACTAATTGTGTCAATATGTAGAGGCATATTTTCAGCTTTAAACTTGAAATTATCAGTTTCATCCATTAAATATAAAGGAAACACTGGTGAAATTGTGATAAATTTGCCATAAAAGTTTGTACTTACTTGGGCAGGTCTCTTTCCTCCTCCATGGTGACTGTAGCAAATAGATGCTGTCTCCTGAATGCAGTGTTTATACCGTTTGTGCATGACATCATCCATAGCCACGCCCTCATAGACACACCCACAGTGTTCTGCTGCAGGTGAGCTGGCTTCCCAAGAAAGTAGAAACGAGCTGAAGTCAGGTTCCAAATATGTGACTAAATAGTTTAGAGTTCAGCGTTTGATAGTAAATGTATGCAGCCTTCCAGACAGCAGTCAGATATGAGCATCAAACGTGTTGATTTGAGATGCAATTAATATATCAGAGAGTTTTTATGTAGTTTCTTTAACTGTCCATTCTTCATCTGTGCTCAGGCAGGAACACAGAGAGAAAACTCTTTAATATCACCCTTTTATCCATGGATTACGGTTTATGCTACTTTATAAAAAGAAATATTTCAAATAGTTTTGGCTTTGAATGTTTAGGTGCCATATTCGAGTGAATTTGGTTTTCTTCTTTATGTTTTGTGTCAAGATAAAGTCAAGCAGCATTTTCTGGAGAGTCGGAGTGATAGTTTTGGTGTTTGGAGCTTTCACCAAAAATTAGATTTCTTTTTTGGAGAGTTTGTAAGTAAAATCAATTCTGGGCTCTTGGGTTATCATTTATCATGTATGTGTTCATTTTATACACAAGTACTTTTGCTGCTGTGGATTTTTTTCTGTTAGAAGAGTAACCTTCCGGTAGATTAGCATAATTGTTGAAGACATGCCCATGTGTCAAAAAGTCAGAGGTCATCCAGAGAAGACATGCTTGGACTCCTAAAGATGTTTTGGGTTTATGAAAGAAAGACTCGGCAGTTCTTATATGCTATAGAAACTGATAGCACGATTACATTTTGATCTATGTATGAATTTCTGACTGTCTGTTAACTGTTAAAGCTGCTGCATTTGTGCTTCTCCTTTGAGAATCAGGACAAACTCCATTATTCTCCATATTGTACATAATATTAAACCCGCCAAGAACCCAGCCCCTTCAGATTCAAACACCTTAAGATGTCCTATGTTGTTCACTTGTCATGTGTTGCTTAATGTCAGCATTTTTCTCTTTGCTTTATTTGTATAATAAGGAAAAATGATCCAGTTATTTATTTCAACAAAGGTAGAAAAGTACTTTTCTTTACAGCAGAGCTGAATTTTTCATCTTTCTTGTCTTATAAAGTGCCATCTCTCTATGTTGCATTGCAGAAAAGTACAAACTAAATTAATCAAATGCAAACTGGAATCTCTCTGTAGATCAGATTGTTTTGTTGGAATAAATCTGCCCACTAAAAGACAAAACTTTTTTGCCTTTAAAACTCTGTTGCTGAGTCTTCAGCGTCTGACCCCAGAGAGTCGTGAACAACTTTGTGGCAACGTTTATAAGTATTTCTCGCTCGTCCGTTTGGAGTCACGCGTCCGATGTAATCTTGATCAGACCTGCAAACTGCTCCGTCAACATATTTCTTTCAGATGAAGGTCAGAAATGTCATGACACTGACAGATAAACAGAAGATTACGGGAAGCCGAGCATAGAAGTTACTTGAGATATGGACATTTTGGCTTCCACTTATGAGAACTTAATTATTCATCTACAGAGTTTCAAACATTTCCAACAAGTTATCAAAGGGTCACATATGAATCCCCTGTGACTCTACCTAATACAGTAACCTTCTGTTTAAAATGTCCACCTATCAGGGACATCTGAAATAAAGCACAAGCCAAAAATGGATGCATCCCATAAGTTACTGCAAAAAGTAACATCAGAGACCAAAAAATGTATCACTTCATCTCTTAATTAAGACTTTTTACGCACAATCATAGGAAGATTATCCAGAACAACAAACGCCAGGGAAAAAAAAGATAATACACAGCATTACAGCAGTAAACATACACCTGCTTTATGATTTGTATGTACAGTGAAGCCCAAAAAAATCATTCACACCAGCCTCGACCTATGGGTCAAATTAAGATATGGTATATATATTTTAATCAGTAGGCTTCTTCCGGCTGGAAATGGCATTGTGTTCAAGATGTTAAATTTGAGCTGTTATCATGTTGTTTTTCTATTTTTATTGAAAATGTCACATCTAAAACGACATATCATTTCTCAGTACTCTGTGTCAAAGTCTTTTGTTGTCATCCCATCAATCAAACAGTTTCTATAACTGCTAAGAGTCTTTCTGCATGTGCCCACTGAGATTTTCTTTCGCTCCTCTTTTGTGTCGATCTACAACAGGTCTTTGTGGTTAAAGGCATCCTCACTCTGGTCTTCGGCTTCTCCACAGATTCTTCTTATTGTCTTCTGCTAAGAATTTCTTCACCACTTTGGCGCTACGCTTCCGATCATTGTCCTGTTAGAAAGTCCAGTGCTGTCTAAATGTCGTCCTCTTTTCTCACGATATCTTTTACTTTGACAAGGTTGAAAAACACCAACAAAGCATCACACTCTCTCCACCATGTTTGCTTGTGAGGATGGTGTTTTGAGGTTGAAGCTTCTCTTTTCTTTGGTCGCGTGGCCAAACAACTCCATTTTCATCTTATCTGACCACATGACCAACTTGTCCAGCTGAGTTTTTGTGTGTTCGTTTTAAAGAGTTGGAGTCTTCTTTGGCTTTTGATCCACAGTGACCAGTCTTGTCCAATATCTGATTGACATATTGCTATCAGAACTTCTCACATTCACCAGGAAGATCTTGGTGCTGATCCTTGGATTCTCCTTGGACTTTGTCATTGCTGCCCGCTCAGGAGTTGCTTTTTCCTTTCTACCTCTTTAATCTTCAGTGTGTTGCTCTTTTCACATTTTTTCACTTGACAGCCAAAGATAGACTTTTCCTGTCTTGTGAGCTGCCACAGTGTGCAGCTCTCTCTCAGTTATCGACCTTCATAACAAACTCAATCAGCTCTTTGATTTCAGTCATGAGCTGCAAATGACTGCAACTGACAAGAAAACTAGTTGTATCAGATTCTCTCACTTTATAGTGCATTAAAATGCTCTATAGCATCCAGGATCCTTTGGAATGGTGTAAAAACTGCATTTTGTCAAAGATTTGCAACAATTACAGGGGGTATAAATGATTTTGGACATGAATTTTTGTTAAAAATGTTTAAAACAACAACAAAAAAAACCATAGAAATGGTAAAATTTTATTGTTAACATCTCTAACACGTCTTGTGACTATCAAGTAAAACTTCACTGTAAGTCAGAATTTGTCATGAATAATTTTACTTTTAAATCAGATTTAATACAACATACCTGGTTACATATTACATCAAATCAACTGTCTATTTGACTGAGGCATATTGTTGATAGGTGATAATACGTGAAAAATACCACACCTCTTGCCAATTCCTGGCAGTTCTGTCACTGCAGCAGCATTTTAAATCAACTGGAGGTTTTTTGGAGCCTTCTGCTAATTAAGCAACACAGAAGTCGAGCCTCAAGGCAACAAATGGATGCAATGTTTCAGCATCACTTTGAGAGAGATGCTGTTGTGCAGGTGGAACAAAGTCGTCACAGAGCCTTGTTTTCTCTGTGTGATTTCAAGGTCATATTCTGGTCAAAAGTAACTCCAAAGGTTCCTCACAGTGGTGCTGGAGGTCAAACAAGTGTGGTTAGATAGTTTCTGAGGTGTGTAGGGGCACATAAAATAATTTCAGCTTCCTTTCTGGTTTTGAGTAGAGCATGACACATCACGCGGACCTTTATCTCTTTCAGCCATGCTTGAAGATTTACTCACTGATTTATTTTCTCTGGTATCTTAGATAAATAAAACTGGGTGTGGATCAGGCAAAACAGCACAATTTTCCATAACTGACCTGTGTAGAGGATTTCTCCTCCATGTGAAGATGGTGGTGATAATGACAGGTCAATGCAAGAATGATGAAGCAGTGACTTTTGTCATGCAGGAGAAATTCTACAAGGAAATGCAGGCATACATTCTTCTGTGGGCCGGGGTTTTTATTTCTGGACTTCCGTTTGGCAGTAAATCATAAAAAGTTCCAATGAAGAGTGACATCATGTTAATTATAACTACCAGCCAACAGCAAAGGTAGCAGACAAAGCCCTGTGGGGCTTCTTCTTCTGCAGCTGAGCTATTGAATATCCTCATTCTTAACTACCTGACTCTTTTGTTCAGACATTAGGTGAATAAATAGATGTTAATTACCTTATTGACAGTTTTGGCAAACACTCTCGCCTTCCTCAGAAGCATCTCACTGACAGCCTGTCACGTGTCAGCCGGCATTTGCCAGAAGGCGAGAGTGTTCGCTGAAACTGTCAAGAAGGTAATTAACATCTATTTATCCACCTAATGTCTTAGCAAAAGAATCAGGAACTAGTGTATCAACAAGAAGACATGATCAACGTTTTTGAGCTATCCTCATTCTTACAGCAGAAAATTGCTCCCCGTCAAGACAGCAATCATGAGGAGACATCCATCCATCCATTATCTATACACCGCTTAATCCTCACTAGGGTCGCTGGGGGGCTGGAGCCTATCCCAGCTGACTCGGGCGAAGGCAGGGGACACCCTAGACAGGTCGCCAGTCTGTCGCAGGGCTACATAGAAAGACACACAATCACTCTCACAATCACACCTACGGGCAATTTAGAATAATCAATTAACCTCAGCATGTTTTTAGACTGTGGGAGGAAGCCGGAGTACCCGGAGAAAACCCACGCATGCACAGGGACATGAGGAGACAGGTTAAGTAAAACTGCCTGCAGACGTTCTCTTCGTCTGGTTCCACAAATTAACATCAACTCTGGCTTACATCCAATACACCGACTTCACATACATTTCTAATTATCAGTAGCTTAAAGTGCTTCTCATGCATATCTGAATTAGAGCTCTTTTTGTAGAATTAATTGCTATTTTCAAACTAACGTAGTCACTTGAAGACATGCGGCTCCAGTATCGGCAACAACAACGTTCCCTTCTGGAGGAATTTAAAGCTCTGAAGGGGAAATCCATGCAAGCAACAGATAACAAACTGAAAAAAATATATAGGGGCATGAAAGTTATTTTTTTACTGCTTTGCACTTCTCAGAAAGACGCATAAGGGCTTTACAGTAAAAGGTGACAGGAACATGACAGTTTGGAGGAGGAGGAACAAAAGTCAGTCTAAACAGCCTCATCCATCAGGTTATACCACCACCAACCAGCTACTGTACCATGAAATATGTGAAAACTGAGTCTTGCTTTAGGAAGGAAGAAGACAAAGTTCTGCTCAGGTCATAAAAATAGCTGTAAAATGTCTGAAAAAAGTATTTTTCGCGACTTTTGGCTTAAAACTTAAAACTTCAACAGAACCTCTGAATTAAAAATGGAGCTTTGGGGTTGTACAATTTATGGAAGAAGGGTGATTGTTTTTTCAAGGTTGTATGATGGCACATGTATATTCCAGTGTTTGCAGTGCTTTAAGTTCAACTGAGTTTCCTTGTAAAATGTAAATCGTAGTTTTTGTTCCGGTTTCAATAAGACCTTCCTCAATGGCATTTTAGTCAGTGACATGAACGAAACTTCCAGCACAAGGAAGCTGAGGAGGAATTTGAAAGAGGGAACACTTAGTTTTGAATTAAAACCGGTAGCTGTCAGGCCTGTTTTAGATCTGACATTGTGCGGCAATTCAGAGGCTTTTTTTGAACTCTTGTTCCTCCTAGTGACTCTCAATTAACGAACAAATAAACATTTTAAGTAACTTCTTGGCTTTGATGTTTTGTGTAATGTAACATGTTTCACATAACAAATATATTAGCCAACCATCTAACTCAAGAGTCCATAATAAAGCCTTGTACTTGTCGCTGTAGTAAAAAGGTCTCACTGACAATATTTTGCTTTGATTTTCGCACTGTCAACCTGCTGTGTAGTTTAACTAGTGCACATCTGTCTGTTCGCAAAGAGAAATTCCTCTTCTGTTGCGCTTCTTAAGGTTTCTTTCTTTTCTTTTCTTCTATGGCATTTTTAGGGAGATTCTCAAACATAGAGACAGGACAAATCTGTATTTCTATATATTCTCCTATATACTTTAAATAAATCTGACTCAGTTTGACTGATAGAGAAAAAATCAACACAACCTGTGTGGACATCAGGGTTCCTAAAGGTCACCACGAAACATTAAATATACTTTGGTTAAATTCCTAAATTCCTAATTTGACCTTTTCTTTAGCACTTTTGATGTGTGTTCGAGTCATTGTCGAGTTGGAACACCCAACTGAGTCCAAGGTGATTTTAGGTTTTCCTTTAGAATGTGGAGGTAATCATCCTCCTCTGTTAATCAGTTTACTTGTGCGTAAGGCACCAGTTCCACTTGTACCAAATCTGCCCCGGAACATAATGCTGCCACCACCATGCTTGATGTTAGCTTTGGTGTTGTTTTAATTAAAGGCCTCACTGTCTCTCCTTCAAACATATTTCTCGGAAGATAGATGAATATATAAACAAAACTGACTCAGCGTAACTTAAGGAATAAGGTGCTTTAGTTAAAAAAAAGTCATCACAACCTGTGTGATCATCAGCATTCCTAATTATCACCTTAAAATATTAACTATACTTTGGTTACCACAGTCAGTTATTATAAGAAGAAGGCTTTCAATACTTTTTGGTGGTTTGTCCATTAAAACATCTTGTGTTGGCAGAGAACACTTTGTAGACACTACTGGCACAAATACACTTGTTATGTTGACAAGTCATTACATTAGTGTAGCATTATCTCCATGAGGCATATTTTCACAGACAAAGTAGTCATATATGAATGTAATTTTAGGTGAAAATCATTAATAGGTGGAGATGATTAATCATTGTGGTGTTTTGTGTATAATGAATGAAGATACAACAGCACAGACAGAATCAGGAGTTGTAACCAAAATAACAACTAACGAGGATTAAAATACACAGCCGCGAACAAACCTTTCTAACATTTAAGTCTAATTGTGAAGAGCAATCTAAGAAACCTCAAGAGCATTCAGACCACAGGATCCAAGTTCAGTTGGAAACTGTTTTGAACTTGTGTGATGACAGACTGTTCAGAAAGTTCCTTTAAGACTGAAAGACACAGTCTGAGAAAATCAGGCGACCGTTTCTTCACAGTTCACATTGTGATTGAAGTGGTGCTGAAAATCAAACTGATGAATGCTGAAACACTGTGGAGGTGAATTGCGGTCAAACTATCAGGAGGAAATAGGTTATAAAGTGACCAGCGGCAAACACACCACCTCGTAAAATGACACTCAGCAAATGTTTCCTTGTTCCTTATTGGGTCTGAGATCACAGAGGACCCACCCAGGAATAACAACAGTGTGAAAACTTGTTTTGATTATGCAGACGTGTTTGAAATGGCACCGAGTCTAAACCAAACCAAACCACAGCCTGAACAAAAGATGTCAAGGCAGCTCCACTGTATCAGGTGTTTGTTTTCCATTTATATTTGCAGGAGATTAAACAAGTGCTGGTAAGGGAGCGGAAATAACCGTATTTTAAAATCATTTCCGTGTCTTTGGGCTCTTGTTTTGGGCCTGTCAGGTGATTTCATATTGAAACATTAACTTGCATTGTTTTTACCTGTAAAGTATAAAAATAAATGAACAGCTGTTAGAAATCACCTAAAAAAATAAATAAATAAAAAAAAGGCCGAAATCTCTCCTGTTACAATAATGTTTTTACTAACCTAACCTGCATGAGTCAGGATGCAAAAGGTGTGAAGTCCCTGCGCCACTTTAGCCCAAATCACATCACTGAGTCATACAAATAAATAGCAAACAATCCAAAAGTGAAGTCTTGCATCTGGTAAAGTGTGTTTTGTTTCTCCTTTTCAAGTCTTTAAAGATTGCTTACTTTAACGTCTGTACTTGAATATGGAAAATTACTTCAGCTACCAAATCCAGTTTGTTGCAGCACTTTACACCAAAGTTTGGACTCGTTTGTGCCAAACCACTGAATGGACACACCTACACAGGGAAATGTGAAATATGAAGAAGTACTAACCAATCTGTAAACCCTGCTGTTAAAGCCTCCAAACCATCTCATGTTTTTTTAAATGTTTACATCCGTAGGTAACTACAATTTACCTAACTGGTTTCAGTGACAGTGCACTTTTTAAATTGACTGAACAGCAAACTTCCTCCTAAACTACGTCCTTCATAGGCTTTAGAGATTTTAAAATAGTTTCATCTTTTATGACTTTTGTAAAAGTTGTCTTTAGATGCGTCGTAGTTGGGTCATTTCTGTTGTGATCGGTTGAAGGGTTTGGAAGCAGAGTGGTCTAACACACCTTCTGTAGTTTTTGAGAAAAAAAGGTTCAAAGTTTTGTGTTTTGAAGAATGGTCTAACATTGCCACCGTAACGCTACATTTGGGTTGTGGGTTCAACCACTTTGCCACTAAAATCTAAAAAATAAAAATTACAGAAATTATATAAAACAGTTTGGCTTTTTTGTGGGTTAGACCTTTCTGCTTCTTGTCTCATCATAAATGTTTCATGAAGGATCTCCGTCTCAGTGAGGCTTCCTGATGAAATAAAGAATAAATAAAACATCAGAATGCTGACGTGGTGGCAGTGGGCATCTTTATTTTAGTATAATGTCTGATTTTGATCTGATGAAGACATAAAATCTGGGGTAATTTACTAGAAAACATGAATGTGTGTAACCAAACTTCAAGGTTAAATGTTTTATTCCACTGACGTCAACCATCACGGTGAAGAAAGTAGAGGAAGAGATTTAAAATACAAAGTCAGTACAGTTCATCCTCTGTGACGATCCATCAAATAGTTACTGAGATATTTCACTCCCAACCAAACTACAGTCGGTTACAGTTAGTTTTTATTAAATCACATTAACTCCGGTTGACATTTCAGTAAATACTAATGTAAAACTGTTGCTCCCTTAGATTTAACCCACCCGGCATCAAATCATTGACATCGTTATAGATGACCAGAGCAGGAGTAGCACAGTACAACTACACTAGACTTTATCTATACAGCATTTTACTTAACTACACAAAGTGCTTTACAGGAAACAGAAACAAAACAAAAAGCAATTAAACTGTACAAACAATCCCAGCTCCTTGAGTTTGTTTTCAAAACGCCAGGGCTTTCTGCTGCCCTTTGGTCTTCTGCTGTTGCAGAGATGTGGGTTATAATAAGGAAATGCTGCCTCACTGTATGTTTTTGTTTCACTCTGAACCCAACTACAGGAACTTGACCGACGGAAAGACATCATTACTTTTCCTAAAGTTGTGCTATAAAGTTGCAGAGACTGAATACTGAGGGTCACTAATGATCTCATTAGTGCCAAAGTGGATCACAGACTCCAGCTGGACAGACTGAGGCTCTGGGTTTGGATATCTGGTTCAGCTTTAGACTGACTCTCATCCATCAAGGTTCTATGTATTCATCAGTAATCACATATGGTTGTTTTCATTGGTTAAGTATGATGTCCCACAGAGGTCTGTTCTGGGACCTACTTTGCTTTTATTACTCTGCCAAGGAGGTGGAACCTCGACGGAGTTAAACGATGATCAGCTTTGGTTTGTCTGTCTGACTGTCTGTTAGCAACATTACTCAAAAACGGACAAACGGATTTGGATAAAATTTTCAGGGAAGGTCAGAAATGACACAAGGACCAAGTGATTAGATTTTGTCAATGATGCGGCTTATAGTCTGGACCCATGGATTTGTTAAAGATTTGTGTATCATTGGGGGATAGCGACACGGCGTCACTGTATCTATGACAACAAGTGAACCTGCTGATGATCACATGATTGCGATCCCAGGAACAATTGATTAAATTGTGGGGGTGTTTCTGAGTCGCATCATTTCCCACCGCCCGCTACATATTTAGGTCACGCGATTCGGTATCCGTACATAATGTACACATGCATAACACACGCATGTGTTCAGTGCAAGGTCATTTTGTTTGTGGGTACATCTATATTAAATGGCCACATTTTATGGTGTCGTGATTTCTGCCACGATTTTTTTTAAGCCGTCGGAAATGATTCAAGGAGTACTCAGCCTTGGCAGAGTACTGAGCTCTCTGAGTGCTTTTTTTTGTTATAAATACTTAGACTTGGGCTCGTCATTCAGAAACATGCTGTTTCTTTTCATTTTAATGCAGAAGATAAACAGATCTACCTGCCTGTTAGATCCTGGTGTGCTGAGTCCATTCCTAGAATCAGTAACTGGATCTCCAATAATTCCTCAACCAAAACCAAAAGACTTGTTATTGGATCGCAACATGTAGCTAAAGATATTCTGACATCAGCTGGTTCTCTTTCTACATGTGGTAAAAAAAAAAAAAAAAAAGAAGAAAAGACATTCTCTGTGCAATACTCAGCTCATGTTTTAAGAGCATTTTTCTTTACAGAACTTTTTTTTGCTGCTACAAAGAACATTCCATAAAGTAAGCAAAAGCTTCCCTCTGAAAACATAAGTAGAACTTTGCAGAACTTTTTTCTTTAGAATGTCTTTAGAACAACAACATTGCAGCTGGGATGTGCATTTTACAGTAATTTTGCTGTCATGAGTTAATTGTATTTGATCATAAAACAGAATACCAAACATTTTGGACATTTTTGTGACAGTAAATGAAAATTCAGGACATCAGTGTCTGCTACAAAATTTTCCTTCCATAAAATGCAGCGGCATTTAGTCTCGAACAAAGTGATGACTGGAATTGAGTGAAATGTGTCTCTTGGCTGCACGGTGACAGTTTAATAGGCTCTCATGTGACTTTGATCTGAAGCTGCTGCAGTCAACCATCTGAAAACTTCCTCCTGCATTCCTGCCATGACTGAGCTGTTAAAAGCAACTCACGTGTTCTGATGCCACGTGATATGAACCTGCACAGTTTGGCCTGAACGTGATGGTGTATTCTAACAGAAAACGCTGCTACGACATGTAAAATCACAACAATCAGTGTCATCCACTCGTATTAGCATCGATCCAAAAGGTCTCATTGCTTAGAAGTGATCATTTTCTGTTAATTATCAACCCCTTTACTTTAAGACCTACAGACTCAGCATTCAGCACATGTGGAGGTGACATGTTTTATGGGTACATACAAGCAAGTTAGACAACACTTATGCAGACACCTCAGCAGAACTGGTTTGAAATAATTTTTAAAATGTTCTGCAACTGGCTGTCAAATTAGATGATTCACAGCCTATGGAGAGCTTGAAAATGAAGTATGTTTTTTTTTTTTAAAGTGCACCAGTTGTGGTATGTAGGTTTGTTTTATGGGTACATGTTCCATACAGCTTCTTGTCACTCATAACGTGCAACACAAATTTCTCACAATGTTAAGATGTGAAACTGCTGCCTGCTTTGTCTTTTTTTCCCTCTTCTGCAGGTTGAACAAACCTTTAGAATGCATTAAACACGTGTTCATGTTCTTTAAATGGCAGTCAATGCTTTAATGAGGGTGTGTGTGAGCGAATATCAAAGACAAATATTAGTTGTTTTGTTTGATTAAGCTCAATTTTACACTATTTTTAACTTCAGGTGATAATCAGGAAGCTGTGCAAACAGATAAAAAACATCCACCCGGCTGTTGTGTTCACATTTTTTCTTGAAATAACTGCATCATCCACAAACACTTGAGCTTTGATGACAGATCAGAGATTCACCGTTCCTCACTAACTAGCAGTGACAGTGTCACATCAATATTAGGTGAAAGGCTGAATTTTCTCTAAAATTTCATTTGTTAAATGCATCTTTAGTTCATGGAATATTTGTATTAATTTAACAACACTCCTACGATATTATTTAGCTTTCTTCCCACTGTGCATCACAAAGAGAAAACATGGAGGTGTCTGTCAGGAACAACCACCAGAATACAAAAACAGAGAGACAAAAACATAGAAACATCCTAAATGTACCAATTTACTGAATACATGAATGCAATAAAATAGAAAAAAACATATACAAGCATGCCTTACATGTGCTTACAGTGTAAAACTGTGTAAGGTAAGAATGATCTCATTTGTTTTTGGTGAGTAAAGAATAAAGAATTGTCAGTGTGTTCATGCTAAAATAAAAAAGCTAATTATCTAATTGTAGTGAATGAGTTCATACAAGTGTTATAGTGATGAAGCAGTGACATGTTGTGAATATATATATATATATATATATATATATATATATATATATATATATATATATATACATATATATAGAAATTATTATTTTTTTTTTTAAAATGAATCAGTTTATTGAATTGTTAACATTGTAAATAAATTAAATGAAGCTTCCTGCGTGACAGGAGCAGTCATGCAGGAAGCTTCTGCAAGACTGGAGTGACTAAAATTTTCATTATGATGGTGAGATACGTAGAAATCCTGAGTGTTTCTGTGGAAGTCGTGTTTCCTCAGTGATCAGGAGCAGATTAAAAACACTAAAAACAACTTTCAGAGAAAGATACTGATCCTGCCACTCCTCAGTGTTAATCCACCCACTAAACATAGCAAAGGAAAAGCCACGTAACAACTACACCTAAATACCAGTTATTAGTAATTTGATGCGTTTCAGATTTCATCTCAGTTCTTGTTAAAGGACGTCAGCAGCGTTACTTCCAGATAAGAATCAAAACCTAATTAGTATTTATTACTCATCCAAACACACTCACATGTTCAGTTTTCCACGTCTGTGTTTCCTTTAATCTCTTTCATTTATGTGAATCAGCTGCAGCATTTTATAAAGTCACACCAACCATTTATCCATAACTTAAGGTGAATTATTTCAGCTGACTGTCGGTCAGACATCATTTAAACGTGACAAATATGAAACATTGACAAAATATTTTAGCTTTTTTCAAGTATTTCATTATTTATCCCTCATTTAATGGTGGCATTATTGTTGTCTGTTAATCGTTGCTGTATCAAATTGCTTTAATTGTCGATCCATTATATCTGGTTCATTTTTTACTATTTGGCAAACAACTCAGCTGTAATCTTTATTTTTTTGTCATTAGAACATCCCACTACCTGCAGACATCTGGAAATGTACCCCTGAGTGGAAGTGTAATTGTTGGGACAGGATATAAAATTCCAGAAATTCTCTGGCTTTCTACAAAAATATGTTTGTTTTCTACTGTAATATCGAATAGTCATAGTGTTTGGACCTCTAAAAATGAGAAAAATAACACCATTTGAGAGAAAAGGCCACGTTTTTATGAGCTCACCTGCAAAACACCCAACCTGTGTTTCTATTCAGATTTTATCTCGGTTCTTGTTGAAAGATAACATCAGCAGTGTTACTTCCAGACGAGAATCAAAACCTAATTAGTATTTATTACTCATACAAACACACTCGCACATTCAGTTTTCCACGTCTGTGTTTCATTTCATCTCTTTCATTTATGTGAATCAGCTGCAGCGTTATATATCGTCACACCAACCATTTATCCATAACAAACGCTGAATTATTTCAACTTAGTGCCGGTCAGACATCATTTAAATGTGACAGATGTGAAAGATGGATAAATATTTTAGCTGTTTTTCAATTATTTCATCATTTATCCTTCATTTTATGGTAGCATTATTATTATTCCCTGTTAATAATTGCTGTATCAAACTGCTTTAACTGTTGATCCATTATATCCTGGTCATTTTTTACTATTTATTATTTACTTTCAGCAAACAACTCAGCTGTTTATCTTTATTTTTTGTCATTAAAACATCCCACTACCTGGTGACATCTGGAAACCTATCCCTGAGTAAAAGGCAATTATTGGGATAAGATATAAAATTCCTGAAAATCTCTGGATTTTCACAAAAAATGTGTTTGTTTTCTACTATAATATTGAACAGTTGGTGTTTGGACCTCTAAAAATGAGAAAAGTGACACCATTTGAGACAAAAGGCCACCTTTTAATGCGCTCACCTGCAAAACACCCAACCTGTGTTTTCTACTCTGACACCAAAGAGCACAAATCTACAACCCGACAGGCATTTAATTCACTTAATACCTCAGAAAATATAGTTGAAATTGATATTATACATGTTTATGCAACAGAAACACAGAAGCTGACAGAAGCAGGCAGACGGTTCATATGATGCCATCATAGGTGTTATATTTTCTGCATGATGGGAATCAGGTAGCATGTTTTCATACCTCTGCAATGTCTGTGAGAACTATCCGTCATGAATCTTTGCCAGGAACCACTGAGGCGTTTAAAACTAACAACGAACCTTCTGCTCCCTCCTGTGGTCACATCTAATAGCTGCAGGTAAAATCATGCTTGTTTCAACTCGAGTTTCATGTCAAAGTAAAACAGCTTTCAGCCTTTTGTACACTAATACAGTACATTATCAGATTATACGTTCAAGAGCAGGTCTTTAATTACAAAATAATTTTTTTAAAAAAATGCTGAAAGGTAATAATCACTTTGAAAATAATGAACCTTTATTGGGGACGTTCAGCACAGCTTCGTGTCTTCATTGTTTCTCATCCATCAGTTGGAAAACAATTTCGATGCTTTTGCTTTTATAAACAACAATAATGCGATATTTTCATGATTTGATAAAACGTGAGGCCACTTTACAAACATGTGCAGAAGCCACAACATTTACCTTTATTGTGTGGAATGTAAAAATATTATTGACATTCAGCATCTTCGAACGAAACAGACATTTAGACACAGAACCGAGCGGAGAGCCAGACGTTCACGTTCACTGACCGACTCTGAAATGTAGATCTGAGAACCAGCCACTCAAATGAGAGAAACGATGATGTTTTGGCTGGAAAACGGATTAAATTTAAGCCACTTTTGGAGGGAACTCATTGTCAGTTTAAGCTGCAGTCAAACTACAGCTGGATGGTCCATGTTGAGGAAGTGGCGGGTGAATATTAGAAGCAGTGTACAGAAAAATTCCACCTCCTGCTCCGGTCGGTGGCCTCGTCCTCCTCCTCAAAGACCTTTCCATTCATTTAATTGTTTCATTCCAGCTCTCAGTCTCCTCTGCTGATTTTCCTCTCATACACAAATAGTAACACAAACTGGGGATGTGCCCTTGAACTGCTTCAAAAAAAAAAAAAATACACAAGACATCAAAAAATCAGCCATTCTCCATCTGGTGGTAGTGTTTGTCCCAGAATACAGCTCAATTAAAAAACAGGAAAACACTGCCCTGCCAAAGACAATCCACCTGAACTCTACCTAAACAAGCCTTTTTAAACATTTCGACCTTTTCCCTCTCGGTCTCAACGTCGTACGACGTTTCTGTCCGCTCTGCAGCGCCTCACTCGTACTCTGCGATCAGAACCATCATGCCGACTCCGAACAGCAGCGCCAGGATCTCCATCAAAGACTGGCCGAAGCTGGAGCGACCAGCCAGCAGCTCCGGGAGCACCGTCACCGTGGCGATGTACACGAACCCGCCGGCTGTGAAGGGTAAAATCCAGGCGGTCGCAGCGGCACCGACGCCTTCGGCCAACAGCGAACAAGCCGTCCCGGCCAGAGCTCCGAGGGCAGTCAGCAGCTGTAGACACATGGCCTGAAGGAAGACGAAGAAGATCAGTGCGCCGGGAACATCTGAACACATATTCACTGATCTGATCAGAATTTAAAATGAGTGAAACAAGCTGCGACCAAAACAGCTTTCAGCCCATTTACATCTTTACATTCTTCATCGCACTCATGTAATTTTACAGTTACTTAAAACCTCTAACAGGCTGGAAAAAGTGAACCATGTAAAGAAAATTCCAGCAGGTTTTGGGATCGAACAAAATCAAGTAAATGGAACATTCTGCATCACAGCTGCCAACCAGACCACAGCAGCTTTCCCACAGTGTTTTACAGCAAAGGAGGAGCAGTGAGGCTTTTACATTTAATGACAGTTTTCTATTGTACTGACCACGAGACAATTAGCAGGTTACTGTTTTGTCAAAACCGGTTCCTGAAGTTGAAAGTACCATTGGATTATCAACTTTCCTACCGTCCCTGAACTACTCTAATGAACTACTGTAATGTTCTGTTTGGTCAGTAAACAACAAAACGTAAGCTTAAGATCGTGACATGCCATCAAAATCACTTTATTCTGCAGGTGTCATTTAAAATTTCGGTAAAAATAAACTCTAGATTCAGTAAAAAAAAATAAAAATAAATAAATAAATGAATAAATTCTGCACTCATCAGGACAATCGTGAATCTTTCAGTGCAAACAACTCAAAGACTTCTGGCTGAACTGCAGGATGTGTTCACACAGAGCAGATAGGACACCAGTACGGAAACAAAATGAAAATCTAAGTACTAAAATATCTATAAAATGCAGATTACCATGTTTTACAGTATAGGTAACACCTGTGGACACTTTGGATAACGTTATACATGGCGATTCTAGTCTTTTTTTCAGTTTTTGCAAAATATATTTCGGAGTTTTCTCTACTTCTAGTCATTGTTGTGCTGTTTCAATAGAGATGCACGACTTTATATTGCAGCAAAAAAATATGTAAAAAACTATGAAAGGAGCAAAAAAACTCCCAGTAACTGCCAGGGGTTCAGAGCACCAGCAGCTGTTAATTCCTAGATTTTGCGTAGTTTCTGTATCTATGACTACTTTGGTTTGTTAAGCTCCATGTTGTTATGGCCCTGTGCCTCTGTCTCTGTCTCCTGCTGTCTGGTAATTTGTACTTTTCTGTGCTGTGCTGTTGTCGCCCCGCCTCCATGTTCCCACCACACCTGCAATATCTGGAGCTGAGGTTGGATTGGAGCAGGGAAGGGACTACTGCTTCAATCAAGGCTCCAGCTGCTGTTAAAAGGCCAGTTGATGGCAGCATTCAGTGTCAGTTTGTAGAGAAGGGAGCTGCCCATGGGGAGTCTGTGAACTCTTGTGTGAGGCTGGGAGCTCGTCAGGAGTGTCGATTGCTAAAGTAAAAGCCATATCCGAGACCTTTGTTAGTTTTAGTTAGGGGTGTTGCTGCCTTTGTATTTCTATTTGGAGCTTTTATTTATGTTTGATGTATTTTTATTTTTCCCCACAGTCTGGTGGAGTTTACGTCTTAGAGAAGATCACTTTTTGTTATATTTGTTTCTTTAATTTCAGCAGCACCCATTTGTAGCACCCCCTCATTTTTGTGTTGAAACCTGCCCTTATCAAAAATAAAACAGACTGAACTCTGGAAATTCAGCAATTGTTTTCACTTGCAATTGTTACAATTTGGTTACTCTAGACAGCCAGGCTGTAACAATGTATACAGCAAATTGCTCCACTGGGTTTGTTCTGGGACAACAACCTTTACTGCGTTTTAGATAGTCTTTCTAATGTAAATGGATCCTTTCTTCACACATTTCACTCTTCTAAACTACAGCGTGAGTTGACGGCTACCTTCCTCTTGGTGCAGCCAGATTGGACAAGGATGGCAAAGTCTCCGATCTCATGGGGGACCTCATGCAGCAGGATGGTCAGGGTGGTGACGGTGCCCACGGCCGGACCGACCAGGAATGAAGCTCCGATTGCCAGACCATCGGTGAAATTATGGGTGAAGTCAGCTGCCAGGTTCAGGTAACCGGACACCTTGATATCTGCATTAATGGAGAGAACAGACAAAAAAAAATCGAGTTTAGATTAAAAGAAGGTGTAAAGTTGTTGTTTTTTTGATAGCTTTTATCTGGGATACTTCTTCAGAGTGGGTCAGAGGGTCAGGTCAAACAGTTCTGCTTTTCTGTGTTAAGATTCTGAGGTTCTAAGAAAGTTAACAATGTTAAGATCACAAACATTTCCATGACACCAGCAGCAAAACCTTGACTGACTGGAAGCCAAAAGAACACGTTTCAGCCCACAGGAAGCAGCACAATAACAACTCTCTGCTCCAACGGGAACATGAAATGCTTGATTCACACAATGTTGACATTAAATAAATGATTGTCTATTCCTTGGCTCTACTCCAAAAACAAGACTTGAACTGAAGCCAGAGTCACTCTCTTGTCAACTATTGTACACATAGCAAACTATTACAAACACTAGACACACAACAATTATCTGCAGCAAGACTGACGTGTGTAGTACCACATTAGTGCCTCTCCAATGCTGGAGAATGGTCTAACTGTATTTCATTAATATTCTTCTATGAGGGAGAAAAAAAAACTGCTATATTTCTGGAAACCAATCCCAATCATCTTGGGTGACACTAAGCCCAGGATACAGTGGTGGTGCCCCTGCAAAACAGAAGCTGGGGAATGATTCTGTTCCTGTCTCTTGTGAACAAGATCACAAGACACTTGAACTTTGCCAAAACATACCTAATCTGCCGGAAAAAAGAAAAACGGCTGCCTTGTTGTGACTTCAAAATCTTTGTCAATACACCATTTTCAGGGTTTAGCTTGTCGCTCTGAGGCTGTTGTTTTCAGAATAAAGGGGATTTTGAGAACAGTAACACCCAGAAAGCGGAAGAGAAGGTGAAATTCGCATGAAAGTAGCTTCATGTTTGCGTCTCAATAAAAGGGTAAGCAATGCATTGTGGGAAGTTTAAAGAAAAGTAGCATATACAGAAACTGGAAACAACTTTTTTCATTCAAATGTTGCAGTATTTTTAGGTCAATTTACACTTTGAATTCAGGCCGACTGCTGCAATGACAGATGTAACAGGTATTTGCATCCACATTCAAATCTTGTTTAAAGGTATTTATCTGTTTTTCTACTAAACACTTAATACATTTATCAAAAGAAGTCTAAAATTCTATACAGATTTATAAGACCAAAGCCACAACCAGTCTTCAAATACGTGGTATTGTAATTATTCAAAATATATATATTCCTTAAAGTTCTCTGTCAAACCTTTTGTATTTGATTCAGACCTGGGATTTTGCATTTATTCAGAGAAAGCCTCTGCTTTAGTCCATGACTGACAGAATAATTAATGTAAACGATCAGAGATTGATTTAAAACAAAGTACCTGAGCTCTTTATCTCCTCTTTCTTTGGCACTTTCTCGTCCTTACTTTCCTTCTCTTTCGTCTTCTTTTCCTTTTCTTCCTCTCCATCACTGTCTTTTTCCTTTGGAGCAGCTGAAAGTGTCACACAGAATAAAGTCTAAATTAGTCGCCAGGTAATTTCCTGAGAGCAGTGAAACGTACTAAACACCTACAAAATAATATCTGCTAAATACTGCAATCTACAAGGCTGCTGACAAAACTTAAACTTTTGGTCACTCATTTAATCGAAAAACTTTTTCTGCAGCTCAGTGTTTTACTATGCTAACAAACAGGACTGTGGCTGTGCAGCGTACCATGCGAGTGGCCGTGGGAATGTCCGTGGCCGTGTCCTCCCTTCAGCAGACGCACAAATTTTTCTACAACCAGGAAGGCGATGATCCCGCCGAGAACCCACAGACCCACCGACATCATATGACCGTGGGCAGCTCCTGTGCAGGTAGAATTCAGAGAGCGGTTGGTTGGAGGTTTGATTCATGCTGAGCTCAGAATACAGCGAAGTGGTACACTAGTTATCATAAACAAGTAGACAGACGGGATGTTTTTGTGAATTTCTTTACTGCTAACCTGTCAAAAAAACCAGAGTACCAACTAACCACATATAAACAAGGAGAAACTACATACCATGGGAGTGACCGTGGCCATGCGACTCTTCCTCTGCATGTGAGTGTCCATGATCTCCATCTCCATGATGGGAGTGGGGCTCTGTGCAGAATCAATATGACACAAGGAAATTAAACATAATAAGACACGAATTACAGAGAGGCCGAGCTGATTTTTTCACCAAAACAGTCAAAAAGTTGTGAATGATGAGTGGAAACTTATGAATCGTTGCTTGATGACAAACACTGATGGTGAGTCTCCAAAAATATTCAGTGCTTGTTGGATTTTCTTGCTCCCTGTGTGTGGCAACATCAAAAAATAATGGAGGAAAATTAGTGAATCTTTTCCACTAGCACCGACTCGGCTCAACTCCACTCGGTTTGTGAGGTTTTCCATTAGGACGTAGTACCTGGTACCAGGTACTATTTCAGTACCGGGGTTCCACGTGAGATGAGTCGAGCCGATAATGTGACGTCTACAGAGTGCAGGCCACTGATTGGACAGGGAGTGACGACACACGAGCGACTTCTGCACGAAAACATTACTTATCCCATTGGTGGCAAGCTCCCTTTAAACAAACAAGTATATTTTGAAAGTAACGTCGTTGTCTCCTGCAGACAGTAAGCTAGCTAGTTAGCCATCAACACTAACTCCGTGGCCGGGCCGCCGTGCTACGACGACACCACCCACAATGAGGTGGTACTGAGTTGTAATGGAAAACAACCTAACCCGAGTAGAGTTGAGCTGAGTAGGTGCTAGTGGAAAACTGCCTTAATGGACTGTAATTACCCAGGGGCTATTTCCTCTGTCACAGGATTCGTGTGAACTGATTTAATTCACATTTCAAATGCACTTATGTAACACTTTCGCCTCAAGTAAAGGGTGAAAAAAGAGCGTAGAAACCGGCGTCTCAGCTACCTACCCAGAGCATGTGGTATGAGGTGGAGGAAGGCATCACCCAGCAGCCCACCAGAGGCGAAGCTCAGCAGCACCTTGAGCAGATTCTGGTGTTGGTCGCTGTTGGACTGGACTGGGATCAGAAACAGGATGAGGAAAGGGGCCGCACTGATTAGCAGCGTGGCGCCGACAGCCTGCGGACAAAGATGGAGGGAAGTTCACGTTTGTGTTGTGTTCCTGCAGGGTGAAAATGTGTTTAAAACTGTAGCATCATCAATCAGGCAATGAGAGCAGAACAGGAAGCAGGGGAGAAAAAGCAAAGGAAGGGAAAAAGAATCTGGGTGGAAGCTAATTTAGCAAAGTGCTTGGATCTGTAAGTTCACCTGCTTGGAGCTGGTACTATTTATCAGTAAAATGACTCAGCAATAAAATAATTACACTGGAGGCTTTCTCTGAAGAGGCTTGTGGAAGAGGATAAACTGCCAAGTGGGTGTTGTCAAGGAGAAATCACTCAGTGATGCTTTAATAGTGAAACTAATGTAGCTAGCTAGACTTTAAATTTAGTGTGTTCCCACCAGTGAATGTATATAAAAGATGGATGTAACAACCATGAAGTCACCTATTGGCTGGTGGGCAATTGTTTTGCTGTCTTAGAAGGCTAGATGTAACTGAGGATACGAATGTACACCAACATGGCACCAACCTGTCAGTTATAATGCAGCTCTGACCTTAAACATACCCTGCATTATCACCCGTTCAACTCCTAACAGGACTCTAATTTATCTCATAAACAGCATGTTGATGCCAAAAAGAATTGAAACTAGCAACTGAGATCATGAACTCAATAGGAAAACATGTACTGAGTGAAAAACTTAACTTTCTCATAGAATTCTATACAATCAAACTTCATTTTACAAACAGACGAGTTGCCCTCTGCTGGCCGTTGGAGAGAATGCAGGTTTAAAATGCCTCCTTGTTGGCTTCACTCGTCAGACTCTGAGTCAATGTTCTTCTGTAATATACAGTCTATAGTTTCCACACTCTGTTTACAGTGGATCTGTACAGCCAGAATACTGCTGAGATCACAGAAGCATTTAGGCACCTTTAAAATCCAATACACAGGCAAGAAGTTTCACACAAGTGGAGCATTTGGATGGCAAACGACTTTGTTGACGACTGGTAAACAAGAATAAACCGCTTTTGGCAAACACTGAGTGCCCAGATGTTGTTAAATACAATACAGAAAAGTACCATCTGGTTACAGACTGCGGCTCCAACTGTGTCTATGGTGAGTCTAAGACCAGACACAGCATTCAAGTTCCTCAGAATAAGTAATAAAACAGAGGTACAGAAAGTCTTTAGAAGAAAACTGTGAAACGTGTCATGTGACACAGTTGAAAAGTTGTAGATGACAGTTTCCAGCCCAGCCTATTTTGCCCACTGCAACAATCAGCGTGAAATGTGATGTTTTTATTGGGCCCCAACTGAACATTTTTCCTATGAGATAAGACCCATTCTGATTTCGTCTCCAGAATACTGCTGGTCTCACTGCTTTCAATCAACAGTGCAGTCAGGTTCTACTTTACCAAACTGTATTACACTGTAAGGTGTCCATGTGGACAAAATAAAATGAAAAATACACTTCCACAATAAAACACTACAAACTATTGCTTTTAAGTGTCATTTTCACTAAAAGTCTGTACCTATAAAGCCTCTAAAGAACTGGTCTGACATTCTAGAAAAAGGGTTAATTCACTTTCTTGCAGGGATTCAGATGAGGACAAAACATCTGCCCACTACATATTATGTTGACGCCAGGAGACGGTTAGTTTAACTAAGCATAAAGACCGCAAACTGGAGTAAACAACCAGCACTTCTGACCAATTAACACAAAGCTTCTGATTTATTTAATCCATTAAAAAACACCAAATGTAAAAATGGCAAGTTGCGGTTTAATGGGTGTCTGACTATTTCTCGGTTGGGTGCAGTGACTCTTTAGAGCAACAGATGACTGGAGTTGAATATCAACAACAACTCAGCAAGGAAGCAAACATTCCCCCTTTTCAAAATGTCAGAATTTTTTCCATAAAATCTTAATTTCTCTATAAACTTAATTCTATAATGACCATTTTTTCTCATTAAACTCGCCCATTCAAAGCAGTCTCAAACTAATATTTATCCCAGCAGACTGCCAGATTCTAATTTTAAAAGGTGCGGCTAGAGAGGAAACAGACATTCACCCTCAGCAGCACGACTGATATCTGCAGCTGGCGGATAAAACACTGAGCTTCTCCTTCCTGTGTCAAATATTTTAGACGATATTGTAAACCAGCTCCATTGCTGTTCCCAGCAGCCCACCTGTGTCCAGAGCTCCACCATGTCCCTCTTCACTCTCTCCCCTCCATGTGAGTGCCCATGTCCGCTGTCCTTGTGGACTCGAACAATATCCTCATGATGAGCGTGCCCATGACCGTGATCATGTGAGTGTGCATGTCCATGATCGTGAGCATGCCCGTGATCGTGAGCATGCCCGTGATCGTGAGCATGCCCGTGATCGTGAGCATGCCCGTGGTGCTCCTCTTCATGCGTTGGCAGATTGGCCTGAGCGCTCCACTTGCTCGCTCCGTGGAACATCTTCACCTGAGGGCCATCTTCATCGTCGCCATGGGAGTGGCCGTGGTGATGGTGGCCGTGGTGATGGTGGCCGTGGGAGTGGGCGTGTCCATGGTCACCGTGGGAATGGCTGTGAGCGGCGGCTGAATGAGAAGCAAACAGCAGCACTGCAGATGTGGCCAGTGTCAGTACCAGCAGATGTACACAGCCCATATTATCCCCTATGACGAAGAGTAAACAGAAGAAAACACAGAATAAATAGAAAACTCATCTGTAAGAAACTGTAGTCGCTGTTAAAGACGGGAAAAAATAACCAGCTTCGCAGCTACAATGGATTTCGTTATTTCAAGCTCTTTGACTTTGGCTAATAAGCTGTCTGGGTAGTTTATAGTGATACACTCATGTTGAAAAGCTGACTATGTGGTCAGTCCATATGAACAAGGATGCATTTCATTATTACAACACCACAATCAGTCAGAAATGTTCCAGATCTCCACCAAACGTGGCTTAACTGATCAGACAACAGTGAGCCTACAGGGATTCCATCTGCAGTAGAGCTATCCTTTGTCAATCACATCAGCAGGTTTGCAAGATGCTAACGGTAAGTATTCAAGCTGAAATGAAAGTGGATCACTCAAATTGGGTGTTTTTCAATAAAATAAATAATAACAGCAGGTTATAGCCGAGCTCTCCGTTTATGCTATGCTAGGTTTTCATTCGCTACTTTGTCCAGATATAACACTACAGTGGCCCACAGTATTTAGCACTTAAATGCACTAAACCCCTATCTTGTGATGAGTGCATGCAGTGCTGATGTAAAACCTGTAATGATGCATTCCCTGTTAGCTCAGCCGTTTGAGTTTGCTTTAGCTAGCCCTGTCATAGATTGTGTTTATATTTGTTAGCGGCTTCACACATCAGATGCGGACGTTAAGAAGTTAATCTCTTTGAATCTCAGTTGAAAAGCGTCAAGATTACTCTCCGAGTAAACAAAAGAAAGCCGCGCATCAGTCAGGAACCACCGATCGCCGGTTTCCACAAGTTGTTAAGGAAGCCTGCTAGCTGGCTAGCTAGCTAATATCCAACTTGCTAGCATGTTGTTGCAGCAGAAGCATCACCAATAAACGCAGAAAACGTTGGAATAACAAACAGCGGATTCTTACCCGATAGTGTCAGATATCGCTGCCTGTTGGGCCACAGTGGGACTCTGTCCTGCGTGGAAAACTGCTGATATTCAGTCTACGTTGGTGCTGCTGGTAAGACGTGGCATTCACTCAAACTCAACTCAAGGAAATCTCGCGAGGCTACGTTCCAATCCAAATGCGATGCTTCCTTCTCTGCTCAATCGTCTTCCCTACCAAGACGAAAAACATGATTTATTCAAATAAAATGATGACAATCGTATATAAACGTATTTTGGAATATTTTCTAAAAGTTCAAACACTTACAAATGATGCAACATTTGACTAGCAGGGTTCAAAAGAGACATAAGGATCGTAACGAGGTCTATCACGAAATATCGCGAGATGAAGAAGACATCCCTGATACCACAGACCTACATCATTGCAGCAGTCCCGGATACAGATCCGTCTGTGTCTTTACTGAAACGTTGATGACACAGCAAACACATGACCAGAACACATGCAACACTTTCAGATGTCAGTGAAATCAATTCAATTCAAAAACTTTATTTATCCCCTGAGTGTAATTCAAGGCAGGTAGAGCAGCTGGACACAGAAAGGTAGCAACAAGTGTACAAAAGTAGTAATATGTTTTAAAAGCAGTAATGTTTGACTGATAATGAGCTCTATCAACATTAAGTTGGTTCATCCTTCCTGCTGCCAGCTTGCTTCCCTTTTTGTCTATTCTTCATTTATTCATGTTTATTAATCTTTCTGTTTTGTAATTGTCTTACATGGATTAGTATATATTACCATATGTTTTTTTTTCTTCAAAGTTTCATAGTTGTGTGTCTGTGTGTTTATGATGTTGACTGTGTTGTTTGCATTTTTCTTTGGAAAATACTTTTAGGCCAGCGACTACATGAAAATTTGTAATGTTTTAACATTGTACACTGTCCCAGTTTGAATTTTTTTATATTAAAACATAATTATCTTGTAAATAGTTAATTAGGGTGTGATGAAGATCAGAAAAAGGGAAGACAGTCACCTTATTTCATCAGACCATTGCATTTGAAGAAGAATTTTTCAACCTGAATTCATATTGAAATATTACAATGAGGAATTTGTTCTGGAGGAAATGATAATAACACTACTAATAAAAATGAGCATTATATTATTGCTATGTATAATAATAATAATAATAATAATAATAATAACAATAATAATAATAATAATAATAATAATAATAATAATAATAATAATAATAATAATAATAACAAAAACAATCTGGAGGGTTGGTGTAGAGAAAACAATCGCTGCATCAACGTGAAAAAGACCAAGGAACTGATGGTAGATTTCAGGAAGGGCTGACACAACCCCTTCCCCTGCACATCAGAGGAACAGCTGTGGAAGGGGTCTCCAGTTTCAGATATCTGGGCGTACACCTCGTCGAGGACCTCACCTGGAGCTGCAACACTTCATGTCTGATCAGGAAGGCCCACCAGCACCTCTAATTCCTCAGGAAGCTGAGGCACGCTGGACTTGGAAGCTCAGTCCTGACCTGTTTCTACAGATGTGCAGTGGAGAGTATCCTCTGCTCTTGCACCACTGTGTGCCACGGCAGCTGCTGTGCTGCACAGAGGAAGGCTCTGCAGAGGGCGGTGAAAGCTGCTCAATGGATTGTGGAAAGCAGCCTACCCATCAGCACAGACATTTACACCAGTAGATGTGGGAGGAGGGCCGTCTGCATAATGGACTCCACCCAACCTGCACACTCCCTCTTTGCCCCTCTCCCAACAGGCATTAGGCTGTGGAGAATCCGGAGCAGGACCACACCACACTGAGGGAATGATTCCTTCCAGAAGCTGTTAGACTGTTGAACTCTGGTGGTGCTCTGTAGCTCTCCACCTATCAACGAGAGACATTTTCTTACATGTGCAATACAGGCCACTTGGCCAAATGGACAATACCTCACTGCACATTTTTTGCACACACCTATTTATGCGTTTACCACTGCTCACATTTGTATATATTGTTTTATGGTGCCTTGTAAATTCCCTTATTTTATTTTATTTTATTTTTATTTATTTGTTTTTTCTTTATTTATTTCTTTGGCTTTAACCGAACCAAGTACAAAATTTCGGACCGTGCCATCTCATGTAAACACGTGTACTGGTATGACAAATAAAGAACCTTGATTCCTTGAATAATATTAAGAATAATGATGCTGACAGTGGTGATGATGGAGATGATGATGATTAAAATGTGTTGGTTAAGAGGTAAATAAATAGCTATAATGGTAAGATAATGTGCATTCATTGTTTATTTATTTTTTATTATTTATTTTTTATTATTTGTTGCCTTTGCTATTGGCTATCTTTTAGCCAGCACTGGCCTAACTGTCCATAAAAACTCCTTATGACATCTGTAGTCTTCCTTCCGTATGAGGAGGCTCTCTGTGGTTATTGTGACTTTAGCGTAGGACCACAGACTGGCAGCAAAGACACGCCCCACTTTTTGTATCTGTTTTCTAATCTTCTGACTGAAGCTCTTCAGCTCCAGGACTTCCAAAAAGAAGATGAAGAAATTACTTGCTTTACTTTTGTTCTGTCACGTCGCATGTTCAGGTAAGATCTCAGAGTAACTGTTAACCGTTACTTCTTCCTGGTGCTGTTGTTTGTTGGTTCAGTTTTTATTGTCTGCAAAGCGCCCGATGCTTTTAGTTTCACTTCACTTTTTAAAGTCTTACAAGTGTCTTATTAGCACAGATCCAACCTGACATGTATCTGTTTAATCCCGACTTATGAATATTATTGATGCTATTTTTATATCGCCGTTAAATCGGTGCGTTAAAGACGACATGTATTTGCTGCAGCTGTCGTGGCTGAGAGTAATGGACAGGATTCAGTCTGGTGGAGATACGGATCTGTTAGACTTTCTCTGTCAGCCTTTTTCTAAAGAAGACAGTAATGTTTCCCAGTAAGGAAGCTTTCAATATTATCATATAAATTAAATAAAATAAGCTTTAATTGATCACTAGATGGAAAATTCACGTGTTGCAGCAGCACAAGGACAGAAATAAGTCCACACACAAATAGAGAAGTAAAATACTCAGATGTACTGTTGTAATATTGTTAAAATGTCTTTAGATTTTAAAATAGAAACTGTAAGATCATTTAGTCCAGTCATGCAATATAGTGAATCACATCAAGTGGAAAATGTAAATTGAAATATACCAATATGGTAAAATATAAGACGGAGAATACTAATGCAGAATAGATTGCAAATAAATGATAATATAGCAATTAAATTTAATTTGGTCTACCTGTAGTATAGTAGAAAGCAATATGTAGTTTTTCTAACTTGTATAATATATGTGTGTAGTATGTGTTATATGCATTAGGTGTGCAATATTTAATTATGAAAAGGGAGAATATTATCCAGTGTGAACTGTGGAAATCAGGTGTGTGTCATGTGCAGGTTACAGTTTGGCAAGAGGCAGAACTAGAAGGTGAAAGTCTACAATGACGGTGCTTCAAAAAGTTCTGCCTCACCAGAAACTGTCACAGAAGAAAGATTGTTCTTGCATTATTTCACAACATAGTCTCCTTTACCTTAAATGCACTTGGCTCAGCGATATTAAAGCAAAACTATCCCTTTGCAGAGGAAGGTCACATCTTGGACCTTCAGATGCTCAAACACATGCATGACTTCATCATCACTCTGAAAATAGTAACCATGCAAGATTTCTGTTTAGGAAACAGATAGAAGTCAGACAGTGCAGGTCGCTGAACAAGGTTCATGGAGCAACAGTTTAAAATCACATCTGGCTGTTTCTACCATTTGCACTGTGTGGACGGGCTCATTTTCCTGAAACAATCACATCCAAGCTTTCCTCTCTGTTTGTCTTTGATTGCTTCAAACATTTGAGTTTTTGTGGACACTAATATCAAGCTTATTGTTTAAAAATATGTCCCGAAACGGCAGTTACACCCTGTTTCTAGATGAAGCTGATTACTTGTTGAAATACCTGCATATAATGACAGTGGGCACAAATAAAGTGCTCCATTTTGCATTTGGAAGGGTCATCACAGATAAAGTGGAAGAGGATACATGCTTCCTTTCATTATATTTACATTAAATGAGCACATCTCTGTTGGACACACATGAACAATAAGAGGACTAGTATAGGAGTGGGTCTTTAACATAATCACATGTTGTTTGAGAATCCATTGTCATTTAATACATTTTAAAATACAAAAATAAAACACAAAATAAAATTCTAAAGCTGAAATCCTTTTTTTCCCTCCAGTGAAACACTCCTTGATATATTTCCTCACTGCAACTTCTGGAGTCCCAGACTTCCCGGAGTTTGTGGGTTCAGCGCTGGTTGATGAAGTTCAGGTGGGTTACTGTGACAGCAACATCAGGACGGCTGAACCCAAACTGGACTGGATGAGAAAGTTCATCAAAGACGACCCACAACACCTGGAATGGTACGCTAACAAATGCTCTGGAAACCGGCACGTCTTCAGAGCCAACATTGACAGCTTGATGAACCGCTTAAACCAAACTGGAGGTAAGATATTTTTCAATGTATGTTTGTGTTTTCACTGCTGAAATGCATTGTCCCTCTGTTGGAAGATGCTGCACTAAATATCAGTCCTTCTTCAGTGTTTTTTAGGACAAGGCTTAATGACTTGCAGCTGCTGCTACTACTTTTGTAATTCTACAATCTACTCAACTCAATACATCAGCAGGCAGAAAAGCTGGTCACTTTATGAAATGTTTTTGTTAATAAATTAAATTTTCTACTACAAAATTCCTTGTAAGCACATCATTCTAATATTCCTTGTATAGTTTTCTTGCAAGCATAAATGGCAGAGTGATGTCTGGTGCCAGGTATCCAGGAGACCTTTGACCACAAAGACAGGAGACACAGCAAATTTTTACACCATTTAAATGAGTTGTGTTACCATCCCAACAAGTTTACCAAAGCCTCTGGTCCCACACTGCTAACACCAAATCAGTCAGTTATGGTAACATCAATTCTAAGGAGTCACTCTGTCTGTCTGGTTATTCGTGGGTTTTTTTCTGTTCAAGCAACCAGACTTTCACTTTATAGGCCACATTTTGCTATTGCGTATAAATGTAAGTATGTGTACACGTGCTAACATTGCAGAATAACTTGTTTGTTAAGCAGCCAACAATCAACTCTAAACTGCAAATACCACTCAAATTAAAGACTGTGAAGTTTGCTCATAAGCAAAAACATTAATTTTACATTTTACTTAATAAAACACAGTGTGTATCTCTGAGGTCTAACAGATATACCAAAGGCGTTTCCTGACTGATAGTATTAAATCTACAGTATCTTGTGATAACAATGCAATATGATGGCACTTTATTCATCCAACAATTGGAGACATTTGCACGGTTACATTGGCAAAGTGGATAGTGCAAACATTTAAGAAATGTCAGTAGAAAAATAAAAATAAACCAAAAATATACAGAAGTACTCGCTCAGATTGCCCGAATTTCTCTGGATGTGGAAATAACAATATTGCACATATCAATGATATTGCACAGAGTGTTTCAAGAGAAGAAATACTGATAGAGAAATATTAATATTGCACAGATTATATTTATATTCCATATATTTGTTTCTAAGTATAAAAATACTGATATTTCACAAATTGTTTCATAAGTCAAGAAAATTATATTGCACAGAGTTCGGTCAATATATTTAAAATTCACGGCTTCTAATAAGTTGACAATGCACGACTAAGAGCAGTGCTGGTTGTAGTTCGTTGTATATCAGAAGATTGTTGAGGTGATGTTTGTGTCCATGTCAGACAGCCTTAGCAGGAAACCAATAAAATCTCCTTCTCTTTGTCCCAGGTGCCCACGTCCTACAGAGAATGAACGGCTGTGAATGGGATGATGAAACTGGAGAAATCAGGGGTTTTAATCAATATGGATACGATGGTGAAGACTTCATAGCGCTGGACCTGCAGATGCTGACATGGATCGCTCCAAAACCACAGGCGTTCATCACCAAACAGAGATGGGACACAGACAAAGCTAGACTAGAGTACAACAAAAACTACTACATCCACAAGTGCCCCGACTGGCTGAAGAAGTATGTGAAGTACGGGAGGAGTTTTCTGCAGAGAACAGGTAGAATTACACAACATGAGATACACACAGTTATGTACGCCATCTGTTTCTATCCAGAGGAGCATCCAATGAAAATAAAACAATGTATAGATGAAGTTACAATCCAGCTGTCTAGGGTCAACTAGGTGTTACAAAAAACAGGTTATTAGTGAGGTAAAGCAATTTATTGCTTAGTGATATGATTTAGTAAAGAAAAGGTGATAATAAAAGAAAGAAAACAGGGCTGATGGGTGCTGCTATCTCAAAGAACCAATTAAAGCCAAATAAAGGCTAACAGAGTTGCAAAAGAAGCTAAAACAAAATAGCAAAAATAAACAACTAAACTGAAGTCCCTAGAAAACCTAAAGACATGATCACAACACCTATGTGACTAACAAAAGTAACAAATAAGTGGAAGTCAAAAACTAAAACCTCAGTCAGAGTTAACAGGTATCATGATGTTTTTTCTTATTGACTTTCTTTAACTCAGATTTTCAGTTTCACACTGCGTTCACACAAAAAGAGTTAAATGCTTCGTGTTAGTCTTCTTCTCAACAAAATTAAAAAATCGTGTGCAGCTGCTTCGGTCAACAGGTTGTTTTAATGGAGAACAATGAAGAATTTAATAATAAATGATGGTAAAAATTGCAGCTACAGCAAATAATGTAAAAAAGGACAGCTGGTAGAAAACTGTTAAATGTGTTAATATATTTATTTTATTGATCAATCTAACTGATTATTTCTAACTGACAGCTGCACATTAGAGCTGTTAAACTTTAAGCTTCATATTTAAACATGATATTGTATTGAAGTGCCTTGAGGTCTGACACTGTCCCATAATGCAGGAAATATCTTTAGTTTGTGGCAAAATCAAAGTGAAATTAATGATACTGATTAAATATTCTCTGTAGTTATTACCAACAGAATAATCAATGTTCTAATTAGTTGTCTATATCAGCTCCTGTACCAGCAGGACCAAACATAAACACATATTACAACAATTTTGGCATCATCAACTAGATACATGCCAGGTTCCCATGGCAACACGATACACACAGTGTCCATCCATCCATCCATCCATCCATCCATCAATTTTCTTCCTCTTATCCGGGATCGGGTCGCAGAGGCAGCAGACAAAGCAGGACATTCCAGATGTCCCTCCCTCCGGTGGCCCTTCCAGCTCTTCCTGGGGGATCCCAAGGCATTCTCAGGCCAGGCAAGATGCATATCCCTCCAGCAGATTCTGGCTCTACCCCAGGGTCTCCTCCCAGGCAGATGTGTTCGAACTTCCAAAGGAAGTCTACCTGGAGGCATCCGAATCAGATGTCCTAAACCACCTCAACTGGCTCCTTTCGACACGAAGGAGCAGCAGCTCTACTCTGAGCTCCCTCCAGATGTCCGAGCTTCTCACCCTATCTCTAAGGTGAAGCCCAGCCACCCTACGAAGGAAGCTCATTTCGGCTGCTTGTAACCCGTGATCTCATTCTTTCGGTCACTACCCAGAGCTCATGACCATTGATGAGGGTTGGAACGTACTGTAGATGGACTGGTAAATTGAGAGCTTCGCCATGCGGCTGAGCTCCCTCTTCACCACGACGGTTCGATACAACACCCCCATTACTGCTGACGCCACACCCATCAGCCTGTCCATCTCACACTCCATTTTCCCATCATTCGTGAACAAGATCCTGAGATACTCGAACTCCTTCGCTTGGGGAAGCAACTCCGCCTCAACCTGGAGGGAGCAATCCACTGGTTTCCGGCAGAGAACCATAGCCTCGGACTTTGAGGTGCTGATCTGCATCGCCGCCACCTCACACACTTCTGCGAACTGCTCCAGTGCCTGCTGAAGGTCATGGTCTGATGAGTCAACAGAACCACATCATCTGCAAAAAGCAGAGATGCGATCCTGAGGTCCCCAAACTGGACACTCTCTTCACCCGGGCTGCACCTTGAGATCCTGTTCATGAAGACCACAAACAGGATTGGACACAAGGGGCAGCTCTGGCGGAGTCCAACACCTACTGGAAACGTGTCTGACATTGTGCCGAGTATGTGGACATAGCTCTCACTTTGGTTGTACAGGGACCGAATGGCTTGTATCAGTGAGCCCAGTGCCCCATACTCCCGCAGTAGCCCCTACAGAGCCCCTTGGGGTACAAGGTTATAGGCCTTCTCCAGCTCCACAAAACACAGGTTGAACTCCTGTGACCCCCTCAGCAGCTCCACAAGAGTAAAGAGCTGGTCCACCGTTCCACAACCATGATGGAATCCACATTGCTCCACCTGAATCCAAGGTTTGACAATCGTTTGGAGCCAAGGGTGGACTGGCCATCTGGCATACCAGGTACTGTTCCGGTGGACCGGTGTCTAGTGGGGGCTGGTCGAATCAACTAGCCGTGAAAATGGATGGCGATGGAGCGTTGGGCCCATACCCGGCCACTGCCAGCAACAGGAGCCGCGAGGAATAGGAGGGGCCGCTTCGGTGAGCACGGAAGCCTAGAGCGTGAGCTCAGGAGGAGCCACCATGGGTGCAGAGCTGCCCACCCCCACTACCCCCCCTCTGTCCTCCCACCCCCTCATGTTAACAGATAAAACTTATTCTCTCAGCTGAGAATCTGTATCGCTCATAAAGAATTATTAGGAAAAAAACTTTGTTTAAAGGGAGACGCTTCTTACAGCTGATTAAAATCTGAAACTTATCATAACCTCCTCAGATCCAGGTTAGTTCCACACTATATGTTACCATAGAGATCTAGCAGGTTAAAAGAGACACGTCTTCACACAGAAAACTCTGATTTTAAACTCAACATACCTCCTTACTCTTAGTCTTGCTTCGTTAAGACTCATCTGTTTCTCTCTGCAGATCTTCCCTCAGTGTCTCTCCTCCAGAAGACTCCCTCCTCTCAGGTCACCTGCCACGCTACAGGTTTCTACCCCGACAGAGCCGACTTGTTCTGGAGGAAAGATGAAGAGGAGCTTCATGAGGACGTGGACAAAGGAGAGATCCTCCTCAACCATGATGGAACCTTCCAGGTGAGCGTTGACCTGAAGGTTTCATCAATCCCTGCTGAAGACTGGAAGAAGTACGACTGTGTGTTTCAGCTGTCTGGTGTCAAAGACGACCTCATCACCAAACTGGACAAAGCAGTGATCAGGACTAACTGGGGTAAGACTGATACAGAAGTGATGTTGTCCCAGTCAGGTGATCTTGCTTTTATCATTTTATTTATCTGCTAGGATGCCTTAAAAACTGTGACATTTAGGAAATGTGATCAACTGTGTTTCCAGATGTTTTCCTTGGTTTCATCGGTTCAACAGAATTACGAGTCATTAGGTCATTTTAAACTGAACAAACAATAATATTCACATTGACTTGGAGAAATGAGGTCGACAACTTTTAAGTCACTTCTTAAAACATGCTTACATCATCGAGCCTTTCCTGATTTAGTTTGATATTTATTTCTTTTGAACTGCATTTCTACGTTGCTGTTTTTATTTGCCAAACTGTGTTTTTAGCTGTCTCTTAAATCCTGATACTTTGTAACCTGGGTTTCGAAAAACGTTCCGCAAATAAGGATTATTACTGTTTTTATTATTGTTTACATTCAGCCCTGCGATAGACTGGCAACCTGTCCAGGGTGTCCCTTGCCTTCACCTTAAGTCAGCTGGGATAGACTCCAGCCCCTCCGCAACCCTAATGAGGTTTAAGCGGTCTATAGATATGGATGGATGGATGGATGGATGGATGGATGGATGGATGGATGGATGGATGGATGGATGGATGGATGGATTGTTGACATTCACCTTGTTCTACCTTTTCAGTGTCTCCTTCAGAGTTTCCAGCTGGTCCTTTCCTTGCTGGTGTTGTAGGACTTCTGCTGCTCCTGGTCACCTTCATCGCCGGACTCTTCATCAGGAGAAGGAACAGGTTTGGTTCAAGACAACAATGTTCATTCTGCCAATGAATCCGAAATCAATGTGTGTGATAGTCTTATGTATCTGCATGTTTTGTGTGGTAATTTTAGTAAATGATTTCGTTTTTATGAACAATTCATTGTGAAGAACAAATTGCAAATCCTGAACTGTCAGTCATTCTATACCATTATCTCTCTTCTGTATTCAGGATTCCAGCTCTTTAATGGTTAGTATTCTCCCTTTAAATACAACAAATTAATTTTCTTATTTCTTCTCAGAAAGAAACTAATAATCTGATCCCCATACTACTTTTTGTTTCTTGTCTTAACAGGGGAACAGTGAAGATTGGAAGAGGATGCTGAGAAAGTAAAAAGCAGATTTTCTCTTGTCGATAAACGTCTGGATGTTTCTGTTGTAGCTGAATGAGATGCAGCAGCTGCTCAGTCATATGAGCTCAGGCAGCAGAAAATAATACAGACGAAATACTGCACTGTGATGCAGCACAGGGAAAGCCATTGTTTGCCTCGGAGGACTCTGAATATGGCCTGGATGGAGGTAAAGTGATGTTGTTGTGTCGCTCCGACAGCTCTGAGTTTCTCCCTTAGAGTTTCCTGCATCACTAGACTCCTTATCTGGAGACAGAATAACAATGGTTAGGGACAAAATAGGCTAATTCATCAAGGCCGAAGACTAAACGATGCCAGCAAATGAGTGAAATGTATTTTGAGTAAACAAAGAAATATTTCAGAGGTTTGTCTTAAAAATGTGCAAATATGTCATTATGTCAATAACAATAATGTGGTCTGTATTGAATCTGTAAACTGTGAGTATTCTGTCATTAAATAAACATATTTATTGAATTTTTTATTACTGGTGTTAAACTTTTAATGTGTCTTGTATCCTTTACTTGTGCTTTGTACTGATAGCAGAAATGGCAGAAAGTGGATTGAAAGAATCTGGATTGAAGATTTTTAATCCAGATTATAAAGGACAATCTAGATTTGACAGGTTTATATTCAGTGGGTTTTGGTCTAATGTGATTCAAATGTGGAGAAAAACAGAAAAAACCAAACAAAAAAAGAAAATCATTAGACATGAATCTATAACTCAAGGTGAAGATTAATGAAGCCAATTTTGTTATGTTTCATCAACTTGATTTCAGACACTCAAGTTCAAATTACACACAATATTAAATTGATGCTATTATTATATCAACACAACTCATGACAATATTGTTTACAAATGACTGAGTTTATATAAATCAGTAAATTAGGTTTCTTTATCTTGCAGCCAAACATAAAAAAAGATAATTTGAACGACTTTTTGGTGGGGTCTGGATCTGGTCCAATGTGGTTCAAATGTGAAAAGAACAGAGAAATTCCACCTTTTTTGCATTTTCACAAGCAGAATAAAGCTTTCACAATTCAGCGATAGTGTTTAAAAGACATGTTTTTCTGCCATAATCTGATTTTACCAATTTAAAAAATAATAAAAATATATTAGTGCTAGTGTTGAAGTTATGAAAATTATCAATTTGTTTAACCAACAAACTACCTTGAGTTAGGAGACTTAGCTTTTCTTCTGTACTTTTAATTACCAGTCAAAACCTGTGAAATTGTCCACGTTAAGACAGAAATCCTGAAATCAAGGTTAAGATTCATTAAGTTGAGCCACTTGTATTATGTTTCATCAACTTGATTTTTTTTTGATGCAGTTATGTCAACACAACTCATGACAATAATGGTTGCAAATTAAAGAGTTCATCTAAATCAGTGAATTATGTTTCGTTTATCTTGCAAACACACATTTAACTTAGCAGTGGTCATTTGAACTGGTCAAATGTGCTGTACTTGGCAAAAAAAAAACAAAGGCAGTAAAATCTGCCCTTCTTTTTTGTTCTTACAAATAGAATAAACATTTCACAGATTTCACAGTTGTACTCAGACATGATTACAGGTTTACCTAAAACGACTGACAGTTTTCCAGCATTAAAATCTGGAAAAAAAAAAGGAATCTGTTGCTCAGCAGTTTAAGATCAGGTTTCCTGAATTTTCGCCGAAAGCTGCTTTACGTCTGACTTTAATTTGTCAACAAGCTGATGGACTGTTGGTGCTACTTGCTGAGGGTTTAGTTTCACTTTCACTTCGGTTTTACGAGCAGCTTAATCTCCGTCTGACCGCAGGTTTATATTGACTCCTTCATAATGTTTAGTCTGTTTTTAGTTGTGCTGATGCAGATTAAAGTCATTTTCAGTCCCATGTTGTGGCTGTAAAACGGGAAATAAATAAGAGATCATTTAACAAAATATTATGAACCAAGAGACACTTTTACCCAAAATGATTAGATTTGTTACTCCAGAATGTTAATTATAGTAATAATATATTTAGGCTCTACTTATCTCATGTAAGAACAGAAGAATTACAAGCAAAAATTCTCCATCCAAAATTCATTACATTACCAAGCTGTGAAAAAGTATTTATTCCTGATGTCTTCTATTTTTGTACATTTCTCACACTTACGTGTTCCAGATCATGAGACTAATATTTATATTTATTTAATCTTAGACAGAGATAAAACACAAAATGTAGTTTTTAAATGATGATTTTATTTAAAATTTCTATCACCCTTGTGACAAAGTAATTGCCCCCCTAAACCTAATAACTGGTTGGACTTTCCTTGGCAGCAGCAACTGCAGTTAAATGTGTGTGATCAGTCTTTTACATGGAGGAATTTTGACCCACTCTTCTCTGCAAAATAATCTTATCTTGGCCACATTAGATGGTTTTTGCCTTTTTAAAGTCTTGCCACAGCATCTCAGTTGATTGGAAGTCCAGTGGTTCGAGTCCTTTGACTCGACAACTCCAAAACTCCTTTTTGAGCCACTCAGAGGAGGACTTGTTTGTGTGTTTTGGGTTTTTGTCTTACTGCATAATACATTGTGTTGAGCTTTAGGTCATGAACTGATGGGTGGATGTTCTCCAGGAGGATTTTCTGATAGAAAGCAGAATTCATGGCTCCATCAATTATGACAAGTCATCCAGGTCCTCAATCCGTCACACTTCCACCATCATGTTTCACTGTTGGTATCATGTTCATCTGTGAAATGCAATATTGACTTTATACCAGTAGTTACAGACTCATGTCTTCCAAAAAGTTCCACCTGTGACTCATCACTCCACAGCATGTTACCCCAAAATTGTTGGGGTTCATCCAGATATTTTTTTGTAAATACCAGACAAACCTTTCTGTTCTTTTTGGTCAGAAGTGGTTTGATCCTTGCAACTCTCCCATGGATGTGATTTTCTCCCAGAGTCTTCCTTATAGTGGAATCATGTAGATGGACCTTAACTGAAGTCTGCAGATCTTCTGATGTTCGTCTGGGTTCTCTTGTGACTCCTGGATTAGATGTCAACATGCTCTTGGAGAAATGTTGGTTGGATGGCCACTCCTGGGAAAGTTCACCACTGTTCCATGTTTTCTGTGCATAAATACTCTCACTGTGGTTCTCTGGAGTCCCAGATTCTCAGCAATGACTTTGTAACTATTTCCAGAATGATAAATGTCAGTGACTTTGTTTCACATCTGTTCTTCAGTCTCTTTAGAACATGGCATCATGTGCTGCTTTCTGAGACCCATTAGCTACTTCACAGTGCCAGACAGGTTCTATTTAGTGATGTTTAGATTCAATAAGTCTGGCAGGAATCATATGTAGGTGTGGATGGTGAAACTGAACCCAATTGTCTGGGTGCAAATAATTTTTC
>CM049580.1:7795577-7798077 GCA_027123335.1 Amphiprion clarkii | reverse complement strand
AATGTACAATTTCTGTTTATACATGTAAGATACAATAAAAATGTATAAAATTATGATACTACCTATTTATATATACACACATGTGTGTATATATACACACATACACATATGTACACATTCACATTCACACATATACATACAAATACATATACCCAAACGTACACAAAAATACACACACACATACATATAGACATACATGCACCTGCACATACACTCATATTAAAGAAAACAGAATGGGAGACCAATAAGTAAGTTAAATTAAATAAGTAAAAAGATAAACATTAACTCCTGTAAACACCTGGCATACATGAAGCCCCCTCTTCATCATTGGATGGTGGAAAAATCGTGTTTTTACACTAAATTTTAAACCATTATATGTTTGGACATTGCTTCAACTCCACGTTCAAACCGTTCCACAGTCTTACTCCACATACTGAAACAGAAACTTTTCCTGGTGGTGCAGACACAGCATATTTTGAAGTTGTGTTTTCTTCTTAAGTTATAGCTCCCTTCTTGACCACTGAGTATTAACTTAAACAGATTGGATACTTTGCAAAGTATGAAAAGTTTTGGTCCTAACACTGACCCCTGGGGGACGCCACAAGCAATATCCAAACATGCTGAACTGAAATTACCCAACTTCACAAAGTTGGTTCATCCTTCCTGCTGCCAGTCTGCTTTCCTTTGTTGTATCTGCTTTTCATTTCTTCATGTTTATTAATCTTTCTGCTTTGTGATTGTATTACATGGAGTAGTACATATTGCCATATGTTTTTATTTAGTTTAAAGTTTAATGGTTGTGTGTGTGTCCGTGATGTTGATTGTGTTGTTTGCTTATTTCTTTCAAAAATACTTTTAGGCCAGTGATGAGATGAAAATTAGTCATGGCTCATTCCAGAATTGGAGGACATTTTGGCTTCAAAATTTTTGAAAAATAGACCTTCTCTTTTACAGTTTTCTGCTACATATTCATCAATAATAGTTAATAAACTGTCAAAGGCTTGATTGGCTCAGCTTACACATCAATGGTGCCATTTTTATTCCATGTTTTATTTGTTGTTTGCTAACCCTACTCTAATCACAGTAATGGGGTTGCTAATCCATGCTAATATTAGTAGTTTCTCAGGAGTAGAAGTTAGCTATATAACTAGCTGTTACTGCTAACCAAGAAGACAGACTTACTGATGGAAAAAAGTAAAGAACAAAGTAAAAAGAATTTGTCTTCTCCTGATAATATGCATAAGAGGGTTGCATGAGGGAGAGTGAGACGTTCAATCAAGGCTGACAATGTTATGAAAATTAGAAAAATAGAAGAGAGGACATAGCTTTGCTCTGTCCGTTCTTTTGGAAAACTGTTTGATGTCAGTTCCAGCGTATCATGTGATTCACTGTTTTCTTCTTCTACCAGCTAAAAAGGTTATGCTAACAGGGTTGTTGCTGGACACACATTCCATACATAATACTTAATATGTAAAATATTTTGTTGATTAAATTTTTTTTTTACCACAATTACAAGAGACAACAATGATAAAAGCAATACCAAAAAAAGAAGATTAAAATTTAATTCTAATAATTCATTTTAGGGGTACTCCAGACTTATTTGATATTTTTAAAAATATTTTCGAAGATTCTTTTCTCCTATTTTTTTTTTTTTTAAATTAGATTTGGTCTCAGGACAAGTGAATTTACAGAACAACTGCATGTTTTAGTATTTTATACATGGATTATTTGAAATTTTTTATGTGTGGGATGTAAAATGTCTTCCAAAATATTTTAATAATGCACACTGTCCCAGTTTGAAATTATTTTTTAAATATAAAATTAATTATCTCATAAATAATTAATCAGGGTGTGATTAAGATCAGAAATAGACAGTCACCTTATTTCATCAGAGCATCACATCTGTTGAAAAAATTTCAACCTGAAATCATACTGAAACATTGCAATGAGGAATTTGTTCTGGAGGAAAAAATGATAAAAACATTAATAATTCTTATTATTCGGTATGCTGCTACTACTACTACTAATAATAATGATAACAATTATTATTATTATTGTTGCTATTTATTCATTTATGTTTTTCATGATTCAGTTCAATTCAGTTTTATTTATATAGCGCAGATTTACAACATGTCATCTCAAAGTGCTTAGTATAGTAAGGTACAGACCAAATGAATTACAAACCGAAAACAGAAAGCACAACAATCCAAAACTGTATTTGGATTCCCTATGAGTGACAGTGGGAAGGAATGAACAAAAAACCTGGGTGGTAGGGGAGGAAAGAACCCTATGACGGAACCAGGCTCAGGGAAGGCAGCCATCTGCCTCGACCGGTTGAGTGAGAGTCCAGATGAGGGGGGTGAGGATAGCAGGAGGTGTTGGGGTGGAGATGGCAGGATAGCAGGTGGTGAGGCCAGAGGCTGCAGATCAGAGATATGTAGCTCCAGATCCACAGACATCCACAGAGGGAACAAGCACAGAGTTACTGATATGTAATGGT
>CM049580.1:7762400-7795567 GCA_027123335.1 Amphiprion clarkii | reverse complement strand
ACTCTACTACGAAGTGAGATTAGTGGGTTAGCAGGTACACTACCAGTCAAAAGTTTGGACAAACCTTCTCATTTAATGTTTTTTCTTTATTTTCGTGACTATTTATATTGTAGATTCTCACTGACGGCATCAAAACTATGAATGAACACATATGGAATTATGTAGTAAACAAAAACTGTGAAATAAGTCAAAACATGTTTTATATTTTAGATTCTTCAAAATAGCCACCCATTGTTTTGATTACTGCTTTGCACACTCTTGGCATTCTCTGGATGAGCTTCACGAGGTAGTCACCTGAAATGGTTTTCATTTCACAGGTGTGCCTTGTCAAGGTTAGTTTGTTAATCTGGACTCACACAAGGCCTACCACCTCATCAGGATCCACAAAGGAGATGAATGGAAAACAGCCTTCAATACTACCCATTGGACACTTTGAATAGCTAGTCGTGCCCTTTGTATTCACCAATGCCCCCTACTGTATTTCAAAACTTGATTAACGATGTCCTCCACAGCATGCATCAACCGGTTTGTCTTTGTATACCTCCATGACACTCTGATCTACTCCAGGAACCCAGAGAAACACATACTCCATCTCTGCCAAGTTTTGGAGAGACTGCTGAAAAACAAACTGTTCGTCAAAGCCGAGATGCTACCTCTGTATCCTTCCTTGGATACGTCATCTCTCCAGGGGAGATAAAGATGCACCTGGAAAAGCTGGCAGCAGTGAGGGATTGGCTGAAACCGGAGACTCGGAAGCAACTACAATGGCTCCTGGGATTCGCAAAATTCTACAGATGCTTTATCCGAGACTACAGCAAAGTTGCCGCCCCACTCACAGCCCTCACCTCCATCTCCAAGTGTTTCCTCTAGTCCCCTGAAGCTGATAAAGCCTTTGAAGGTCTCAAGCATCACTTCATTCCTGCCCCCATCTTAACTCAACCCGAACCCAGCCTTCAGTTCATCATTGATGTGGATGCCTCTGTAACTGTACTGTAACGCCCTCCACCTCAGGCTACTGGTAGTGGCAGAAGCCTTCTTCCTTGTCCTTCCTCCTCCACCTGGTGTGGGATGCGGGCAGGTGCTACCAATCAAGCAGGTGGGAGCGATGATGTCGATTACCTCCTTCTCCATAAACCCAGACTCTGCACACTACTCAGCGCCGAACCATTCAGGTCCTCTTTCAAGTCTAGCTCCTTGTTTCATGCCTTGTGTTAATGCCATGTCTCCTGCTTTCCAGTTTGAACCTCCTGCCTGCTAAAACCCAGATTCTTTTGTACCCTCCCTTATCTGTCTATACTTTCAGAGGTCTCCTGGAATCCACCTGCACTCCCTACCTCTCTGCCAGGACCCTCACCCCGCTGGACAAAATCTCTCCATCAGGAACCTTAAGGACTATCTGATTGGCTGACCTCAGCAATAAAACTGTAGCATGGAAGGTTAAAAGCTCGGATAAATAAGAAGGTGCCAACCCTGATGACATGATCAACCGATTTGTCTTTGTTAACCTCCATGACACACTGATCTACTCCAGGAACCCAGAGAAACACATACTCCATCTCTGCCAAGTTTTGGAGAGATTGCTGAAAAACAAACTGTTCGTCAAAGCCGAGATGCTACCTCTGTATCCTTCCTTGGATAAATAAGAAGGTGCCAACCCATTTAACGCCTTAACAACAAGCAATAAAATCTTAAACAACTCTAAGACAGGAAGCCAGTGGAGTGAAGGGCTCTTGTTTCTTGGTGTCCCTGGTAGAAACTGGGCAGCAGCATTTTGTACCAGCTGAAGCCGACGAAGAGACATCTGGTCCAGACCCACATACAGAGAGTTACAGTAGTCTAGCCTAGATGTGATAAAGGCATGTATGACTCTCTCAAAGTCATTGTGGTACAGATAGGGCTTTACTTTGGCCAACAGCCTCATCTGAAAAAATCCAGTTTTGACAACAGAACTAATTTGTTTGTCAAATTTAAAAGCGTTGTCAAAAATCACACCCAGATGTTTTGAGGTGGGTGGATTACAGATTCCCAGAGGGCCAAGAGCACTGATGCAGTCACCTAATTGATCTGGATGGCTAAAAAGCACAATCTCTGTTTTGGTTTCATTGAGAGAAATAAAATTAATGTCCAGCCATGATTTTAGATCCTCAAGGCAGTTAAGTAATAGCTGTGATGAACCTGTAGTTTTGGGACTAATTGGTAAATAAATCTGGACATCATCTGCAAAACAGTGAAAGGAAATGTTGTGCTTCTGAAAAATGGACAGAATAACTTGTCTGAGATACGAATTGAACCATTTACGGGCTGTGCCTTTAATGCCCACACATTGTTCAAGACGTGATAGGAGAATGTAAGGTTAATGATTGTTTGTAGCTGCCTATATTTTCTTGCTGTCAGTTCTGAGTATGGAGGACTAAAATTAGTTCAGCCGATTTAGTGGCATTAGTTATTCGAGTTCTAATGTTTTCTTGTTTTCCTGGCTAGGTGGTACTTAGTGTGGGTCAGTAGTTAGTTCAGTCTGTTTTTGTTTAGACCCTAGTTTATTGTTCTGCCTGTCCTCTAGTTGGCTCAGTCTGCGGCCACCTAAGATAATATGTAACTCTCTTCTTGACCACAGATGCAGGTAGCTCCTTTAAATGGTTTGTTAAATTATAACCATATCAAATTACTTATTACATGAACATAGACCTTGAATAACATTTACATAATCTGTGCTTTGAGGCACTCGTTTACTTACTTTTGTTAGTCACATGGGTGTTGCTATCGTGTCTTTAAGTTTGGTTGCAGAGTTTAGTTTAGTTGTTGTCTTATAGTATTATGTTTTGGCTAGTTTTTATTACTCTGTTTTAATTGGTTCTTTGAGTTAGAAGCACCTGTTTACTTTACCACCTTTTCTTCTGTTAATTATATCACTAAGCAATAAATTGCTTTGCCTCACTAATACAGTAACCTGTTGTTGATTACACCTATTGACCCGAGACAGCTGGATCATAACTTCAACTATGCATTGTTTTATTTTCATTGGATGCTCCTGTGGATAGAAACAGGTGGAGTACAGAACTGTGTATCTCAGGTTGTGTAATTCTACCTGTTCTCTGCAGAAAACTCCTTGCGTACTGCACATACTTCTTCAGCCAGTCAGGGTACATGTGGATGAAGTCGTACTGATTCCTATGTAGTCTAGGTTTGTCTGTGTCCCATCTCAGTTTGGTGATGAACGCCTGCGGTTTTGGAGTGATCCATGTCAGCATCTGCAGGTCCAGCGATATGAAGTCTTCACCATCATATCCATATTGATTAAAACCCCTGATTTCTCCAGTTTCATCATCCCATTCACAGCCCCTCATTTGCTGGACGATGTGGGCACCTGGAACACAGAGAGGGAGATTTTATTGGTTTACTGTTGAGGCTGACTGACATGGACACAAACATCATCTTAATAATCTCCTGACTGATAGACAACCAACTACAACCAGTACTGCCCTCAGGTAATTGCACACTGAAAAACTGTCATACTTCATTTGGTGCATTATCAACACAATAACAGCTGTGAATAAGATTTTGTATATTGAAAAATTCTGTGCTATATCACTGTCTGCATATAAAACAATCTGTGCATTATCAGTATCTTTCCATTCATGGACAAATCTTTAAAATCTAAATAAAGTCTGTGCAATATTACAGTATTACAATGATAAAATGTGCAATACTTTTCTATCAATGTTTTTTCTCTCCAAAGATTCCGTACAATGCCATTGATGTGTGCAATATAGTTACGTACATATCTAGAGTAATATAGACAATCTGAAGTAGTACTTATGTACATTTTTTTTAATCAGTTTTTTATTTTTCTGTTCAAATTGGTTACATGTTTGCATTATCCACTTTGCTGCTGTAACAATGCAAATTTCCTCTCAGTGGGGTTAATAAAATGTTATCGTTCTGCATTGTTATCACAATATACTTTACATTTAATACTATCAGGCAGGAAACTCCTTCAGTGTGTCTGTTAGACCTCAGAGATACACAGTTTTTGTGAGTAATACTGAATGTAAAACTGGATTGTGTGTTATTGAGAAAACTCTGCAGTGAATCTTTAATTCAAGGGGTATTTGCAGTTTAGGATTGATTGTTGGTTGCTGACCAAACAGGTTATTCTGCAATATTAGCAAGCATATTTACATTTATATGCCTCGTAATAGTAACACATAAAGATATACAGTAGACTGCATTTGCACATCCATCTTAATGTACAAATGCAATGATCTCTCTTTGCCACAATGTTCCCATTTTGTGAGAATTTCGTTCATTTTTTTTGTTTTAACAATGCATGTGTTTGTGTTTTTCCCCGTTTTGACTCTGTGTGTGTCAGCTGTATAGCCTTGTTCTGTGGCCTAACAGGATGATTGTGCAGATGAACGATGGCCAGCATGTACAACAGATGCATTTATCCTAAATTACATTTTCTGGAAAATTATTAGCCCCACTGCTTTACCACAGACACACTGATTACTGACACAGAGGATGTTGACCTACTGCAGCTGCTATTGGACCAATGAAAGCAACTCACAGACAATCATCATCCTAAAATTGTGGATGGATCAAAGTGAGACAGAAGCATAGAATGATGAGAAACTGAGAGTTAATTCCTAACAGTGAATATTGTCACTTTACCACTGACACCTATTGCAGCATGCAGGGATGTAATCAGGAGGCTGCAACCAACCATACAGAATATGGGATGGATGGTTCTAGACAGGCAGAGCTGCACAATGACTGGGTTGATTACATTGGGAAGGAGCCCATAAAATTAGAGCACCAACATGCTTTTAGTAGTGAGCAGTCAAAGCAAAGCAGAGCTGCTTGAATTTAAATTCAACTGTATCACAGCTGCCATGATGGAGGAAAGACGTCCTCAAATTCCAGGACCAGAAGGTTTTCTTCGATGATAGCAGATGAAAATGGGCACAAACCTGCAGCCAAACCAAGACACTTCAGGAATTCTCAAGAGAATGGAATTAAATCTAATGTAATCCATAATTTAGCACAGTCTAAGTTGTCTCTTAGGTGACTTTGGCAGGATTAGAAAATATGCAGACAACACTTACAGGTAATGCTACCTTCAGAGACAAGCGAGCAAATGACAAATATAACAAGATCTAAGAGTACAACTGATGTGGAACAGAAAGGGGCATCAGACTGAAGTACAATGAGGAGCTAAAGCTCCTCATTGTACTTCAGAATTTATCCCGTTTGCACCCTGCAAGTCGTGTCCTTTTCCACAGTGTAAGCTGATCCGTTCCAACTTCACAGTGTTTGGAATAGCATCCCCATCTTCCAAGCATGATATCCCGAGTTTCCTGTGAGAACACATCTGATGTGCAGCTCACAATCTTACAAGAATTTCTCTAAATCAAAGGCAACAGAGAGAAGCCATTACTGGACTTCAGGCATTTGCATCAAACTGTTGTAATGTCCATGAAACTCTCATATGAAGTGTCAGTAAATGCAGATATTGTGAGAAACTGGCTGTCCAGGATTTAATGATTGCAGGAGAACTCTATGGGGAATATTTAAATTATGTGTCTATAAGGAAAATTCTAGTAGGAAACTTCATTTATCAGTAAATAATTTCATAAAGGCACCAGCTTTTCTGCCTGCAAATGTTTGAGTTGGGCAGATTTTAGCTTCACAAACATGGTAGCAGTGGCTGCAATTCATTTAGCCTTGTCCTAAAAAACACTGAAGAAGGGCTGATATTTAGTGCAGCATCTTCCAACAGAGGGACAATGCATTTCAGCAGTGAAAACATTTTAAAAATCTTACCTCCGCTTTGGTTGAAGCGTTTCATCAAACTGTCAATGGTGGCTCTGAGGAAGTACGGGGTATTATAGCACTCACTAATGTAATAATCCAGGTGTTCTGGGTTGTCTTTTATGAACTTTGTCCAGTCCTGTTTGATTTCAGCCGTTTTGATGTTGCTGTCACAGTAACCCACCTGAAAATCATCAACCAGTGCAGAACCCATAAACTCTGGAAAGTCTGGGACTCCAGAAGTTGCCGTGAGGAAATACAGCAAGGAGTGTTTCACTGGAGGGAAAAGAAGACTTTCAGTGTTTGAATTTTATTGTCTCTTTATTGCTATATTTTAAAACCTATTAAATCATAATGGACTAGAAAAAATTCCTCTAAACCAGCAACATGTTTGTTAGACCCCACCCCCACTAGACTGTTCAGTTAAATATTTCCTTTAATTAACACAGCAGTATTAAATATCATCAACTTCTTTTTACTAACAGGCTACATACTGCAAGCTTTTAAAGTTGCTGTAATAAAGCCACTTCTTCAAAAGCCTACTCTAGATCCAGGTGTTGTAGCCAACATATGGGCCCAAATCCAACCTCCCTTTCATATCTAAAATTCTTTAAAAAGTTGTTGCAAGCTGATTGTGATTATCTGCATAGAAATGGTTTGTCTGAAGAGTTTCCCCATTCTGATCAGTCTTCTTGACCACGTCTACTGTCCTAAATTGTGAGTTGCTGCTGTGTGATTGGCTGATTAGATGTTTGTGTTAATAGCAGTAGAACTTATATACCCAATAATGTGTCTAGTGAGTGTATATGTAAAGCCAAATCTAAACTGGTTACTGGTAGTTTTGCCAACACCAAATCAAGTTGACTCCAGTTAACCACAGGGACATTTTATTTACTCCTCTTTTCCTGTTTTTTAAATTAAATATACAACTTGCCATATTTTATTCCCTTCAGGATGGAATTTTGAAAAACAGAACACACCAACAACATTCAGATTAAACTAAAGACACATTTGTGGATGACTGTTTGTAGCAACCTTTTAGTTTTGTCAAAATGTTTGAAGAGAAACTATGCCATCTTATTAAACAAATCAGTTTCTACAAGACTCTGCATGTTTAAAACTCTTAAAACTTCTTACCTGAACGCGTGACTGGAAATAAAACAAGCAGAAACATGAGCTCCATTGTCTTTGCGGTGGTTGAGTCACTGCTGCTGAGGGTCAAGTGTGCGAAACGGCGATGAAAAATCTAAACGTAAAACTGTAACAAAGTCTGAAAGCAAATTCAAAGAGTGCTTCTTATGAGCTGAGGTGATCACAAGGAAATAGTGAATAAAACAAGTCTGGCAGGAAGAGTTTGTTTACGTAATATGTGAGGAGGAGTCTGAGGGAAAATCAACTACAAAACCTTAAGATTTCATCCAAGAAAATACAGACAAGCAGGGAACATGTAAGACCATTTATGTTTAAAATTTAAAAACAACTCCCATAAAATGGGGAAAAAAAGATTAATAGTTAAGTGACTCTAGAATGAGTTGCCACTGTTAATCTCTCATTACAAAAGTTGATTTGAATAAATAACTATATCGTTTTAAAAGGAAAGGAAGCTCCTATGTTTGTGTCAGAAAGTGTTTTCACTGGTTCTGGTTTCCAAGAATTCATATCCAGTCACATCAAAAATATTTCCGTTCTTCTTCTATAACCTCCCATCATCTCCAAAGATTGATTACTAAAAGGAAGAAGTGGAGGTGGGGACGTTTTAAAACACGAGACAAGGATGCATTCAAGAGCAGCAATCAGGGTTAAAACTCTTTATGCTTCTGTGTGACGTCAGTTCAAATGAAATGTTCTGACTGTACAAATTTGATCCAACTGATTAAGCAAGATACTGATTAACTACCGTAGAATGTTTTAAAATACTACAATTGAGCAAGAAATAAAGTCAATGACACACAAAAACATATTATATATTATCTCCAAAGAATTATTGCACATAAGTGATTTCACTTTTTCTAGATGGTTACATCAAGGTGTTTTCATGACTCTTCTATTAGCTCCACTTTAAATCAACTCATTATCATTTTATTGAGTTCAAAAAATCACAGTTACAACTTGAACCAGAGCAGATCAGGCGAAACAACTGAAAACTGTGTTTTTAGAACATAATCTGAATGACAGAGTTCCATTTTATGACATACAAGCTTGGACTCTACTGATGAACCTCCTTTAGACATTAAAGTTATAGTCAGTGAAATGTGCTCACACAGACATCTAAAATGTTAGAATATCACACTGAAAATGACAAGAAATGACAACAAATGGCATCAAATGAACAGCAGGGCTGGACTTGAATGACTAACACATGGTAAAAATAATAAGGAAATAGAAACATATACTTTATTTTTCACGAGGAAACTAAACTTTCTGAGGTTAAACAGTAAAACACAAATGAGATAACTGTATTCTTGAGACCGTAGTCTGTTCATTTGACTTGATGATGAGGAAAAACGCATTTAATTCTTTACCACTGATGTTCTTTCTCCAGATGAAGATCCCAGCGATGCCGACTGACAGCAGCAGGAGTCCAACAACAGATCCAATAACAGCAGGATGCAGAGAGGAAGAAACTGGAACCAAAACACAACATTCACCCTTCAGAAGGTGGTTCAGTGTGTTGGACATTAATAAACCAATACACTGTTAAAATAATAACAGTAATAATACATTTTGAGTTTTTAACTGTAATTTCTAAAACACTTTGCTGTGATTTTACATATTTCCCTGTTTTTGTTAAATTGCAGACAATGTCTAAAAAGCATTAATTTACACTTAAAAACAAGCCAAAACCGTCAATAATGTCCACATCAAAAATAAGGATTTTTACAAATGGTAATTCATTCAAAAGAATGAACAAAACCTACATCATAATTTCAATGTCTAATTCTGTTTTTGCATTAAACTCAAAACAATGTCCTTATTTTACAAATGTCTGCCATAATTAGAAGGAGGAATTATGAATATTAAGGACTGAAAAAGAATCTGTCTTTTTTTGTACATGTTATTTTACAAGTTTTCATAGTTTTGTTAAATTATTATTATAAATAATAATAAAGTAACATATAATAAAACAAGATAATGTCTAAAAGTATTAATTTACATGTACAGTGGGTACGGAAAGTATACAGACCCCTTTAAATTTTTCACTCTTTGTTTCATTGCAGCCATTTGCTAAAATCAAAAAAGTTCATTTTATTTCTCATTAATGTACACTCATCACCCTATCTTGACAGAAAAAAACAGAAATGTAGAAATTTTTGCAAATTTATTAAAAAAGAAAAACTGAAATATCACACGGTCATAAGTATTCAGACCCTTTGCTCAGTATTGAGTAGAAGCACCCTTTTGAGCTAGTACAGCCATGAGTCTTCTTGGGAATGATGTGTAACCCGCCTAAAAAGGGGTTAACTAATAATTATTCATTTCAATTATTATTTGTCCCTGTTTTGCGTTTTTGAGTTATTTGTTTTTTTTTATTTTGAAAACCGGAAGTTTATTTTGTATAGAAACCGGAAGTAGTGCTCTGTAATACTCACTCTCGCCTAGCGAGTTAATACCCTGGAGCACAGGCTTCTGTTTTCTCCCGTGTGGGCGTTAAACTAGGGAAAAAGTCCGAGGACCGATAGGGAAGCATTGTGTTGCCCAGGTTTTCTGGTAGAAACCCCCTTCCTTGTTCAGGTCTTTTTGTGATGCAAGAAAGAATCGAGAAACACCAGTCCTCCCACAAGGCGGACTGGCGATCCATTTGATGGCGAGCCTCCCATGACGAACTGTGAAAGTCCACCACACCTCTTAACAAGTGGATCTGGTGGTAGGATCGTGCAAATCTTGTTGTCCAACAACAAGATGCTCTTCCTGGATACTTACTCATGACTTTTGACTATTCCCCCTGACTTTTGACTTGAACAAATCTTGGATACTCATAAGGAACGCTTTTGAAAAAGACAATTTATTTCATTTTTTTTGTTATTGGGCCCATGGTTCTGTGCACAGTATTTTTGTACACTGTTAAAATTATTTTTGCAAAACTAAAAGTTACAACTTTACCACTTTAAATCTGTGTTGCTTCGTTATTACTTAAACTCACAGCTCCTTACGAACCTAGTAGCGACATATACCCTGAAGTGGGTTACAGATGCAACAAGTTTTTCACACCTGGATTTGGGGATCCTCTGCCATTCTTCCTTGCAGATCCTCTCCAGTTCTGTCAGGTTGGATGGTGAACGTTGGTGGACAGTGTTGGAAATCAGCCTATTCTGAAATTAATCATAAAAGAAGAAAACAGTGTGTTAGGCTGTTTCCTCCGGTTCTTTTGATGGAGTAGTCAGGAGAATTCAATTCAGGTTAAAAAGAGTCTTTATTACACCAAGATTGAATGTGCAATACAGAGCTCTGGGTCCGAATGCCTTTCCCTAACAGACAACAAGTGTTCAGTCAGTTCGAGCAGAATCAGACTGGCTATTTCTCCCTGACCCAGTATTTTATAATCTAACAGAGTTGTGTGACTGTAAGCGTTGATGCGCAGGCCGCTGGGCGAGTTCCGGTTCCTCCCTTCTCTGATGTGCTGCTGACTCGCTCCCGTGGCCTTGGTTCTTCTTCTGTTTTCCTGTAAAACAAGGATACTTCTGCACAGCACCAAAAGCTACTTTTCAACTGCTGTTTGAAAAAATGTCAAGGGCACTCTATGTTTAGAAATGAATCAGTATCACTCAGTATAATAAGCAGTGAATATCTGTTTAGCAAATACATCTTTCTGATTAACCATTATAAGCAATTTAGCCATAAGCATCCAATATTATCAAACATTAATGAGTATATATTCCCACAATTCCCCCTTTTGGCCTAAGCTGGTCTTAGGCCAACACTTAAATGTTAGTCAAGGCTAAACCAACATGCTCCTCATCAGTGTCCACGTCTTCTTCGTTGGTTTATCATCCTGCAGCAACAGCGGCATCTGCATCCCAGAGGACGGTGGAAGAGGACCTAGAGCAGTGTGGATCATCCTAGTGCAAAGAGATCTAGCACAGGGTATACAACAACAGCCAATGCAAATAAGCAAAGCAATAGCAATCATAGCTCCAATAACAAAACTTTTCATTAAACCACTCCATCCACCAAAGCATGAGTCCAGCCAGTCAGTGAGTGGGTCAGAGATGCCAGAATGCTCCTTCAGCTCGTTGGAGAGTGACCTCAGGCCAGCCAGCGCTCTGGTCACTGATCCATCAGGAGCTGTATTGTTGGGTATGAAAGTGCAACACTGATCTCCAAACATAGCACATACACCCCCTTTTTCAGCTAATAGGAAGTCAACAGCCATTCTGGTTTGATACGTCATTAAGGAAGTAGCATGTAATTGTTCAGCCACACCTCCAATAGCATCTCTAGTCAGATTGGTAAGTCTCTGCACATTATAATGAACATAATTAATTCTATCCACATTTTTATTAGGTGTGATCCAAATTAAGAGAGACTCAAAACCTGATGCAACTTGATTAGCGAGTTTATATTCATCAGGTACACCTCGTGGGATTCCTATAGCATCGATGTACACAGGGCTGTTGTGTTCTAAGGTAAAAGTCTCGGGGTTGAAAAGGGTGGTGGATCGTTTAACTCTAGCCTTAAGTGAGAGGTGGTTAATTGGAATGCTGGTAAGAGTAGAGGCTGACAGAGGGAAATGAGTTACAGGCATTACCAGATTAACAATGGTGCAGGTTCCAGTCCAATCAGGGGGTAAAAAGCTTAACAGAGACTGGCCTCCACAGAACCACCAGCAGTCACTACGTGCTGTGGAGAATTCAGAACAGTTAGCATAAGAAGTTACATCAATGGTATAGTTACACCAGTTAGGGGATAATTCACCAATCGATGTACCATCAGGTTGTGATCTGATGATACAAGTGTGATTTCCTGCTATAGGGCTAAAAATAGGAGGCACAGCAGTCTTTTCAGTTAGGGGAAAGAATATTTCTAGGTGTGAGCAGCTAGCACTAGGGTTTTCAGTTCTATGCAATTCTAACATGCACCAAAAGTCATCAGAGGTGGTCAGTGATGAGGGGACTGTCCTTAACGTGGGTCTGGCAGTGCTGCACATTACACAGTCAGTCATATTAAAGGATGACATGAGATCAAGCCAGAGGTTTGTATCTGTATATCCTGTTTCCATGGTTACTACTTGGGTTTTAGTGAGATGTGTGTAATCAATAGAGGAAACATCATGTTGTTGTGTGATGTCAACTTGAACATCCGTGGAGGTGGACTTGGTGGCATGAGGTGGTGGGTCCAGCAAGTTAATTTTAATCAATCCCTTGGTGTCCGTACCTGGCTGGTCTACCCCAATGACAATGTAGAAAACTGTTTCACCAGAATTGTAGACTCCAGACGTGACGAGTGACTGATATAAACTGTTGATAGTAAGTAAAAGGGGATTATAGACTGACGAGGTGGATCGAAACTGCCCACGTGTTAATTTCATGTGGTCACGTGCACATAATTTACCATAATCACAGGGGCCTGGTGTCCAAGATACACCAGTCCATGTTAGCACGTGATTCCAAGATGGACACCACCTATACTGATTAGTGAGAACACACAGGTAAACGTCATACCCTCGCCACTTCTGTTGGTCCGTTCCACAGGACACTACAGAACACAGATCAAATTGGTAAGTGACATTCGACCCCTTATGGTAGTTTAAGGAAACCTTTGCACCATAAGAGTTAGTTGGCGGGGTAGATCTTTTTCTTCTCTTGGGTTCTACACGGGGTCTGTTCTTGTGTCTCATCTCTTCTGGGTAGATAATGCCCATGATGTGATATGTTTTGGTGATAATCATGCAGCTATACCAGAGCCTGTCAGTCGTCGCTAAGGTCACTTGTATTCCTTCATCAGTCAGTCGGCCTTTTTGATAGGTCTGTCTGGGTCCCGTATGTAAAGGTGTCTTATTAGTAGCCCAAAATACAGCCTGTGAAGGTGTAAACCACGGTAAAACCTGTTCTGCATTGTGAGAGTCATGTAAGCGTACAGAGACATACCAATCTGCTGCCCCCGAAGGTGGACCACAAGTAAATTGTCCATTCTTGCTCTGAATTTCCTGGAGTGTGTCAACAGTCCCATGAGAGAAGGCATTTCTCTTGGGTCTGGTCTGGTTGGCTGGGCTCTGGCTGGAATCATGTCTGATGGGAGAGATCTCACACAAGGCAAAGATTAATGTTACAATGACAATGCTCAAAATTCCCAGTATTCCCATGATTTTCCACTTGTGATCCATGTTTTCCGTTAATTTTTAACCCCAAATAATATGTTCTGTACAGTCTTCTATGGGGCACTTAAATCTGTTCCCGTTTCCACAGGGACAGGTGTTAGTCCCCGTATCTGCTATCACAAGTTCTCCCAATATTAGTTTCACTCCAGAATCCTGGATAGAGAACCACCTAGTGCGATCACACAGTCTTACTGATAAATCATGATGACATGTGTATGCTTCAATAATGATTTCTCTCCATTGATATCTAGTAGCAGTGACTCTGAATTTGTTTGATACAAGTGTGTGTTTTTCCATGCAGTCTCAACAATTCTGCGTTGTCAAGTCTGTGTGTGTGTCACCCAAGCTCCCTTGTGGTTCTTCAGCAGGTGTGCACATACTCCAGTGAAACCAGGTGTCACCTTTTCCCTTCAGTCTTACTGCATGTGAAGTCCTCTCAGTCACTTGGTATGGACCTGTCCAACGTGGTTCCGACCACTTCCTTTTCAGGACCTTAAGAAGAACCCACTCAGCCGAATGGGGCTTGGTCCTCTCCTTCTGCTCTCCTCTCCGTTCCTCCACCTGTTTTGAGAATGCTGAAACAATAGCCGTTAGTTGGTCATAGTAAGGTTAATAACCTACTCTAGTTTCTGTGCCAGAGGCTGTCAGAGGCTCAGCTGGTCCTGGAAACTGTCTCCCTGTCAACAACTCATAAGGAGTGAATCCTGTCTGTCTATTCACTGCGCTGCGAATGGTCATTAAGGCAATAGGTAGTGCATCTAACCAAGACATGCCAGTCTGAGAGCATATTTTGGCTAATTTTCCTTTCAGGTTTTGATTCATCCTTTCTACTCTGCCTTGGGACTGTGGGTGATAGACTGTACCAAAGGCATGTTTTAAACCTAACATCTGTTCAACGGTTTGCAGATCTTTGTTTTTGAAATGAGTCCCATTGTCTGATTTGATTCTTCTGGGGAACCCATGTGTTCGTATGTAGTGATTCACCAAACATTTTATCACTGTTTTACTGTCTTCTTTCTTAGCTGGCCAGGCTTCAGGCCATCCTGTGAATGAATCTACCGCCACTAGGAGATACCTACATCCTCTCACTCTGTCTCCCATGTCAGTGTAGTCTATTACTATTTCTTGGCCTGGCATGGTGGGTTGTGGGAACTGTCCCACATCTGGTTTTACTGTGGCTTTAGGATTGTGTTCTCTACATATTTTACAGTCTCTGACATACTGATTTGTCATGTCTGTCAGGAATGGGTGCCACCAATGCTTTAAGTTTGTTCTCATCTGTACACTATTTACATGAGCTAGGCCGTGTGCTTGTTGTAATAAAGCCTTTTGCCAAGATGGAGGTAGCACTGGTCTGTTTGCATCTCCCTTCCACACTCCTTCATCGTCTTTCCTCGCTCCTCTATCTTTCCACATGGTTTTCTCTTGGGGTGATGCTCTATCCTGCGCTTCTTTTAATGTCTGAGCGTTTAACTCTGGGAGGGTGTCTGTGACCTGTTTTTCAGTTTGTAGCATCACCAAATGAGGGTTATAGCCTGTCACTCTTTTTGCTGCCTCATCCGCTGCATTGTTGCCTCGTGCCACTGCTGTTCCTGTCCTGTCATGGCCTCTGCATTTAACTACCGCCACTTCTTTGGGCAGTAGAAGTGCTTCTGTCAGTTCTTTCATCTCTTCTTCATGTTTTATAGGTTTCTTTGCTGCCGTAAGAAATCCTACTCTCTTCCACTGGGGCAATTCCACGTGTATAGCTCCAACCACATAGGCTGAATCTGTAGATATGGTGACTCTCTTGTCTTTGCTCCATTGTAAAGCTTTTATCACTGCTGTGAGTTCAGCCAACTGGGCTGACTGTCTGCTCTGCAACTGTCCTGTTTCTACTTCTTCAATTCCTTGTCCTCTCTGCCTCATTACTACATAACCTGCTTTTAAACCTTCTGTGGGATGCCTGTAGCAGCAGCCATCTGTAAACAGTATTTCCTGCTCTCCTTCAAGTTGCACTGCTGATAGATCTGGTCTAATCTTCTCAGTCAGTCTCACTTTCAGTTCACATTCATGTGGTTCTCCCTCTCCCATCTGTTCTGCCATGTTTATGCCTTCATGTGTGTATATGATGTTTGGTGCTGATAGGATTTTCTCCATACGTGTCTGTCTTAGTGAGGTCATGGTGAATGCTGCTGAGTTTACAAATGCTACAACACTATGTGTAGTGAGTACTGTGAGTGGGTGGCCCATGACTATGTGTGCAGTTTTTTGCAAAATTTTGGCCACTCCCGCTGCGTGTCTTGTGCATGGGGAATGTCTTTTCTCTGTGTTGTCTAGAATAACACTGATGTACATTAGTACCTGTCTGTCACTCCCCCTTTTCTGAAACAAAACACCATTTACTGTGTGTTTCGCTTCAGAAACATCCAAATAAAACCCAAAAGTCCAGTCAGGTATTGCAAGGTCAGCTGCCTGAGAAAGTCCATTTTTGAGGTCAATAAAGGCTTCTTCCGCCTCTACAGTCCAGATCAGCGGTGCTGTAAGATTTCTCATACCCTGTTCATTTACCAGGGCGCGCAAAGGAATAGTAAGTTCACTGTAGCCGGGAATGAAATGTCTGTTGAACCCTGTGAGTCCAAGAAATGACAACATGTCCTTAACAGTCAAGGGCTTGGGATGGCCTAGAATGGTCTGTCTGTGGGAGCCAGAGAGTCCTGAACCTCTTTTGGAGATAATTCTACCGAGGAAAGAAACTTGTTGACGAGTGCACTGTAATTTAGAGCGAGAAACTCTAAAGCCACATTGGTGAAGGTGCAGAAGCACCCGTTTGGTAGCTTCTAGCCAGCAATCACTAGTTTTAGCAGCAATCAAAATGTCATCAACATACTGAACCAAGATAACATCATCAGGGAGGGAGCATTGTGCAAGCTGTTGTTTCAGAACTTGGTTAAAAATCCCAGGAGATAGGATAAAACCTTGTGGTAGTCTGGTGTATCTGAAACGCTGACCACGAAGTGCGAAGGAGAAAATATTTCTCAGGTCTTCTGCCAGTGGGAGGCAGAAGAAGGCGTTTGCCAGGTCAATGCAAGAGAACCACTGGTGCTCAGGTGTGAGAGCAGATATGGCAGTGTAAGGGTTAGGAACTGGAACAGTACGAGTAGAGATTACACTGTTTATTCTCCTCAAATCATGTGCCATCCTGTATTTGCCTGTGTTCTGTTTTTCTACAGGAAGAATGGGTGTGTTCCAGGCTCCAGTAGAAGGTTCTAACACTCTGGCTGTTTGCAGCCCTGTGATAGTGTCAGCTATACCTTCTTCCGCCACAGGTTTATGTCTGTATTGTGTCTGCCAAATTGGTGTGTGATCTGTCAAGGAGAAGGTGATGGGTGCAACATTGTGACAGAAACCGACATCTGTGCTGCCGCGTGACCAGAGAGTTTCAGGTAGTGTAGATAACATTTCGTCACTGTCCTCATGGTCACAAGATTCCCTACCATGGTCACGAGATATTTGTCTGTGTTCTAGCAACACAGTATCATTAGCTGTAACCTTGATTTTGTAGGCCTCATTCGTGGGAGAGAAGAATACATTGGGAATCTGCGTTTGCACCCAATCAGTGGACTGAGATAAGATTTTAGACATGGGACCTAAGTCCTTGGCCTGATGTCCACTGTGTATCAGTAATGTTACATGAGGAACAGCTTCTTCTGACATAGAGTACCAAAGTAGCTGTTCAGCAGTCAGTGCAACGTCAGCAGCAACTCCCTGTTGTCCCACATAGATATTATTGGAAGTGATAGGCCATGTTACGCCATCAAGTTCAGACATAAAATTCTGATAATATACATCATCACCCGTACGGTCATAATTAAGAGTGACATGATAAGGATCTGCAGGAGGAAGATAGGGAGCCAGAGTGGAGATCCAAGGTTTCCAGGCCAAGAAGGATGACAGCAAGCCAGAGTGGGAGCCCGAATCAGACTCCAAGAGACCCCAATAGATGTCAGCCCAAGTCTGTGGTGCAGCTGGTGTAACGTCGGCTGTGAGTAACATCTGTTTGCCCACCGTGATGCATTGGGTGGAGCAATTTATGGAATGTCCATTGGGTAACGTCAGGACGACACCATCAGGGGAACAAAGAATGGATGCACCAGCCTTAATCAAAAAGTCTCTGCCACATAGATTAGCAGGTGAAGTTGGTGAGTGAGCATAACAGTGAGTAAACTGCTGTTCAGCTACACATGTGATCAGTGGCTTGGTGATAGGCAGTCGTTCAATATCCCCAGAAAACCCTGCGACCTCAACAGAGCGTCGAGAAAACATGTCAGGAGCGAGTGGTACAGTCAATGTTGAATAAGTGGCTCCAGTATCCACTAGAAATGGCAAATCATGTCCATTCACTTTCATTTGAACCATAGGGTCTGCCAGCCCTAGGTTCTGGGTCCTCTGTGGGCATCTTCAGGCTTCATAGTAGTCAGGCTGGGCTATAACAGGATATTTCCCAGGCGGGGGCGCTGCTGCTGCGTTTGGCGCCATGTATGTGCCTCTGCCTCGTCCAGGTTGACCAGCTGGTTGTTGGCCTGCATATATGTACTGACCGTTGGGACAGTCTCTGAGAAAATGACCGAGCTGACCACACCCATGGCAAACATACGACCCCTGACCCCATCCCCTATAGGTCCCACGGGCTCTCCAACCTCCCCTGCCTCTCCTATTCTGACCATATCCCCCTCTCATGGGATAATGGTTTTGTGGAGGTCCCATGTAAATGTAGTGATCATTAGGTGGGTCCAAAGGGCGAGGCTGCTGAGATTTAACCTGAGCTAGAGGCTAAGCCTGATTTTGAGGCTGCCGAGGAACCTCTTGTTGCACCATTTGCTCTTTAGGTTGTTTCTTGGCCTCATTCACTTCATTACGTGCTTTGGCCAGTTGTAGTTTTAAGAGTTGGACTTGTTGAGATTCAATTTCTTTAGTCTCTTTTTGTGCTACTTCTTGAGCTCTTTTCATGTGGTGTGTGAAATGTCTTTCCCAGGTGTCATCTGAACAGCCAGGAATGTCAGGGTTCTCTTCCATTGTAGCTCTCACCATGTCTGGGGCACCCTTTAGAACAGAATTTCTGAATAAGGATACTTGCAAGGGGTCTCCCTGAGGATGCATGCCTGTATCATTCATCCACTGTGTTCTCCATCTCCTCAGATATGTTAAGCCATCCTCTCCCTCTTTATAGGAAAAGGAAAGAGAGTGCAAAGCTCCAGCTGGTAATGGATATTTTTCTCTCATTGCTCTTCCTATCTGGTCACCCCAAGAAGCCATTGTAGCATTGTCAGGGAGCTAGAGTGTTCCTGCTCTTTCCTCCACGTCAGTTAGGTCATATGTACATGCTTGTCTGCTCAGCAGAGCTCTAAAATCACCGATAGCCAATGTGTGTCCTTGTGTCAGTCTCTCAAATTCAGTCATCCATTGCCCTCCTCCTGATGTGGGAGGGGGCATCTTCTCCACTATGGAGTTCATGTCAGTGAATGAATATGGAACATATTTATCACATGCACCACTGCTGGTCTGCATTAGTGGCATTTGCATTTGTTTTCTAGGTCTAAGGGCATGATCATGTGTGGGTTTTTTGTGTGTCTGTTTCACCATGGTACCTTTCATGTGTATGTCATATTGTTGTTCTTCATCTTGTTCTGTCTCTGTTTCCTGCTCACACTCGTCCTCTATAGCCTGCAGTTCCTGATGCAATTTACTCATGATTTCTTGATGCTTCTCTCGTACTTCTCTAACCTCCCAAGTATGTGATCTGTCTAATGGAGCCTTTTTTCTCTCTTTGTTGATGGAGTTACCTTCATTTTGTGGGTTGGAGTGTGAGGCCTGTGTGGATGCGCTACAAACGCTTTTTATGTCTAAAGATTCTCCATCTGAGTCATATACTGGCAGGGTGGCATTAAGACCGCTGCCAGGACCTGACAAAGGAGTTAGGTGTGGTGGAAATTTACGTGGGGTGGATTCTTCCTCAATGTGTCTAAGAGAAGTCTGTTGTGCAGCCTGAGCTTGCTCTTCCTGTCTTGATTTTTGCTGTTTCTCTATTCTGAGGGTGCTCAGTGTTCCCTGTATTTTTTCCTGGTCATGTTTTTCATCATCAAGCACTTGTACATTCATTACTCCGCTAGTCACAAGTAACTGGGGCATCTGATAAGGTGGTGGAAGAGGAGTACACGGCAAGGCAGGATGCAGAGGCACAGGCGTTATGGGGTCCTGTTTGGCTTCTTGAGCCTTTTCACTGGCGTGTGTGTGTTCATTAGATGTAACCTCTGTCTTGTCAGGTAAACCTAAGGATTTGCAAGCTAATCCCATTATGTGGACTGTTCTGCGTTGCTCTTCTAACTCCTCAATTTCTTTTTTTAGTTTTCTGCGTGCAAACATTCCTGATTCTTGTTTGGCTTGCTTCTTTTTTTTTGTCTGACTATGTCTTCCTCAATGTCTGCTAATTGTCTCCACAGTAACTTGTTTTTCTCTTCACTGACCTGTCCAGTCCCTTTAAATGCTGTGTATTTAGCATCATATTGTTGTCTTTTGTCCTTTCTCTCTTTTGGTTTTTCCCCACTCATGAGTTGAGTAAGTCCGGTTTCCCACTGTTTGTCTATTGTCATGTCTTCTGTGTTGTCAGTCATGTTTCAGTCTGTGTACCACAGAGTGTGTGTATGACAAGCAACAATGCTACAAGAGCCAATTCAGAGTCCTCAGAAAACAAGCTTCTAGGCCACTCTATACGTGGTCCGGTTTTCTGCTTGGGGTCCTAATCCCAGGACTGAGAATCGTGTTAGGGTCACTGTCAATCACACCTAAATCCTTAATGAATGAATAAATGACCTACTTCAACTGGCAACAACCGTACGTTTGCACCGTTTGGTTTCAGGTTGTCCGCTGATTCAGTCACCTTTCATTCCATTCATACTTGCATTTCTCCATTCACCGTCATTCATGCACTGATCAGCAATCCCGAGTACAAGGATTTCACTTTATTGCAATTGCATCAACTTTTTCTTCAACTTGTATTACTTCACTTTAGTCACTGGCATTTCTCTTTTTTTTTGTCTTTTTATATTTTTACTTTCAGAGGTGCACTAAGTCCTCAGGGCTTCTAAACCCAGTATTTTCTACCCCTCGTCAGGAGTCAAGGTTTATACCTAACCGTGCAGCCTACAAACCCCAGCCTACAAAACTGTATTTCTACAGGGTTTACATTACATGTAGGGTTGAGTTGTAGACCCCTGTCCTATCCACCTTTTTGAGGGACTCCTAAAACCCTCAGGGTTTTCTAACCCAGGACAGGGATGTCCAGCCAGAGATTCTATCCTCTGTGGACCAGTGACTTTTCAATTCTTCTTCACTTCTTCTTCTTTTCAATATTCTATAAAATTATGCACATTCAAATATTGGTAAAACTAGGACAGATAGATGAAACTTCTGACAACAGTTTTTAGAATGTCCAATCGCAGAACTTTGATATAACAGGCGTCTGCTTACCCTCCTTTCGTTGTGGCCACTTGTGTTGTCAGAAATTCTCCAGCTGTCCGGTGTCCAGTTAAAGTAGTTGTAGAACTTCAGATCTCCTTCTCCATCCGGGTCACGGCACCAAATTGTTGGAAATCAGCCAATTCTGAAATTAATCATAAAAGAAGAAAACAGTGTGTTAGGCTGTTTCCTCCGGTTCTTTTGATGGAGTAGTCAGGAGAATTCAATTCAGGTTAAAAAGAGTCTTTATTACACCAAGATTGAATGTGCAATACAGAGCTCTGGGTCTGAGTGCCTTTCCCTAACAGACAACAAGTGTTCAGTCAGTTCGAGCAGAATCAGACTGGCTATTTCTCCCTGACCCAGTATTTTATAATCTAACAGAGTTGTGTGACTATGTAAGCGTTGATGCGCAGGCTGCTGGGCAAGTTCCGGTTCCTCCCTTCTCTGATGTGCTGCTGACTCGCTCCCATGGCCTTGGTTCTTCTTCTGTTTTCCTGTAAAACAAGGATACTTCTGCACAGCAACAAAAGCTACTTTTCTACTGCTGTTTGAAAAAAATGTCAAGGGCACTCTATGTTTAGAAATGAATCAGTATCATTCAGTATAATAAGCATTGTATATCTGTTTAGCAAATACATCTTTCTGATTAACTATTATAAGCAATTTAGCAGTAAGCATCCAATATTATCAAACAATAATGAGTATATATTCCCACAACAGCCATTTTCAGATCTCTCCAGAGATGCTCAATTGGGTTTAGGTCAGGGCTCTGGCTGGGCCAGTCAAGAATGGTCACAGAGTTGTTCCGAAGCCACTCCTTTGTTATTTTAGCTGTGTGCTTAGGGTCATTGTCTTGTTGGAAGGTGAACCTTCGGCCCAGTCTGAGGTCCAGAGCACTCTGGAAGAGGTTTTCTTCCAGGATATCTCTGTACTTGACCGCATTCATCTTTCCTTCAATTGCAACCAGTCGTCCTGTCCCTGCAGCTGAAAAACACCCCCATAGCATGATGCTGCCACCACCATGTTTCACTGTTGGGATGGTATTGGGCAGGTGATGAGCAGTGCCTGGTTTTCTCCACACATATCGCTTAGAATTAACACCAAAAAGTTCAATCTTGGTCTCATCAGACCAGAGAATCTTATTTCTCATAGTCTGGGAGTCCTTCATGTGTTTTTTGGCAAACTCTACGCAGGCTTTCATGTGTCTTGCACTGAGGAGAGGCTTCCGTCGGGCCACTCTGCCATAAAGGCCTGACTGGTGGAGGGCTGCAGTGATAGTTGACTTTGTGGAACTTTCTCCCATCTCCCTGCTGCATCTCTGGAGCTCAGCCACGGCGATCTTTGGGTTCTTCTTTACCTCTCTCACCAAGGCTCTTCTCCCACGATTGCTCAGTTTGGCTGGATGGCCAGGTCTAGCAAGAGTTCAGGTCGTCCCAAACTTCTTCCATTTAAGGATTATGGAGGCCACTGTGCTCTTAGGAACCTTGAGTGCTGCAGAAATTCTTTTGTAACCTTGGCCAGATCTGTGCCTTGCCACAATTCTGTCTCTGAGCTCCTTGGGCAGTTCCTTCGACCTCATGATTCTCATTTGCTCTGACATGCACTGTGAGCTGTAAGGTCTTATATAGACAGGTGTGTGCCTTTCCTAATCAAGTCCAATCAGTTTAATTAAACACAGCTGGACTCCAATGAAGAAGTAGAACCATCTCAAGGAGGATCAGAAGAAATGGACCGCAGGTGAGTTAAATATGAGTGTCACAGTAAAGGGTCTGAATACTTATGACCGTGTGATATTTCAGTTTTTCTTTTTTAATAAATTTGCAAAAATTTCTACATTTCTGTTTTTTCTGTCAAGATAGGGTGCTGTGTGTACATTAATGAGAAATAAAATGAACTTTTTTGATTTTAGCAAATGGCTGCTATGAAACAAAGAGTAAAAAATATAAAGGGGTCTGAATACTTTCCGTACCCACTGTAGATGGACTGGCAAAAAAAAGACAAAGAAGGAAACAAAAAGGGGCAAAACTGTGATAATGTCCACATAACTTAATGAGCAGCTTCTTTAATGTCTATAACGATGTCAGTTTGTACAATTTATAATTTGTAGTTATAATAATGAAATATAATAATTCATTCTTTTACAAAAATGTAATTTCACGTCTTTTTGCACTATAGTTCTGTATTTAAATCGGCGACAGAGATCACTATTTAAATTATATTTGCTGTTTTTTCATTGTGTTTTATGAATGTTAGAATATGACAATGTCTTTATGGATTTAAAAAGAATAATTTTACATTGTTTTTCCACAAAGTTCACGATTGATGACACAGTTTCAAAACAAGACAGCAGCAGTAAGTTGAGGATTTAGATTTGAGAAACTATCCACTGCTGGATCCAGTCTTACCCTGATTGGTTCTGATCACTGATTTGTCCAGTTTGATGATGAGTTCGTCTTTGACACCAGACATCTGAAACACACAGTCGTACTTCTTCCAGTCTTCAGGAGCAATTGATGAGATGTTCAGGTCAACACTCATCTGGAAGGTTCCATCATGGTTGGGGAGGATCTCTCCTTTGTCCACGTCCTCATGAAGCTCCTCTCCATCTTTCCTCCAGAACAAGTCGGCTCTGTCGGGGTAGAAACCTGTAGCGTGGCAGGTGACCTGAGAGGAGGGAGTCTTCTGGAGGAGAGACACTGAGGGAAGATCTGCAGAGAGAGGCAAGTACAAACTGAAAAACACTTCAGAGGAGAACTTTGCCTCTGAAGCTGCATCAGGTCACGAGCTTCTACCTGTTCGCAGCAGATAGTTCTTCCCATACTCCAAAAGCTTCTTCAGCCATTCAGGAATATGCTTGGTAAGGTACATCTTATTGAAGTTTAATCTCCCCTTTTCAGTGTCCCACTTGTGTTTCGTGATGACAGCCTTTGGTGTTGGAGCGATCCACGTCATCGTCTCCAGATCCAGAGTGATGAAGTCTTCTCCGTTGTAGCTGTACTGGTTGAAACCCTTAACTTCTCCAGTCTCGTCGTCCCACTCACAGCCAACCATCTGCTGGACAATGTTGACCTCTCAGGGGCAAAAAAGACAAAAGAACACAGAAGATATTTCCCTTGTTGATGAGCTCTGCATGTGATAATGTTTACTGTGACAAGTGATTGTGGAGTAATTGTTCTTACTGAGAGCTCAACTACAAACTGAGAGAATAAGCAGAGCAGCTGCTGATGTTAGCTTTTGACTGAAGGATGCTGCAGCAACTGCTCAACATAATGTATGACACTTCACATCTCCTGCAGGACCTTTCAGCTGAAGGTTTCTTCGACTCTGCTGTTGTATGAACCGCTGTACATTCATGTTCATGTCATATTCACATTGCACAACAACCCTCTAACCTTCTGAGGTGTTTGCCCATTTAAATGTAATCTCTGATGTTATTCTAAATTGTTCTTGCAGCTTAACATAACTTACGTGTGTCTTATGCATATGTAATGTGCAGGTCTATCTATCTATCTATCTATCTATCTATCTATCTATCTATCTATCTATCTATCTATCTATCTATCTATCTATCTATCTATCTATCTATCTATCTATCTATCTATCTATCTATCTATCTATCTATCTGTCTTTTTGTGGATATTTTGCATCTCCTTAACATAATTTTTGGCCCATTTTGATTGTTTTGTGCCTAATCTTCATTGTTTCACATCTCTGATGTTATTTGTGTGATGATGATGACAATGATGATGATGATGATGATGATGATAATAATAATAATAATAATAATAATAAAAATAATCAATCAATCAATCAATCAATCAATCAATCAATCAATCAATCAATCAATCAATTCCAACCTGTTCTCCAGGAAACTCTACAAGGGGCACTGGATAATTTACTGACTGTGACAATCTAAATAATAAAGCAATATTAATAAGTAACAATATTAAGGAAGAGATGGGTAAATGTTGAGGTCACAACTCTACACTAGAAGGAACAGACGAAGTAGTTGTACAGCACTCTGTGTTCTAAATGTACGAATAAAGCATGGATAAAGAATGGCTCTCTAAATGTGTGCACTCATGTTAATATTGGAAGCAGCCTCCTGCCATAAAGCTAAGCGGACTTTACCTCCAGTTTGGTTTAAGCGCTGCTTTAAGTTTTCCAGGAGATCTTTGAAGGAGAGGTGACTTGTGAAACACTCGTGGGAATGCCACTGCACGTGCTGAGGATCATCTACTTTCATTTTTTTAATCCAGTCGGGTCTAAACTCTGCTCTCTTGATGTTGCTGTCACAGTAACCCACCTGAACTTCGTTAACCATGGCAACACCTACAAACTCCGGGAGGTTTCTGATTCCAGAGGATCCGGTGAGGATATATTTTAAGGAGTGTGTCACTGTGGGACAAAGAAGAAGTTCAGATTTCAGACAGAATCACAACATATGCCATCTTATAGCATTTCATATAGTAAGGTAATGACCTGAGGAATGTTAAACAGAAAACCCAACAATCCAAAGTTGTCTTTGGATTGCCTATGAGCAAGCAGCCAGTGATACTCAGGAGGAACTAAAGAAGGAAACAACCTACAGTAGAACCAGGTTCAGGGATGGCAGCCATCTGCCTCGACTGGTTGTGGTGAGAGTAGGGATGAGGTAGTGGGAAATAGCAAGATAGCAGACGGAGAACAGACAAACAATACAAAGGAAACAGCTTCTGTCACTGTTATTAGTCAACTCTTATTTTTAGCATTAGTTATTGTGAATATGTCAACAGTTATAGAGATGGTTCCAGTAATTTTGCAAAAGGTTATGAGTTACAGGACATTTATTGGGACTTACTCCTGAAATTACAACTCACCAGTATAGACAGGTAGTATGTTTGCTGAATTGACTGTATTGAACTCAATGGTGCATTTTTTCTTTCAGTCAGTAGCCTCCTAAGACCTGAGCTTTGGTTGGGCTTCCATTTTAGATTTATTGTAGTTATTTGGGAAAAGGAGTGACCAATAATTATAATAATCGGATAATATCTAATGTCTGATTATTATTATTATTATTATTATTATTATTATTATACGCTGTTTTTGAAAACAAAAAAGACGTCCACATATGTGGATGCCAGGACTTAGGAGGTTAAAAGTGTATAATCTACATACAGTGCTGTAAAAAAGCTTTTGCCCCCAGACAGTTGGGTTCAGTTTCATCATCCCCACCTACATCTGGTAACTGCCAGACTTGTTGAATCAAAACATCACTAAATAGAACCTGTGTGGCATTTTGAAGTAGCTAAAGGGTCGCTAAAAGCAAAACATGATGTGTTCTAAAGAGACAGACTGAAGAACAGATGTGAAACAAAGTCAGTGACATTTATCAGTGTAGAAATAGCTACAAAGCCATTGCTGAGACTCTGGGACTCCAGAGAACCACAGTGAGAGTATTTATGCACAGAAAACATGGAACAGTGGTGAACTTTCCCAGGAGTGGCCATTCAACCAACATTTCTCCAAGAGCATGTTGATATCTAATCCAGGAGTCACAAGAGAACCCAGATGAACATCAAAAGATCTGCAGACCTCAGTTAAGGTCCATCTACATGATTCCACTATAAGGAAGACTCTGGGAGAAAATCACATCCATGGGAGAGTTGCAAGGATCAAACCACTACTGACCAAAAAGAACAGAAAGGTTTGTCTGGTGTTTACAATAAAATATCTAGATGAACTCCAACAATTTTGGGGTAACATCCTATGGAGTGATGAGTCAAAGGTGGAACTTTTTGGAAGACATGAGTCTGTTACCTCTGGTATGAAGCCAAAATTGCATTTCACAGATGAACATGATACCAACAGTGAAACATGATGGTGGAAATGTGATGGATTGAGGACCTGGATGACTTGTCATAATTGATGGAGGCATGAATTCTGCTTTCTATCAGAAAATCCTCCTGGAGAACATCCACCCTTCAGTTCATGACCTAAAGCTCAACACAATGTATTATGCAGTAAGACAAAAACCCAAAACACACAAACAAGTCCACCTCTGAGTGGCTCAAAAATAACTAAATGAAGGTTCTGGAGTGGCCGAGTCAAAGTCTGGACTTGAATCCAATCAACTGAGATGCTGTGGCAAGACTTTAAAAAGGCAAAAACCATCTAATGTGGCTGAATTAAAACTATTTTGCAGAGAAGAGTGGGTCAAAATTCCTCAATGTAAAAGACTGATCACACACATTTAACTACAGTTGTTGCTGCCAAGGAAAGTCCAACCACTTATTAGGTTTAGGGGGGCAATTACTTTTTCACAGGGGAGATATAAGTTTTAAATAAAATCACCATTTAAAAACTACATTTTGTGTTTTGTGGTTTATCTCTGTGTAATACTAAATAAATATAAATATTAGTCTTAGGATCTGGAACATTTAAGTGTGAGAAATATGCAAAAATAGAAGACAACTGTTACGGGGGGAAGCAGGAGAACCCAAGTGCAGGCACACAGAAAACTGGCAGACAGGTGAATTTACGGAAAATGATTTATTCAACCAAATAACTAAACTAATACAGAAAAGGGAAAAACAAACCAGGAGATAAATTAAGCTGAAACGAACACTAAAAGAAACAATACTACTAAATCTACAAAAACCACAAAACCAAACAGGAATAAACTGAACCAAACAACACAGCAATGTACTTACAACAAACCAGGGGAAAACAGAACTAAGGGTTAGGCAGGCTCGGGGAATCAGAAGCTAGTGGAGAAACAAAACTGGCGTACTGAAGACTGGGGAGTATCCAAGAACAAACAGAAGTTGAACAGAGTCCAGGATGGGGGAATCAGTTTAGTCCAAGGGCTGAAGCTGACAGGGGGTAGGAGGCTTGGTGGGGAGAAACAGAAGCCAGGAATGCAAAGGAAGCCATGAAGGGATGTGACTCTATGATCCGGCAGGGAGTGAATGAACGGGCAGAGCTTAAATAGGTGGAGGTGAGGTGGAGAACAGGTGAATGGTGTGAACTGATTGCTGCAGCTGAAACTCATTGTAGCAATCAACAAGACAGAGTGCAGGCAGGTGAAGCAGGTGAAGCAGGAGGGTGAGAGACAGGGAGAGAGCGAGAGACATGAGGGAGAGGTGACAGACAGAGGGAGCCAAAGAGAGAGAGACAGGTCAAAACAAACAGATGAGGAACAATGGGAAAAAAGAGAAAAGGAGGAAGAAGGGCAGAGGCTGGAGCAGGATCATAACAACATCAGGAATAAATTCTATTCACAGCTCTTTATAGACACAAATTTAGCCTGTAAAGTGCTCGTTTCTGAAAGTACTACAGACCTGATTCAATGGAAAGTTAGTTTCAGACTGAGGAGTCAATAAATCAGGAGGCCGAACCAAGTTAACAACTGACAACTTCATGACAACTTTGGCATTAGGACAAATGTAGCCAAGGGTACGTTAATTCAAAGTTTAAGAGCATCCAGCTTCAGGTGCTTCTCCATATTCTGAACTTGAAATCACTAACTGGTTTATACAACACTTTTAAAAAAAAACCAAAAAACCTTTTGAATCAAAGCTGAAAGTCAACAATTCAGTCACATCTTTACTGCGTCATTTCAAATCCACTGCGACGGTGTACAGAAGCAACTTAACCCTTTAACGTTCTGCTCAACCAAATGGTAGAGCACATTTCGACACTATATTTTATTGAAAAATATGTTTTAGATAATTTCACCTGTTTCAGCCATCTCTGCCACTCAGTTGAGGTACATTATACTAAATAAAAACACTAGATGTCATGCTGTTTTGAAATAGCATGCAGAAGAAGTGACTGTGCTCGCAGGAAGTTAGCAAGAGCACAATCACTCCTGCCATGAGGCCCTCTGTTTGCTGTGATTTTCAAAGGTAAGCTAATATTTTTTGACATATTGTCATGTCTAAAGAGTTACTGAACATAACTGTAAATTGAAACATAAAAAGAAAGACGTAAAAGGGTCAAATGATTTATGCAAAACATGCTCTACCGTTTGGTAGAGGTCAATATTTCCAAGACTGGGGGTTCTGTTCATAAAAAATGAATTGATTGTTTTTAGTGCCCCAATGAAATAAAAAATATAAAGAAATAATTTTTTCATTGCTTTTTTCTTGGTGAGGATGTTAAAGGGATAACAGAATTGGCATCACTGTGAGTTACGATACTCCAGAAGAAACGCAGAAGTTGAATGATGTCACTGTTGTGCTGCAGAACATGTGACTTAGACATGGGAGACTGAAGTTTGCGTCTTGTTTTCAGAATTCATTAAAGTTTCTTTCAGCCATGACCACACTTTTCCTTTCCCACTAAAAGCAACGTAAAAGTAAAAGTCCTGAGTTCCACATTTTACTTAATAACTACAGACATGTTGGCAACAGAATGTACTTTTAGATAGATAGATAGATAAGATAGATAGATAAGTCCTTTATTTCTCCCCATGCCAGGGGAAATTTACATTGTCACAGCAGCCCATGCAACAGTAGACGTAGGATTTACAGAAAATGTCCACTGTCAGTTACATTATTACGTTACATAATCATGATTGTTGTCAAAAAGTCAAGTGACAAACAAGGTACATGTGTTAGATTTCCTTTGAAGCTGTTGTGAGATTCAAGCATTCAGAAGGAAACACTTGAAATTCCAGCTGCACTAAAGTAAATATGTTAAGTTACTTTACATCAATTCTGTAGTTTTTGTGCTTTAACTTAAACACAGCAGATAAATGGGTCATTTCTGAGGCAAACACGAAGGACATAACAATGTTTAAGAATGAAATGTCAACAACTGAAATCTTTTCTGTATCTGTAATGAATGTAGTGAATTTTGGATGGAGAATTTTCACTTGTAATTATTCTATTCTAACTTGAGAAAAGTAGAGTCTAAATATGTTATTCTTACAAATAGAAACACTCTGGAGTAACAAATGTCATCATTTTGGGTAAAAGTGTCTCAGGTATCATACTGTGCTCTGCTGGTCTTATTTATTTCACGTTTTACAGCCACAACATGGGACTGAAAACAACTTTAATCTGCATCAGCACAACTAATAACAGACTAAACATTATGAAGGAGTCAATATAAACCTGCGGTCAGATGGAGATTTAGCTGCTGGTAAAACCGAATTGAAAGTGAAACTAAACCCTCAGCGAGTAGCTTGTTGACAGATTAAAGTCAGATCTGACCTGCAGAAGCAGCTTCACAGAGCAGCAGCATCAGCAACAACTTCTTCATGTTGTTTCAGATCAAAAGTCCAGTTCAGTTCAACTGTCGCTGGTCCAAAGCTGTTTCCTGATTTCAGAGAAGTGAGTTAGTTGCTTTTTCCTGAAACTCCGGACTTTTCCACAGAATGACTCAGAGAATCAGGGCTGTCCAGAAGTCATGGGTTTTTAAACACTTTTTGTATAAATGAGCCCAAAGGATGCAGAAGTGAAGCAGTTTTTGGTGAAAGTTAAAGAAACCTGATCTTACGCTGCTGAGCAACAGATTCCTCATTTTTTTCCCCACATTTTAATGGTGGAAAACTGTGTCAGGCAATTCAGGTAAACCTGTAATAATTTCTGAGACCAACTGTGAAATTGGTGAAATGTTTATTCTGTTTGTGGAAGTAGATAAAGGCAGAATTCAATGCTTTTTTTTTTGGCATATATGTTACACCCCTGTAAAGGGGGAAATGAATGAAGAAGAAACACGCTGTTGTTGCTAGCTTTCATCCAAAAGTATAATGAATTTAATGCACAACAAACACACATCTTAATACAACAGTTTAAATGTCAACTTACAACTTTATATATACATTATAACTTTATATTTTTACCTGTAAAGGGGGAAATGAATGAAGAAGAAACACGCTGTTGTTGCTAGCTTTCATCCAAAAGTATAATGAGAAGCCGCAAGCAACAAGCTCCCCCTACAGACCAAAACAGGAAGTGCACGACAGCGAAACCTAGACACAGCTAATCAATCACAGAGTTGGATTCACTTCTCTTCTACACACCAGAACAAATAAACAATTCAATATTTAACACGTTTTAAATATAATTTTAAAGTATCTTTTAAATGAACTTAAACTCTCTCCTAACACATAATTCTTATCTTACGATTGCTTCTATTTTTAAATGTATTTTTAATCCTTTGTACTATTAATCACTGTTTTTAAACATGTTTTTAATCCTTTTAACTAGGTCATTCATTATCTATCCATTACATATACAGCACATTAGACCAGGTCCAGTATATTTAATTGCAAGATTAAAAGAAACCTAATTTACTGATTTATATAAACTCATGCATTTGCAAGCATTATTTTTCTTTAATTTGCATTGACATAATAATCGCAAACTGGGATAGGCTCCAGCCCCCCCGCGACCCTAGTGAGGATTAAGCGGTGTATAGATAATGGATGGATAATAATCGCAGTGGCTGCACAGTGGCGTAGTGGTTAGCACTTTCGCCTTGCAGCGAGAAGATCCCTGGTTCGCGTCCCGGCTTTCCCGGGATCTTTCTGCATGGAGTTTGCATGTTCTCCCTGTGCATGCATGGGTTTTCTCCGGGTACTCCGGCTTCCTCCCACAGTCCAAAAACATGCTGAGGTTAATTGATCATTCTAAATTGCCCGTAGGTGTGAATGTGAGAGTGATTGTCTATATATGTAGCCCTGCGACAGACTGGCGACCTGTCTAGGGTGTCCCCTGCCTTCGCCCGAGTCAGCTGGGATAGGCTCCAGCCCCCCCCCCCCCCCCCCCCCCCCCCCCCCCATAATCGCAGCCACTTAATACTGTGTGTAATTTAATTTTCTTCTGGAGGAGAAACACTGAGGGAAGCTCTGGAGAGAGAAACTGATGAGTCTTAACGAAGCGAGATTAATAGTCAGCAGGTATGTTGAGCCTGAAGTCAGAGTTTTCAGTATCAGGAAGATGTCTCCCTTTCTAAACCTGCTAGATCTCCATGGTAACTGATGCTGTGGAGCTAACCTGGTCTGAAGCAGATGATGATGAGTTTCAGATTTAAATCAACTGTAAGAAGTGTCTCCCTTTAACCAAAGTGTTTCCTAATAATTCTTCAAAAGTGATGCAGATTCTCCTCTGAGGGAAAATGTTCAATCTGCTAACATGTTGATCTGTATGTTACTGAAACCACTGCATGAAACAGTTACAGTATCACACACTGTATACATCATGTTGCCATGGGAACCCAACATATATTTCGTTAGTGATGCAAAAATCTTACTAATATGTTTTAATGTTTGGCCTTTCTGGTACTACATCTGATAGAGACAACTGATTAGAACACTGATTATTCTGTTGGTATTTATTACAGAGAATATTTAATCAATAACATTAATTTCACTTTGATTTGGCCACAAATTAAAGTGAAATCCTAAATTATGTGACAGAGTCAGACCTAAATGCTCTTCAATACAGTATCATGTTCAAATATATGAAGTTTAAAGTTTCACTGCTCTAATGTGCAGCTGTCCGTTGTCAGAGGAAGAGTCACATGATGCGTTAAATTCCTCTTTTATGTGAACGGGAATGTAGCATGCAGCAGAAAGTCTGAGCTGACAAAGAAATTTGATAAAAAACCTTCATGATACCTGTTAACTCTGAGGTTTAGTTTTTGTCGCTCTGAATTACACAACGAAAGTCTGGATATGTTGAACTTGCTTCGTATTATACCTCTCTGCAGTTGACCAAATACCATTAAATAATAGCTTTATGTCCCAGCATTGCATTTGTTTGTGGTTTATGATGTTTAAATGTTTACTGACAGTTGATGTAATGTGTTAAACCTTTTTTTAATCCGTCTGTGCACTTCAGGCAGTTTAACTGTTAACTTTACAACCTCTAAGTGAATCAAACATGGAGAAACTGACATATTTCACTCATTTAAAAACTGATTTTTGAACATATACAAGAATCTTTCCGCAGCTCATTCATCAGTCAGACTGTTCAATGCTGCATTGTAACTTCACTGGTCTCCCTCATTTACTGCTGCACTTTATTTTCTATTGATGTTTCCAACACATTTGCCCTTCATCATTTGCTGCTGGTAGACTGCAGATTTCCCCACTGTGTGATTTATAAACTCTTATCTTATCCTGATATTTAGCACACTGCGGAATACGAGTTCCTGTTCAGGACATTGTATTTTCATTTGTATTTTATTTAAAACTTTTTCTGCACAATGGATTTTAATGTATTCAGGTTACTGATAACTTGCATGAACTAATAACCTGATTATCTGCCAATAAAAACAAAAAATAATTGCATGAAAAACATGTGGAGATTGAAGTTTTCTAAAATCTAAATCATTTCCCCAAAGTGCTGTGACCAATATTTAAAAAGTCTGCTCTCTGAATCCATGAACTGTGAATCTGAGTTCATGAAATCACAGCTTAGCCTGGTGTTTAGTTTGACCAATGAGCTGGACATGAGAAACCAAAATTAAAAGTATTTATTAGGAAAGTCAAAGGAAATGAACAAGTGATCTATCTGTGTGGAAACAAATACAACTGAGGAAGCAGATA
>CM049580.1:7515693-7755090 GCA_027123335.1 Amphiprion clarkii | reverse complement strand
TACATGTATAATAATACTTTTCGATATTATTTTGCTATTTTATTATTTATCGTTTATAATAATAATTTAAGAAAACTTGAAAAACCTATAAAATAACAGGTACAAAAATTGATGTCTTCTTTTTCAGTTCTTAATATACATAAGTTCTCCTTTTAATAATAACAGATATTTGTAAAAATAATGACATTGTTTTGATTTTAATACAAAAACAGAAGTAAAAAGTCAAAATTATGTAGGTTTTGCTGTATGATGTAAAAGAATGAATTACCATTTGTAAAGATCATGATTTTTGATGTGGATATTATTGACAATTTTGGTTCGTTTTTATTTTTAAATCCTTTGTAGGCGCTATCGGCAATTTAAAAAAACAGGGAAATATGTAAAGTCACAGCAAAGTGTTTAAGAAATTACATTTAAAAACTTAAATTGTATCATTATTGTTATTATTTGAACAGTGTATTGGTTTTTTAGTCAAAGTTACTGTCCAACACACTGAACCACCTTCTGAAGGGTGAATGTTGTGTTTTGGTTCCAGTTTCTTCCTCTCTGCATCCTGCTGTTATTGGATCTGTTGTTGGACTCCTGCTGCTGTCAGTCGGCATCGCTGGGATCTTCATCTGGAGAAAGAACATCAGTGGTAAAGAATTAAATGTGTTTTTCCTCATCATCAAGTCAGATGAACAGACTACAATGTCGAGAATACAGTTATCTCATTTGTGTTTTACTGTTTAACCCCAGAAGGTTTATTTTCCTCATGAAAAATTAAGTATATGTTTCTATTTCCTTGTTTTTTACCATGTGTTAGTCATTCAAGTCCAGCCCTGTTTTTCATTTGATGCCTCTTTATGTCAAATGATGCTATTTTATGTTTCATTCTACCTGTATCTTAAGAATCATCAACTTCATGTGTCAAAGATGCAGCTGCTAATAGAGAAACCACTGATTCCACTTCAGACCATAAAAACTTTATTTTTAGTCCAAATTTGAAGAATTCCAAAATACATTTTGTACTAAATGAGCTTTAACACTGAGGTTTTACTGCGTCAGTCCATACCTGCATTTTATTTTAGTTGTATCAGTAACAGATAATTGTAAAATTTCCATTTACCTCCACAGGATTGGAGATTAGAAGAGGATACAATCCTACCAGAGAGACATAAGTTTGCTGCTCAGCTGTTTCTGCAGACCGTCAGTGGAGAGATTCCAGAAACAAGATCAGTCAGTCATCATGTACTGTCTTTGATGCTAATTAGCAATCATTCTAATAATAATTTAGCTTTATTGTCATTCGTCAGCACACTAATGAAGACTGTTCTCTAAAGTGCACTAAGTATTAAACTTTCTTTACGACCACAGTTTTAATTGTAGTTACAGATGCAAACGTGTCATGTTAGTTTGTTCCAGCAGACCTGATGCTGCTGTGGAACAAATATTCAGAAGTTTCAGTATTTAGAGGTAATCTTTGATGTGTGATTTTTGTGTTTTGTTGTTGTTTTCTACATCATTCAGACGTCACAAGCACATTTGAATCTTCTGATGTGCTTCAAAAATGATGCACTTTCTTGGAACTGCTGTTATATACATTCTATGTAGTTACTTTTATTGAACTTTTTTTTACTGTTTGTAGGAACTGTGTGTGTGTGTGTGTGTGTGTGTGTGTGTGTGTGTGTGTGTGTGTGTGTGTGTGTGTGTGTGTGTGTGTGTGTGTGTGCGCGTGTGTGTGTGGCGAAGGGTTTCAAAGCTCATTTAATTGTGGGGATAATATTCTGTGTTGTCATTTCTTGTCATTTTCAGTGTGATATTCCAACATTTTAGACGTCTGTCTGAGCACATTTCACTGACTATAACTTTAATGTCTAAAGGAGGTTCATCAGTAGAGTCCAAGCTTGTATGTCATAAAATGGAACTCTTTCATTCACATTATGTTCTAAAAACACAGTTTCCAGTTGTTTCGTCTGATGTGCTCTGGTTCAAGTTGTAACAGTTTGATTTTTTGAACTCATTAAAATGATAATGAGTTGATTTAAAGTGGAGCTAATAGAAGAGTCATGAAAACACCTTGATGTAACCATCTAGAAAAAGTGAAATCACTTGTGTGCAATAATTCTTTAAAGATGACATTTCATGTCATTTTTTTTTTTTGTCTTTATTTTTCCTCAATTGTAGCATTTTTAACATTCTATGGTAGTTAATCAGTGTCTTGTTTAATAAACTTGCAGGTCAGTTGGATCAAATTTGTAGTCAGAACATTTCATTTGAAGTGACGTCACATAGAAGCATAAAGACTTTTAACAACCCTGATTGCTGCTCTTGAATGCATCCTTGTCTCTTGTATTTGAACGTCCCCACCTCCACTTCTTCCTTTTAGTAATCAGTATTTACAGATGATGGGACGTTATAGAAGAACAGAAATATTTTGGTATAACTGGATATGAATTTGTAGAAACCAAAACTAGTAAAAACCACTTTCTGACACAAACAGGAGCTTCCAGGTGTCCGATCCTATTCCCTGTTCAGTCTGCTTGAATTACACCCTTCATATACATTTCATAGATACACAGTGGTTCACTGTGTATTCATTTTGGGCTTCACCGACCTGCAGAGGAGTAAAATATTCATACAAATGTGGACATCCTGCTGCTGTTCTGCCTTTTAGCTATTATTCTTGTTTGATCATTTTGCTTTAATTCTTCTTTTAAGTGGAGCTGATGTCCTGTTAGAGACGAGTCACTGAGGTCCATTTACTGTCTGGTTTAAACACAATAACTCATGCAGGTGATGTTCTGCTTTACTGTGAATGTGACGCACAAACTGACAGCTGGAATCAGTTTCTTTGTTTGAAAACTGCCTTCATTTTCATTTTAAAACGGTATGTTTATTTATTCATATCAACTTTTGTAATGAGAGATTAACAGTGGGAACTCATTCTAGAGTCACGTAACTATTCATCTTTTTTCTTTCTGTTAAAAGGTAATTGCTCTCAGTGAACACTAAAGTTACTTCGTCTTAACCCTTTAAAGGGCAGTCATTGAAATGCTTTAAAATTCATAATTTGAACCCTAGAGTGTTACTGGAGGACATAAGACTTATTTACTTTTGTGACATTTTTCCAAATTTTTAATTTTCATCTTGAAATTCAACATCAGTAAAGTTACCATTTATGGTTCCTTGCCCGTTAGTGGTAAAAATAAATAAAATTTAAAAAACCATTCCAAGGAATGTATATGTCATCACTTAGCACAACTACTCAACTGTAAAACGTGTGAGTTTCGTCAACTAAACATGGTTAGTTTTGACATTTCAACCTAAAATATGGAAGAGGGCCGAGTCGCAAGTCCATCTTTTTCCAACTTCGGAGAAAAGAGAAAGTTTGACACGTTCCAGGCCTCTGCTGATTGGACAAATGCCATGATGTCATGTTCTGTAATGTAGAGTGATCTTGGAAGGTTGGCTGGGTGAAAACCACATGCTTCTAGACCTCACTGAGGCAGATATTTAATGTGTGTGGAAGTTACCAATTATGATCACTTGCCCCATAAAGGGTTAACTGTTCCCTGCTTGACTGTATTTTCTTGGATGAAGTCTTGAGGTGTTTAATCCGATTTTCCTTCAGACTCCACCTCACATATTATGCAAACTAACACCTCCAGTCAAACTTGTTTTGTTCACTATTTCCTTGTGATTGTCTCAGCTGATAAGAAGCACTATTTGAATTTGCTGTTGGATTTTAATACAGCTTTCCATGTTTGGATTTGTCTTTCCAGTTTCACACACCACAAAGACAATGGAGCTCGTTTTTCTGCTCGTTTTATTTCCCGTCACACTTTCAGGTGAGTAGTTCTAAGAATTTTAAACATGCAGAATCTTGTAGAAACTGATTTGTTTGAAAATATGCTGTAGTTTGTCTTACAGATTTAGCATTCTGACAGTTAAAAGGAAGTGCAATCCAAACAAAAAGTATTCACACCAGATTTTTTATTTGTAGAAAATCTTTACCAACACATATAATGTTTCTTCCACTTCATAAATATGGGCTACTTTGTGTTGGTCTATCACATGAAATCCCTAATGAAATACATTTGGATTTGTGCTTGTAACGTGGCAAAATGTGGAAAAGTTCGAGGGATGTGAATACTTTTGCAAGGGGGTTTTTTGTGTTTTGAATTTCAAATGAATTATTTTTCTCATTTTCAAGCAGTAGTTGACAAATGTCTCTATAGTTTCTTCTGAATGTTGTTGTGTTTAACTTTTGTTTGTCTTGAAAGGAATAATATTTGGCAAAAATGTAGATTGACTTAAAAAAAACAGGACAAAGAGGAGTAAATAAGTGCCACATTAGTGGACTGGAATCATCTTGAGTTGATGGTAACCAGTTTAGATATGGCTATAGATATATACTCACTGGCCACTTTATTCGGTACACCTGTTCAACTGCTCATTAACGTAATTATCTAATTAGACAATCACATGGCAACAACTCAATGCTTTTAGGCCGGTAGACGTGGTCAAGGACACTGCTTAGCACTGTCGCCTCACAGCCAGAAGATCCCCGGTTCGTTTCCCGGCCTGAGATCTTTCTGTGTGCTGTTTGCATGTTCTCACTGCATGGGTTTTCACTGGGTTTTACACCTTCCTCCCACAACCCAAAAACATGCTGAGGTTTATTATTGATTTGAAATTGTCTGTAAGTGTGAATGTGAGTGTGCTGCCTTGTTGGTCAGTCTGTGTTGCCCTCTGATACACTGGTTACCTGTCAGCTGGGATATGCTCCTCTAAGTACTCTGAATTTCAGGACCATCCCCCAAAGTCTCCTGATAACTGCTTATAAGTTCTCTGAGGTGTTTCTGTTGTTTTTGCTCTTCTGACATTACATTCATAACAACCTTTGCATTTCTTTGATCAGACTGGTGAGGAATTAACAACTTATGAACATTTATTTTAAAAGACTTCCCAACAACCTGAAACCTTTTCTTGTCTTCCAGTGGAACACTCCTTGACAGTTTACATTACGCTATCATCTGGACACCAAACTCTCCCAGAATTTCTGGCTGTTTATGAGGTTGACGGTGTGCAACTTACTTCCTGTGACAGCAACAATAAAACAGCAGAACCCAGGCAGGTCTGGATGAAAAAGTTATTGGACAACGAACCTCAACACCGCGAGTTGCACATTCAGGCTTGTGTGGGTGCCTATTGGGATTCAAAAGAATGTATTGAAGACTTTAAACAGCACTTTAACCTAACTACAGGTATAGTTAATATACTATCTTTTTATTTTCATGAAGAACGTTACCACAGCATTTTCATACTATTTCACTGCAGTCTCTGTCTCCCTCCCAGAGGCTTGTTTTTTTCAGGTGATGATTGGCTGTGAATTGGACAATGAGACGGGAGAAGTTAGTGGATATAGTCGGTATGGTTACGATGGAAAAGAATTCATATCACTGGACTTGAAGACACTGACATGGCGATACACAGAGATGACTGCCAGCTTCAAGCAAAAGTGGGACAGAGACAAAGCTCGATTACGCTTAAGTAGTGATTTCCTCAAAAACATTTGTCCTCAGTGGTTGAAGAAGTATTTGAACTATGGGAGGAGCTTCTTGCAGAGAAAAGGTAGAATAAGCTCCTGTGTGGTTGTGATGTGTTCGTCACTCCTTTCTTCCTTCTGTTTTCATTTTTGGTTTCATTGTCTCTCTCTGCAGATCTTCCCTCAGTGTCTCTCCTCCAGAAGACTCCCTCTTCTCCGGTCACCTGCCACGCTACAGGTTTCTACCCCGACAGAGCCGACTTGTTCTGGAGGAAAGATGGAGAGGAGCTTCATGAGGACGTGGACAAAGGAGAGATCCTCCCCAACCATGATGGAACCTTCCAGATGAGTGTTGACCTGAACATCTCATCAATCGCTCCTGAAGACTGGAAGAAGTACGACTGTGTGTTTCAGCTGTCTGGTGTCAAAGACGACGTCATCATCAAACTGGACAAATCAGTGATCAGGACTAACTGGGGTAAGTCAGTCAGAACCGTGGAGTCTGGAAATGAAACATATTTATCTCTGTTCTGCAGTAGAGATGAAATCTGAGGGTTGTGTTTTGGTTCCGGTTTCTCCGTCAGGGTTTCCTGCTGGTGCTGTCATTGGAGTAGTTGTAGGTCTGCTGCTGCTGTTGCTCTGCATCACTGGACTCTTCATCTGGAGGAAGAAGACTAACGGTACACAGTAACACAAGAGCAGCTGTCCTGCCTTCACATTCAAAGCAGAAATCTGTCAATCCATCATTTTAACTACAGTCATCTCTCATCTTTGTTTCAGGGTTCAGACCTGCTAACAGTAAGATTTTTACTGTAAATTTTTAATCAGTCTGATCTTTGCAGTCTTGTCTGTTGTGTTTTGAACTCAAACTCAGTTGTTGTTTTTTTTAGCTTCAGATTCTGAAGACAGGCATTCAGATCCTAACCCATTACAGTGAGTACGTCCTTGTTTCATCAATGCTTTGCAGATATAAATGAACCTAAAAACACTCAACAGTATACTGAGATAATATTTGCTCTTCTGTAAACACCAGCCTTTTTCTCCTTTTAATTGTTGTCTTCCTTTCTTAATAATGTATAATGAATTCTACTGAGCATCTGACCAGTTATTAAACTTGTTCATTTCTTAATCTGTCCTGACAGATTCTCAGGGAAGACGGGAGGAGGAGAGTAAACTCCAGTGAAGTTGGGATTCTGTCAAAAACTTTATTTATCTTATGGCATACTTGATTCTTTTTGCAATTATTAAGCCTCTGCAACTAACCCAAGCTGGAAACTCTTGTCTGTCCAGTTTCATTTTCTGTCCAGTATCGTGCAAAAAATGTGGACACTTTAAATGTTTAGTTTCTTATCCAACATCCAAAACTATCAGAGAAGCGTCTGATTGGTTCTAAGTTCTCCAGCAGAACAAGGAATAAAGAACAATCTTCAATAAACAAGTGTCTTGAGCAAGAACCAGCAAGAAGAACAAGGAACCTGCATCAGATGACGGAGCCTCTACAGAGTCACAGTTACCAGAGACTGAAACATGAGGACAGAAATAAGAACAGAGCTGCAACTTTCTCCGTTTCTGCAACTTATAAATCTATATTATTGATAAGCTGCTGATTATTAGTGACTTCAAACAGTTAATCTACAAACAGCTTTTCTTGCTCAAACATCTGATCGCAACAACTCACTCTAAATGTTAATAACTCATAGTTTTACTCACAATGTAACTATGGAACAGAAACAACATATCGCTGCCACTTTATGGTCATAATTCTACACAGACAAACACTATAACCACAGGTACAAGAGCAACTTTATATGATTATTGTCACAGTTTGAACACATACTGCATGTCTGTAATAGACTGCTTCTTCTGCTCAAGGATAAATATCTATGAAGTATGTGTAAGCCAAAGGTCCGACATGTCTGCTGTATGTGGGTGCCTCTCCACAAACCCTGTGTAGCTCTGTGTTGTGTTTCTTAGTGTATTTGGGTGCGTATTGTCATGCAGAGAAGAGGATCAGACAGCAGGGGTCGTAGTTGTGATGGAGGCTGGTTTTAATTGTTGCCACTTGTTTGTGCACATACAACCTTCAACAACAGTGAAAAAAAAAACATATTTTGTGAAACATGGCACCCTCTGCAGAACAATTGTAAACTATGATGTACTGGAAAGGACAACCAGCTTGTCTTGCTTTGCTCAGCAGAACAACATAAAGTGCCTTTTAATTACTGCCTTACATGTGGTTTATAGATTATAAACTATGTCTACTTGTTTGCCATCACTGTCCAAACACACATTGGTGTCATGGCAGCTGCTGTTATATTTGTGGTATTTTTGTGTCTTTTTCTTTCTCCTTTATGCCTCCTGCTCAGTTATCTGCTGTGCTCTGCCTCTAATATCAAACAACTGATATTAAACCATTAACTCCAATCCACAGGTTCGTCCATAGATCCTTTAAATATAGATTCCCTGTATGATGTAAAGCTGCACAGTGGCTTGATGGTTAGCGCTGTCTCCTCACAGCTAGACGACCCCTGGTTCGTGTCCCAGCCTGGGCCTGGGATCTTTCTGCATGGAGTTTGCATGTTCTCCCTGTGTATGCGTGGGTTTTCTCTGGGTTCTCTTCCCCTGCTTTCACCCCAAGTAGCTGGGATAGACTCCAGCCCCCCATGACCCTGATGAGGATTAAGTGGTGTATAAATAATGGATGGATGGATGGATGGATGGATGGATGGATGGATGGATGGATGGATGGATGGATGGATGGATGGATGAGGTAGAGGCTCATCTATGTTTAAAAAAAAAAAGTACAACCTTGTGTTCTCTGGTTTGGTTAACTCCTTTTGTATGACTTTTGTCTGTTGTTTTTCAAAATGTTTACCTGCATATTAAGTGTTTGGATGTTGTTGTTTTTGGGTTTTTTTTTGCCTTTTGTCTGCTTACTTAGTTGGATTTGTTTCGATGCAGACAGATAACTTGTTCATTAAGTTTGACTCACATAATAAAGACTTTTATTTTCTAACTTCACTCTAATTTCCCGTCCAGTTTTCGGGTCAGAATGAGACCAGCGTACCAATTTGTAAACTATGGTTTCGTTACCATATATTTTTTAATTCATGGATGCAGAGAGCTGATTTTTAAATATTGATCACAGCTAATTTGTGTTTTGAATGATGTGTGTGTATTTTAGTTTGAAAAATAAACTAAAATACACACACTAAATATTAGGGTAAGAGAAGATTTCAATAATTGCACAGTGGGGAAATCTGCAGTGTTACAGCATCAAAAGGAAAGTGGAATGTGTGGAAAACATCACTAGAAAATGAAAATCAACCAAAACCATACATAACATGTGTGGAGATATATATATATATATATATATATATATATATATATATATATATATATATATATATATATATATATATATATATATATATATATATATATATATATATATATATATATATATATATACATATTTATACATATATATATATATATATATATATATATACATATATATATATATATATTTAAAGCACCTGATGTGGAAAATAACAACCTATCAATGATACAGCACAGATTTCTCCATAAGTAGAAATAATGATACAAGAAATAATGACATTGTGGAGATTCTTGTATATGTAGAACAACTGATAATGCACAGATCTTTTAAATGGGTCAAATATGTCAGTTTCTTCATGTTTGGCTGTTTTTCAAGTTAACGGTTAAAACCGTCAAATGTGTACAGATGGAGGAAAATAGGTTTGACACATTAAATTGACTGTCAGTAAACATTTATAAACATGTGGCACTGGCATGGTACACACTGGCACGATTTCTATTCAGTCAGTTTGTAAAATGATTAGAAAATTTTCAGTTATACATCTTTTCATAGAAGCAGCAATGAAATCATGTAATTTATTAATTTAATGTAAGTTGCTGTATTAAGCAGGAATTCTCCTTTCTCAATGTTTTTAGTGACAATCACTCCATAACCTGATTAACAGATAATAAATAAGAATAAATTAATAGTTTGATATAAGTTTAGTAAATGCTCATGCGTTGCTGCATACCAGGCACACACACACACACACACACGCTCAATTCATCTAGCAAATTTACGAAGACTGAAGAACATACAAACAGAGCTGTGATAGAAAGGAATCTTTTTACAGAAATTCTTGTCCAACAAGTATTGACCCATTTTGTTTCTGTAAAGAAATGTCCTGCTCTGCATTTCTGCAGCAAGTAGGAATAGAACGTAAAACAAACAAAGAAGCAAACAAAAAAAACACCCACACTTAATTTGTGAAGTAAAGAAAGATGGGACCGTCTGAAGAGAATTTTTGTCATTGCTGTATCTTGTAAAGGGATTTACCTAAAATAGGTGAAAAGTTTAACCTGAGGCTTACAGTAAGTTAGCACTCAGCAACTGACTCTGAAGTTTGGGCCAACACAACTCTATCATAAATAGAGGTAAATACATTATGGCACATTATGTTTAATGGTTTTCTACATATTAATACATTTGCTGCTCCTTCATTTTTATAAGGGTAAATGGAGAAAATACTTTAAGCTATAAATTCAGGGGTGATTTAAATATAAAGTTTCTAAAGCTTATGTTTTCTTCCTTTAAAAGCCTACAGAGAGCCGTCAAATGCAATCGATCCAACGTAAAATCTCATTTTAGAAAACGTAACTGTTATCAGTTGTGGGCTATAGGACAAAAAAAAAACAAAAACAAGTTACTCTTTCACAAATTACAAAATACAATGAATTAACATTACACGGCTCCAACTCTAACAGAGAGAATAAGTACTGCGTTTGTACGTCTGCTTTAAATACGACTACAATCACTGAGGTGAATCTATTCCTAGTACACGCCTAACATTTCAGTGTAATTTCACTTTTTCATTCCTCTGTTCTCTGATTAGTCCCACATCTTCAGCATCATGTCAGACAGAGAGGAAGAATAAAAAACAAATGAGCATGCAAGACGTTTTTAACTTTAAAACTTGGTTTCAGAAATTCAATGTAACTGTCTGTACACTTTACAATAGCATACAGCCTGACATAACAAAAGATGTCTTAAACATTTTAAATATATCTTTGGCACAAATAGCAATTCTTGCAAGTAAAACGGCTTAACACTGGTTCTACCACGACTGTTATTTTTCAGCAGAAAAAATGTCATGATTAAAATTAAATGCAAGTTTTTTCCCACAAAGCAAGCTGTATTCTCTACATGCTAAGTTTAACGGTTCAGTGACAAGGCGGTAAACCAAACATACAGATATTTGTAATACATTTAAAAAGTAGATAGGACATGCCTTTTGAATCAAAAATGCAAAAGATTTTCCTTTAAGGATTTTTCTTTAAACATGAAGCTGCATGTATTGTACAACATTCAGCATACAACAAAACAGGTCATGCACATAAAGATGAGCAGGATGAAAAGTATCAAATGTCTCCCACTGATCTTTCAGAAAAAGCCACGACTGATCGTTTTTTACACCATCACAGAGCCCATGGAGGAGACGCGTGCACTCAGTGCTACACTGCACACTCAGTGTACAATTTATGTACAATTTACATTCACAGTCTGGACATGTGCACTCGTGACATCATGTCACACCACTGTGCCCTTTAACACTTTCGCTTGAATAAAAACAAATTCTAATTTGTAAAGAGCTACTAACTTCTGGTGAGAAAAGGCAGAAAGAAGGGCTCGCCACCACTGAACTGAACCTGTGCTGAGTTCGCAGCAGGGATTGTTTGGGCAGAGCAGGATTCGACAGGCCGGTTTACACACGGGGAGGGATGACAACTCATTGGAGTCACACTACACAACACACACCGAACCCTGACAGAAAAAAAAGAAAGAAAAAATAGGGGAAGGTTGGGTGTCGTCATGTTTTTGTATCTGCAGAGCTTTGAGGTCTGACTGTCTCTTTCCATCTAAACATTTTAAGGGTGACAGCATAGGAGATGCTGTAGGGAGGAACTAGTGAGGAGAGGAATCATAAGACAATCAACCATAACATAAAATGCACTTTCAAACAAGAACTGAAAAGAAAAGTTCAACAATGTATGCCAAATTGTCACAGAGATTCAAATGAACTCTCGAGGGTTTGGGTGCTGACCAAAAACAGGCAATAGAGTTTTTTCGCTTTACCTCCAGTGATTAGGCCTGTAAATCTGCCAACGCAACATCTACACTTTTGCCTGCTGTGTCTCACCATCAAATAAATTAAGCTAAAACAACGGAGGAGGAAAATGTCGAGTTTGCCTTGAGAGTCCAGCCTGCAATTGGGCAACAACACATTCATAGAGTTACCATTCCTGAAACATGATACCTTAAACTGTGATTCAAACAAAACGTTTAATAATTTTTGGAAAACAAGTAGTAAAACATTTTATAAAACAACTACTAAAAACTATTCTGCACACAACATTTTATTTATTTACGTTTTTTAATGAAACAAGTACTAAAAACATTTTTTATTTATTTTTTTTAAAGAAAACATTCTAAAAATTATTCAGTGCAAAACATTTTTAATTTTTTTGAAAAAGTACTAAAAGCATTTTATCTATTTGTTTTAAAATAAAACATTTTTTATTTTTTATTATTATTTTTAGAAAAAAGTACTAACAACAAACTTTTCTACACAAAAACAATTTTTTTGAAAACAACATTTTGTAAAAAAATAAAACCAAACATTTTTATAGAAAACATTTATTAAAAACTATTCTAGACAAAAACAATTTTTCAAAACAACATTTCATAAAAACATTTTTTAGAAAACAACAAGCAGTGAAAACTATTCTGCACAAAACAGTTTTTATTTATTGATTTTTTTTTTAGAAAATAAGTACTAAAAACTATTCAGCGCAAAACATGAGATGAGACACGGTTGTGTGTCTCTCCACTTCTGTCACAAGTTTTACCTCGTAATTCCCCATCACTTCAGGTATTTACGGTGTTGTGGGTGTTGCGGGTTGCTTCCATATGTAGGCCAACGTTACAAGGTCTGCCAATTTGACAGTGTTGGGGTTTTTCATCAGACCACAGTACATATCATTGACGGTATGCTGGACGTACGCCTCTGATCTCAGGTGGTTTATATTACTATCTCCAGACAAACCTTTCTGTTCTTTTTGGTCAGTAGTGGTTTGATCCTTGCAACTCTCCCATGGATGTGATTTCCTCCCAGAGTCTTCCTTATAGTGGAATCATGTAGATGGATCTTAACTGAGGTCTGCAGATCTTTTGATGTTCATCTGGGTTCTCTTGTGACTCCTGGATTAGATGTCAACATGCTCTTGGAGAAATGTTGGTTGGCCGGCCACTCCTGGGAAAGTTCACCACTGTTCCATGTTTTCTGTGCATAAATACTCTCATTGTGGTTCTCTGGAGTCCCAGATTCTCAGCAATGGCTTTGCAACTATTTCCAGAATGATAAATGTCAGTGACTTTGTTTCACATCTGTTCTTCAGTCTCTTTAGAACGTGGCATCATGTGCTGCTTTCTGAGACCCATTAGCTACTTCACAATGCCAGACAGGTTCTATTTAGTGATGTTTAGATTGAACAAGTCTGGCAGGAATCATATGTAGGTGTGGATGGTGAAACTGAACCCAATAGCCTGGAGTCAAACAATTTTTCATGGCTCTGTATGTAGATTATACACTTTTAACCTCCTAAGACCTGGACTCCACGTATGTAGACGTCATTTTTTTCCTTTTTCAACAAGAGCATATTGTTCATAATAGTAATAATAACAACAATACTACTACTAATAATAATAATAATAACAACAATAATAATGACAATATAAAGATATTATCAATATCATAAAATATAATCATCAGATATTAGATATTATCTGATTATATTTATGGTTACTCCTCTAAATACCTAAAAGAAATCTGAAATGGAAGTCCAACCAAAGTTCAACACAACCAATTCAGCAAACATACTACCTGTAATATCTGTGGATTGTAATTTCAAAAGTAAGTCACAATCAGTGTCCTGTAACTTATAACCTTTTACAAAATTACCGGAACCATCTGCATCACTGACGAAACATTCACAAGGGTAGTAATGAGGTCTGACATGAAATCTCACGAGATGAAGAAGACATCCCTGATACCACAGACCTACATCATTTGAGCAGCTCCAGGATGCAGAGACGTTTGTGTTTTTACTAAAACGTTGACAAAGCAAACACATTACAACAAATACAGCTTCACACTAAATTAATAGTTGTATAAATACATCAACAGAACCTATATTTAGACACAGAAACCAAATCACAGAAAGTCTAGCAAGGGAGGACTTCATTATCCCTTTGAGAAAGAGTTATGTTAGTCAGTCTGCATTCTCTGTTAAAGCTGAACAACAATGGAGCTCTATTCCAACCAGTATGAGCAGAACACATGCAACACTTTCAGATGTCAGTTAAATCAATCCATTTCCAAAACTTTATTTATCCCCTGAGTGTAATTCAAGGCAGGTAGAGCAGCTGGACACAGAAAGGTAGCAACAAGTGTACAATAGTAGTAAAATGTTTTAAAAGCAGTAATGCTTGACTGATAATGAGCTCTTATCAAGTTGATTCATCCTTCCTGCTGCCAGCTTGCTTCCCTTTATTGTGTCTGCTTTTCATTTATTCATGTTAATTAATCTTTCTGTTTTGTTATTGTCTGCATGGATTAATACATATTATCATATGTTTTTTTTGTTGTTTAAAGTTTCATGGTTGTATGTTTGTCTGTGATGTTGTGTTTTTTTCTTTCGAAAATATTTTTAGGACAGCAACTAGATGAAAATTTGTCATGTTTTAATAATGTACACTGAGTTTTAAATGATTTTTTAAATATAAAAGTAATTACCTTGTAAATAATTAATCAGGGTGTGACAATGATCAGAAATAGCGAAGGCAGTCACCTTATTTCATCAGAGCATCATATTTGAAGAAGAAGAAGAATTTTTCAACCTGAATTTATGCTGAAATATTACAATGAGGAATTTGTTCTGGAGGAAATCGTATTAAAATGATAATAATAATAATAATAATAATAATAATAATAATAATAATAATAATAATTATTATTATTATTATTATTATTATTATTATTATTATTATTATTGTTATTATTATTGTTATTGTTATTATTATTGTTATTATTATTATTATTATTATTATTATTATTATTATTATTATTATTATGTATACTACTACTACTACTACTGACAATAATAACAATAATAATAATAATAATAATAATAATAATAATAATAATAATAATAATAATAATAATAATAATAATAATAATAATAATAATAATAATAACTATTTCTATGATCATTATCATTGTTGTTGTTATTTATTTATTTACCTTTTAACGAACACTAGCCGAACTAGTCATAAAATATCCTTAAACATCTCTAGCCTTCCTTCTCTTGTTGTGACTGTCAGTTATTTTTGAGATTCTAGTACAAAGATTTTATATCTTATGTCAGAATTTCATTACTGTTTGAATTTTTCTGGTGATTGAGGTTGATTAAAACTACAATAAATAAGATGTTCAAAAAGTTAATTTTGAAAAATATATAAATCTAAAATTAACGTTTCGTTAAAAAATGTGATGCTGTTTGTTACAATGTTTATTTGATGAAGAATGATGACATGATCACTGTCTAGTTAATGGACACACCTGTGGTGTTATGGATCAGACACATTATCTGATAGAGAAAAACCACACAGGCCAGAAATTCTACACCATCTCAGAGGTGCACACTGTGTTTGTGACTTAACTTTTATTTATTTGTAATATTTGTCAGAGTGCTTTGGTATGGACAGTTTAATGCATTGCTGGTGCAGGCTAGTATGTTTGGATCCATCTATTGACTGAAAGCTTGAGAGACTTGTTTGAGTTTGTCTAATTAGAGACACTTTTGGCAGAAAACTTTTAAAATAACTGAACAAAGTGGATTTGAAATGTTTCTTGCATGGTCTTTATTTTTTCTAGTTTTTGTGGATGCTGACGAGACTGAAGACTGAGGAGTGAACAAATGTAAAAATACCTGTGTGATTAAACCAGACCAGTCTGGTTACATTCCTGATGAGAAGGCTCTGTGTAAATACTGTAACTTCAGTGAAGGATACGCCCCACTTTCTCTGTCTATTTCTGATTATCTGACTGAAGTCCTTCAGCTCCAGGACTTCCAAAGAGAAGATGAAGAAATTATTGGCTTTACTCTTCTTCTGTCACGTCGCATGTTCAGGTAAGATCTCAGAGTAACTGTTCACTGTTACTGCTTCCTGGTGCTGTTGTTTGTTGGTTCAGTTATTATTGTCTGCAAAGCGCCTGAGTCTTTTAATTTCACTTCATTTCTTAAAGTCTTACAAGTGTCTTAATAGCGCAGATTCAGCCTGACATGTATCTGTTCAGACCTGACTTACGATTATTATCGATGATATTTTTATATAGTCGTTAAATCGGTGCGTTGAAGACGACAGTATTTGCTGCAGCTGTCATGGCTGAGAGTAACTGATAAGATGCAGTCTGTTGGAGAAAAGGATCTGTTGGACTTTCTCTGTCAGCTGTCAAAATTATAAGCTAAATAAAATAAACCTTAACTGATCACTAGATGGAAAATTCACATATTGGAGCAGCACAAGGAGAGAAATAGGCAAACACAAATAGAGAAGTAAAATACTCAGATGTACTGTTATAATATTGCCAAAACATCTTGAAATTTTAAAATAGAAACTCTAAAATCATTTAGTCCAGTCAAGCAATGTAGTGGATCATGTGAAATGCAAAATGGAAAGGGAAATATTCCAATATAGTAAAATATACGGTACAGAATAATAATGCAGAATAGATTGCAAATAAATGATAATATAGCAGAGCAATTAAATTTGGCCCAAATGTAGTACGAGTATAGTACAAAACATTATATAGTTTTTCTGACTTGTATAATTTGTGTGTGTAATATATATTATATGCATTAGGTGTGCAATATTTAATAATGAAGAGGGAGTGTGAACCGTGGAAATCAGGTGTGTGTCATGTGCAGGTTACAGTTTGGCAAGAGGCAGAGCTGGAAGGTGAAAGTCTACAATGACGGTGCTTCAAAAAGTTCTGTCTCACCAGAAACTGTCACAGAAGAAAGATTGTTCTTGCATTATTTCACAACATAGTCTCCTTTACCTTAAATGCACTTGGCTTACCGATATTAAAGAAAAACTATCCCTTTGCAGAGGAAGGTCACATCTTGGACCTCCAGATGCTCAAAAGCATGCATGACTTCATTATCACTCTGGAAATAGTAACCATGCAAGATTTCTGTGTAGGAAACAGATAGAAGTCAGATGGTACAGGTTGGTGAATAAGGTTCATGGAGCAACAATTTAAAATCACATTTAGCTGTTATGCCCCTTGTTTTCGAGTGAGACCGAGTACTGGCTGAAGTACCTGTGCATGATGATACTGAGCACAAATGAAGCGCTTCATTTCACATCTGGATGGATTATCTGGTGGCTTAATGAGCTGCATATCTGACACAGGCCATCACTGATAGAGTGGAAGACGATGCTTGCTTTCATTTCATTTTGTTTCATTTTTCATTATATTTAATATGTCATTGCAAATGAGCACATCTCTACTGTACACACATGTATGATAGGAGGAACAGTATAAGAATAGTATAGGAATAAGTATAAGAAGTATAAGAATTGTGATTTAATAGATTTTAAAATGCAAAAGTGAAAAAAGACAATTCAAAAGCTGATAACTTCCCTTTCCCTCCAGTGAAACACTCCTTGATATTATTCATCACTGCAACTTCTGGAGTTCCAGACTTCCCAGAGTTTATGGTTTCTATTCGGGTTGATGAAGTTCAGGTGGGTTACTGTGACAGCAACATCAGGACGGCTGAAACCAAACAGGACTGGGCACGAAAGTTCATGAAAGACAACCCACGACAACTGGAATATTACATTAAGGAATGCTATAACACCCAGCACTTCTTCAGAGCCACCATCGACAGCTTGATGAAACTCTTAAACCAAACAGGAGGTAAGATATTTTTTAATGTATGTTTTCACTGCTGAAATGCATTGTCCCTCTGTTGGAAGATGCTGCACTAAATATCAGCCCTTCTTCAGTGTTTTTTAGGACAAGGCTTAAGGACTTGCAGCCACTGCTACTATGTTTGTGAAGCTAAAATCTGCCCAACTGAAAACATCTGCAGGCAGAAAACTTGGTGGCTTTATGAAATTATTTACTGATAATCTGAGTTTTCCACTAGAATTTTCCTTGTAGACATAATTTGAATATTCCTCATAGAGTTCTCCTGCAATCATTAAATCCTGGACAGCCAGTTTCTCACAATATCTGCATTTACTGACACTTCATATGAGAGTTTCATGGACATTACAACAGCTTGATGGAACTGCCTGAAGCCCAGTAATGGCTTCTCTCTGCTGCCTTTGATTTTGAGAAATTCTTGTAAGATTGAGAGCTGCACATCAGATGTGTTCTCAGTTTAAAGCTCCTCATTGTACATCAATCTGATGCCCCTTTCTGTTCCACATCAGTTGTTGCTTAGATCTTGTTATATTTCTCATCTGCTCGCTTGTCTCTGAAGGTAGCATTACCTGTAAGTGTTGTCTGCACATTTTCTAATCCTGCCAAAGTCACCTAGGAGACAACTTAGACCGTGCTAAATTATGGATTACATTAGATTTAATTCCATTCTCTTGAGAATTCCTGAAGTGTCTTAGTTTGGCTGCAGGTTTGTGCCCATTTTCATCTGCTATCATCTCAGAAAACCTTGTGGTCCTGAATTTGAGGAGGTCTGCTTTCAATCCAGGCTTTTCTCCTTCATGGCAGCTGTGAGACAGTTGAATTTAAATTCAAGCAGCTCTGCTTTGCTTTGTCTGTTCACTACCAAAAGTATGTTGGTGCCCTAATTTTATGGACTCCTTCCCAGTGTGTTCAACCCAGTCATTGTGCAGCTCTGCCTGTCTAGAACCATCCATCCCATATTCTGTATGGTTGGTTGCAGCCTCCTGATTACATCCCTGCATGCTTCAATAGGTCTCAGTGGTAAAGTGACAATAGTTACTGTTAGCAATTCACTCTCAGTTTCCTATCATTCTATGCTTCTGTCTCGCTTTGATCCAGCCACAATTTTAGGATGATGATTGTCTGCGAGTTGCTTTCATTGGACCAATAATAGCTGCAGTAGGTCAACATCCTCTGTGTCGGTAATCAGTGAGATTGTGGTAAAGTAAAAATGAGTGAAATCCTCACAAAATGGGGACACTGTGGCAAAGAGAGATCACACTGCACTTGCATGTTGGTGGAAAAAATGTTTCACACTCCATGCCTTTGTGAAATATTGCATTCAGAATCACTCTTAGGTCTTCAAGTGCAGTTTGTTTTAGTACAGTCAACCAAAATACTAAACAAATCATAAAAAAGCTATGAAAACTTAAAATTGATTGGTTCCATAAAAACACATTTGAACTTTTGAGTATTTGATCATTTTAGTACCAGTGATCCACTAATGAAGTTCATGCTTTTTATTAAAAGACACATTTTTTGTTGCTATGATTCGTGTCTATATAAAGCAACACATTTGAAAGTTCTTAAGAGACAAAAATTGTGAAAACAAGGAACCTAACACAGGAAACACACCTGAAGATACAGATTCTCAGCCAGGAAGGGTACAGCTGCCGCCAGATAGCCAGGAAGTACAGATGCAGTCCTTCAGCAGTTGGATACACTCTCCAGAAATACAGATGAACCAACAGCTTGGAAGACAAACCAAGATCTTGGTGTCAAAGGGTTTCTTCAGCAAGAAATGGCCACATACTGATCTGCATGTGCAGGGAAAACTGCCGAATGACATCACAGGAGCTTCAGCAGCAGTGGTCAAACCAAACTGGTGTCCAGTGTTCCACTGTACGTGGTCAACTTTTAGATCATGGCTTAAGGTCCTACCAGGCTGCCAAGAAACCCCTGACCAATGAGAGACAGAGGTTAGCCTGGCATCATCGGGCCCAAGCACACAAGAACTGGACAGCCAGGAATAGGAAGAAGATTCTGTGGTCAGATGAGTCCATTTTCCAGCTTTATCTTCCTCCTGCTAATGTGAGGGTATGCAGAAGGCCAGGCAAAGCATTCTCTCCAGCATGTACAGTAGCTACTGTCAAGCATGGTGGAGGCGGTATCATGGTTTGAGGATGCATGAGTGCTGCTGGTGTTGGTCATCTCACTGTCTATGATGGCACATTAAACTCTGCCAAGTATTGTGCCATTCTTAAAACCCACATGCTCCCTTCTGCATGTGCGCCGTTCTGTCGAGGTCAAAACTGGATGTTTCAACAAGATACTGCTCCTTGAACACATCCAGGGTTAGTAGAACTTGGCTAAAGGAGCTCAGTATCCAGGTCTTAGAGTGGCCAGCTCAATCACCGGACATGAGCCCCATTGAAAATCTGCGGTGGATTATCAGAAGGTCTGTTTCAAAGTGTAAACCAAAGAATTTAGAAGAATTAAAAGCAGTAATTCAAGAAGAATGGGACAAGATTACCCCTCAACAGTGTGAAAGGCTCGTGGGGAACATGGCAGCCAGGGTTAGAGCTCGACTGATATGCTAATGACAGGACTACTCAATATTAATTTCATGACTTTGATAATGACAATGTTGAGACTTGACATATTGAAACAGTCAAGAATTTAGTTGTATTAGTTTAAAAAAACAAACAAATATTGTTTGTATTTGTTTGTGTCTGTCTAATTCAGCCGCACCTTTTGAAACCCATTTTTTTCCCACAAATATTTCATGACAATATTTGTGTAAAATTTGAAGGGTGTCTGAAAACTTATTTCTTTTTTATTGTAGCCATAGTGCTGGTTGTAGTTGGTTGTCTATCAGTCAGAAGATTATTGAGGTGATATTTGTATGCATGTCAGTCAGCCTTAAGAGTAAACCAATAAAATCTCTCTCTCTGTGCCCCAGGTGCTCACGTCCTACAGAGAATGAGTGGCTGTGAATGGGATGATGAAACTGGAGAAATCAGGGGTTTTAATCAATATGGATACGATGATGAAGACTTCATAGTGCTGGACCTGCAGACGCTGACATGGACCGCTTCAAAACCACAGGCGTTCATCACCAAACTCAGATGGGACACAGACAAAGCGAGACTAGAGTTCAACAAAAACTACTTCATCCACTTGTGCCCTGACTTGCTGAAGAAGTATGTGCAGTACAGGAAGAGTTTTCTGCAGAGAACAGGTAGAATTACACAACCTGAGATACACACAGTTATGTATTCCATCTGTTTCTATCCACAGGAGCATCCAGTGAAAATAAAACAATGCATAGATGAAGTTACTATCCAACTGTCTAGGATCCACTAGGTGTTACAAAAAACAGGGTATTAGTGACGGAAAGCAATTTATTGCTACATGAGGTAATTAGCAAAGGAAAGATGATAATAACACAAAGCAAACAGGTCTGATGGGTGCTGCTAGCTCAGAGAACCAATGAAAACCGAGTTATAGGGCGCCCAGATAGCTCAACGGGTTAAGCGGACAACCCAAGTACAGCAGCTGGTCCCCGACGCAGCAGCCTGGATTCGATTCCCGCCAACGGCCCTTTGCTGCATGTCTTCCTTCAACTCTTCTCCCTCCTTTCCTGTCTGTCTCCACTGCACCTGTCAATAAAGGCCAAAAAAATTACTTTAAAAGAAACAAAAGAAAACTGTGTTATAAAAATTAGCTCAAACAAAGTCTAAACAACAACTAAACTAAACTCTGGGACCACATTTAAGGACATGATAGCAACAACCATGTGACTAACTAAAGTAACTAAACGAGAGCCTCGAAGCACATATTAGCTATGAGTAGTCATTTCTCAATAGCTACAGAAAATAAAACACACAGGTAAAGTCTAACCTAGTTAAGCAGCTACTAAGTGAAGCTACATATTTTACAAAGAGCATAAGACACCAGAGGCATTGAGTAGAGCTGTTCATGTTAAATCACAGTCACCTGGACTGTGAGTTGGGCTGCGGATTTAAACCCTTGGTGTGGTGATTGCTGCAGTTGGATTGGATGAAGGTGGAGGGAGCTGGGTGGTGGTCCAATCAGGCATGACAGTAGGTGGGAAGAGAAAGAGCTTCAGAGCAGGTCTGGAGCTCCAGGCCAATCATCCCTGATTGGAGACAGGTGGCTCTGGAGCTCCTCAGCCAGGTGTAATGGAAAGTCAGTATAAACCATCTCCTCACACAGAGACCACAAAGGATCCACCACATCAATAAAGCATACGGTCACCAGGGGCTGTGACAGACACACAACACATCCAGAGAGGTATACTATGAAGCTGGTTTGACATAGCTGGGCTTTCTTTGCGTAAGTCGGCTCAACAAAACCCCAGTCAGGGTTAACGGGTATCCCAAAGGTGGTTATCAACTTTCTTTGTTAACTCAGACTTTCTGCTGTCAACTCCATGCATTCACGTTAAAGGAGGTGTAGTGGTTATTCCTGCTATTCCTGCACCTATATAGCCACTGCGGTAGCTGTCTGATTCGACACACATCCAAAAGAATCAGATCCACAGAAAAAATGTTGTAAAAATAAAGCACTATTCATTGAAACAAAAACTTCGTTGAACCTTAGAAACAAAAAAGACGCAGGATGCTGAAGATAAACTGAGGCTGTATTTGATACAGGCCTTGGACATGTGGCGTGGTCAAAAGACTGTCTCTCCTTGGTAGGGCACACCTTCCTGGCAGCCTCCCTCACTTTTATCCCCATCTTTCAGTCACTAGATGGGGATAACTCAAGAAAAACAGAAATTAAAAACAGAGAAAAAAAAATATCCTGGCTCCTACAGGAAGTGTTAAACGTGTCATTTCACTCTTCTTCTGTACAAAATGAAACAATTGTGCAGCTGCTTCAGTCAGCAGGTTATTATAATGGAGAACAATGAGGAATATAAAAATATGTGACAGTAAAAAGCACTGCTACTCCAAATGAAGCAAAACAGGAATGCTGGTAGAAAACTGTTAAATGTGTTCGTATATTAATTTTACTGATCAATGCAACTTATTATTGATAACTGACAGCTGCACATTAGAGCAGTAAAACTTTAGACTTCATGTATGTAAACATGATCTTGTACTGAAATGCATTTAGGTCTGACACTGTCCCATAATGCACGAAATCACTGTAATTTGTGGCCAAATTGAAGTGAAATTAATGTTACTGATTAAATATTGTCTGTAGTAAATGCTAATAAACTCATCAGTTTTCTAATCTGTGTTCTATCAGCCGCTGTAGCAGCAGAACCAAACATAAAAACATATCGATACAATTTCTGCATCACCAACTAAATACATGTTGGGTTCTCATGGCAACCCGATGCATACAGTGTGTGATACTGTAGCTGTTTCATTCAGTGGTTTTAGTAAAGTTCAGATCAACATGTTAACAGATGAAACATTTCCTTCAGCTGAGAATCTGTATCACTCATAAATAATCATCGGGAAATGCTTTGGTTAAAGGGAGACGCTTCTTACAGTCGTTTTAAATCAGAAACTCTGAGCAGAACCTGCTCCAGACCAGGTTAACTCTACAGCATCAGTTACCATGGAGATCTAGCAGGTTAAAGAGAACCACCTTTGTGACACTGAAAACTCTGATTTTAGACTCAACATGCCTCCTAACCCATTACTTTCACTTCGTAGTAGAGCCCTCAGATCTATCTGTTCAGTTAAGACTCAGTTTCTCTCTCTGCAGATCTTCCCTTAGTGTCTCTCCTCCAGAAGACTCCGTCTTCTCCGGTCACCTGCCACGCTACAGGTTTCTACCCTGACAGAGCTGATGCGTTCTGGAGGAAAGATGGAGAGGAGCTTCATGAGGACGTGGACAAAGGAGAGATCCTCCCCAACCATGATGGAACCTTCCAGATGAGTGTTGACCTGAACATCTCATCAATCGCTCCTGAAGACTGGAAGAAGTACGACTGTGTGTTTCAGCTGTCTGGTGTCAAAGACGATGTCATCACCAAACTGGACAAATCAGCGATCAGGACTAACTGGGGTAAGTCAGTCAGAACAGTGGAGTCTGGAAATGAAACATATTTATCTCTGTTCTGCAGTAGAGATGGAATCTGAGGGCTGTGTTTTGGTTCCAGTTTCTCCGTCAGGGTTTCCTGCTGGTGCTGTCATTGGAGTAGTTGTAGTTCTGCTGCTGCTGTTGCTCTGCATCACTGGACTCTTCATCTGGAGAAAGAAGACTAACGGTACACAGTAACACAAGAGCAGCTGTCCTGCCTTCACATTCAAAGCAGAAATCTGTGAAACTTCTTTATGGCAAATTATCGATTCATCATTTTAACTACAGTCATCTCTCATCTTTATTTCAGGGTTCAGACCTGCTAACAGTAAGATTTTCTGATATTTACTGTAGATCTGTAATCAGTCTGATCTTTACAGTCTTGTCGGTTCTGTTTTAAATGCAAACTTTTTTTTTTTTAAAGCCTCAGATTCTGCAGACAGTAACTCAGATCCTAACTGATCACAGTGAGTATATCCTTGTTTCATCAATGCATTGCAGATATAAACAAGAAAAGCACTCAGAGAGTGCAGTACTCCGCCAAGATTGCTCATTTGCTGTATCATTTCTGACAGCTGAAATCTTGAAAAAATTTGTGACAGAAATCATGGCAACATAGAATGTGGCCATTTAACACAGATGTACCCACAAACAAAATGACCTTACACTGAGCACAGGTGTATGTTATGTATGGATACCGAATCGCGTGACCTAAATATGTAGCGTGCGGCGGGAATTGATGGGACTCGAAAACACCCCCACAATTTAGTCAGTTGTTCCTTGTGTGATTTTGGATGGATAAGTCCCGATAAGTCCACAACGGTTGATTTGTAGTTGGATCTCAATTATGTGATTGTCAGCAGGCAGCTGATGTAGTGTTCACTTGTTGTCATAGTTACAGTAACGCTGTGCTACTATCTTACAATGATATAGAAATCTTTAACAAATCTGTGGATACAGACTATAAGCTGCATCACTCACAAAATATAATCAGTTAATGCTTGTGTCATTTCTGATCTTCCCTGAAAATTTCATCCAAATCCGTTTGTCCATTTTTGAGAAATGTTGCTAACAGACAGACAGACAACACAACGCCGATCGTCACATAACTCCATCAAGGCTCCGTCTCCTTGGCAGAGTAATGAACCTAAAAACACTCAACAGTATACTGATATAATATTTGCTCTTCTGTAAACACCAGCCTGTTACTCCTTTCAATTGTAGTATCCAATAATTAGTAATGTATAATGAATTCTACTGAGCATCTGACCAGTTATTTATCTTGTTCATTTCTTAATCTGTCCTGACAGACTCTCAGGGAAGACTGGAGGAGGAGAGTAAACTCCAGTGAAGTTGGGATTCTGTCAAAACCGTTAATTGATTCTGTTTTCCAAATATGAAGCCTCCGCAACTAACCCAAGTTGGAAACTCTTGTCTCTCCAGTTAAATTTTGTGTCCAGTATTGTGCAAAAAATGTGGGCACTTCAAATGTTTTGTTTCTTATCCATCATGCAAAACCATCTGATTGGTTCTAAGTCTAACCACAGATGCAAGAACAACTTTATATGATTATTGCCACAGTTTGAACACATACTGCATGTCTATAATAGACTGCTTCTTCTGCTCAAGTATAAATTTCTATGAAATATGGTTGACAGACTATAAACTATGACTACTTGTTTGCCATCACTGTCTAAACACACATTGGTGTCATGGCAGCTGCTGTTGTATTTGTGGTATTTTTGTGTCTTTTTCTTTCTTCTTTATGTCTCCTGCTCAGTTTTCTGCTGTGGATGTTTCATCCCTCTGACTGCTGTCTTCTCACCTGCTCTGCCTCTAATATCAAACACCTGAAGCTGATCCATGAACCTCCTTCCACAGTAGAAACGCACCAGTTCTCTGATCACTCTTCAGCAGATTATCTTTCTACTTCTTGTTGTCGAGCTTTCCAGCCATTCCCAAGTTTGCTCTACTTGTGTTTTCATGTTTAAAATATAGACTGCTTGTATACAAATTAGTTTCCTTGTGTTTTCTGGTTTAGTTAACTCCGTTTGTATGACTTTTGCCGATTGTTTTTCAAAATGTTTACCTGTTTACCAAATTAAGTGTTTGGTTGTTGGTTGTTCCTGTTTTTTTGCCTTTTATCTGCTTCCTTAGTTGGATTTGTTTCCACACAGATGGATCACTTGTACATTTCCTTTGACTTGCCTAATAAATACTTTAAATTTTGGCTTCCCATGTCCAGCTCTTTGGTCAAACTAAACACCAGGCTAAGCTCTGATTTCATGAACAAAAATTCCCATTTCGTGGATTCAGAGAGCAGACTTTTTAAATATTGGTCACAGCACTCTGGGGAAAAGATTTAGATTTTAGAATACTGTAATCTCCACGTGTTTGTAATGCAATTATTTTTTTGTTTTCATTGGCAAATAATTAGGTTATTAGTTAGCTAGTTCATGCAATTTATCAGTAACCTGAATACATTAAGTTCCATTGTGCAGAAAAAGCTTTAAATAAAATACATTTGAAAATACAGTGTCCTGAACAGGTACTCATATTCCTCAATGTGCTAAATATTTGAATAAGATCAGAATTCATAAATCACACAGTGGGGAAATTTGCAGTCTAACAACAACTAATGATAAACGGCAAATGTGTTGGAAACATCAACACAAAATGAAAATAAATGAAACACACATAAGTAATGTGTGAACAATGACTGTTCCTGAAGGATTTGGGTATGTAGAATCCATTTTTGGAATATGCCGGATGAATTTTTGTGTTGTTTGTGAGTTATAACTAAATATTCAAAATGGCAGCTGTGTGAACAATAAGGCTTTATTACAATGATAATGATCCAAGAACCACCTATTAATTTAACAATTTTGAGTAAAATTATTCACATCCAAACAAAAACACACATATTTCAAGAAAATAATTTGACTATTTCATCCTTTGGATTTTTCAGGATTTTGTGAAAATGTTACAAAATTGCAACAGCAGGTCTCGGTGTAAACAAATATTACCACTTTATTTTTAATAAAGTCCACTGATGATTAAGCATTGATGATTCAATAATATCAAAATATTATAATAAAATGAATTTTATTGCTATGAAATTACTGAATATGACACAATAAAATGCTAATTAATTTAACAAGTCAAAACTGTAATTGCAATCCATGCTAGAATGCACTTCCACACAATAAAAAAAAACTGTAAGAAAATGATGTTATTACAACTTTCATAATTTTTTTAACTTGCAAAAGTGGAATTTTATTACATCAGTCCTCTACAATTTGTTTATATTTACATTTTGGACTTTGCTTGAACATCGTAATGAATTCTGGTGTCTGAGGACTCTTCATTGGTAGATGGCATTCTCCTTTGCGTCTCCTTATATGTGAAACTGAAGGAAACAGTTTTTTTGATCTGTGAAGCACAAATGAGCATCACACTTGTTGCATACAGTTGATGTACAGTACCAGTCAGAAGTTTGGACACACCTTCTCATTTAATGTTTTTCTTTATTTTCATGTCTATTTCCATTGTAGATTCTCACTGAAGGCATCAAAACTATGAATGAACTCATATGGAATTATATAATAAAGAAAAAAGTGTGAAATAAGTCAAAACATGTTTTATATTTTAGATTATTTTCTTTTATGACTGCTTTGCACACTCTTGGTATTCTCTGGATGAGCTTCCTGAGGTAGTCCATATGTGTTCATTCGTAGTTTTGATGCCTTCAGTGAGAATCTACAATGTAAATAGTCATGAAAAGAAAGGAAAACCATTAAATGACATGTTGCAAGCAATTGTGGATGCCGTCCTCAGCTACCTTAGCAGGTAGCTGTAGCCTTTGGCCATAAGCAGATGTCGTCAGGTGGTGCACAACCTTCACTGAGTGTTTCAGTCCTCAGTCACAACACTCTCCAGTTGGTGGGCCAGCAGTGAGTGGCCAGCTCACTAAAAAAAATAACCTAATAACTGGTTGGGCTTTCCTTAGCAGGAGCAGCTGCAGTTAAATGTGTGTGATCAGTCTTCTACATGGAGGAATTTTGACCCACTCCTCTTTGCAAAATAGTCTTATCTCTGCCACATTGGATGGTTTTTGCCCTTTTAAAGTCTTGCCACAGCATCTCAGTTGATTGGATTCAAGTCCAGACTTTGACTCGGCCACTCCAGAACCTTCATTTAGTTCTTTTTGAGACACTCAGAGGTGAACTTGTTTGTGTGCTTTGGGTCTTTATCTTACTGCATAATACATTGTGTTGAGCTTTAGGTCATGAACTGAAGGGTGGATGTTCTCCAGGTGGATTTTCTGATAGAAAGCAGAATTCATGGCTCCATCAATTATGACAAGTCATCCAGGTCCTCAATTCATCACACTTCCACCACCATGTTTCACTGTTGGTATCATGTTCATCTGTGAAATGCAATACTGACTTTATACCAGTAGTAACGGACTCATGTCTTCCAAAAAGTTCCACCTTTGACTCATCACTCCACAGGATGTTTTCCCAAAAGTGTTGGGGTTCATCTAGAGATTTTATTGTAAATACCAGACAAACCTTTCTGTTCTTTTTGGTCAGTAGTGGTTTGATCCTTGCAACTCTCCCATGGATGTGATTTCCTCCCAGAGTCTTCCTTATAGTGGAATCATGTAGATGGACCTTAACTGAGGTCTGCGGATCGCTTGATGTTCATCTGGGTTCTTTTGTGACTCCTGGATTAGATATCAACATGCTCTTGGAGAAATGTTGGTTGGATGGCCACTCCTGGGAAAGTTTACCACTGTTCCATGTTTTCTGTGCATAAATACTCTCACTGTGGTTCTCTGGAGTCCCAGAGTCTCAGCAATGACTTTGTAACTATTTCCAGAATGATAAATGTCAGTGACTTTGTTTCACATCTGTTTTTGAATCTCTTCAGAATGTGGCATCATCATACTTTTTCACAGAACTGTAGATTATACAATTTTAACCTCCTAACACCTGGAGTCCATGTATGTGGACACCTTTGTTTTCAAAGAGATATTTTTCATAATAATGTCAGTATTAATATTACAAATATAAATATAGTAAAATATAATAAATACAATAATCAGATACTAGATTTTATCTAATTAATATATATATTGGTTACTTGTTATCCCAAATAACTAGTTTAAATCTAAAATGCAAGCCCAACCAACCAAAGCTTGGGTCTTACGAGGCTTCTGACTGAAAGAAAAAATGCACTGTGTGTGTGTGTGCGTGTGTGTGTGTGTGTGTGTGTGTGTGTGTGTGTGTGTGTGTGTGTGTGTGTGTGTGTGTGTGTGTGTGTGTGTGTGTGTGTGTGTGTGTGTGTGTGTGTGTAAGTAAATCAATACAGGCCTAATTTAAAAAAAAAAAAAAAGGGATTTCAAAGCTCATATAATTTTGGGGATAATATTCTGTGTTGTCATTTCTTGTCATTTTCAGTGTGATATTCTAACATTTTAGACGTCTGTCTGAGCACATTTCACTGGCTATAACTTTAATGTCTAAAGGAGGTTCATCGGTAGAGTCCAAGCTTGTATGTCATAAAATGGAACTCTTTCATTCACATTATGTTCTAAAAACACAGTTTTCAGTTGTTTCGCCTGATGTGCTCTGGTTCAAGTTGTAATAGTGTGATTTTTTGAACTCATTAAAATAATAATGAGTTGATTTAAAGTGGAGCTAATAGAAGAGTCATGAAAACACCTTGATGTAACCATCTAGAAAAAGTGAAATCGCTTGTGTGCAATAATTCTTTAAAGATGACATTTTGTGTAATTTTTTTGTTTAATTGTCTTTATTTTTCCTCAGTTGTAGCACTGTAACCATTCTACAGTAGTTAATCAGTGTCTTGTTTCATAAACTTGCAGGTCAGTTGGATCAAATTTGTACAGTCAGAACATTTCATTTGAAGTAACGTCACATAGAAGCATAAAGAGTTTTAACAACCCTGATTGCTGCTCTTGAATGCATCCTTGTCTCTTATATTGGAACATCCCCGCCTCCACTTCTTCGGTTTAGTAGCCAGTGTTTGCAGATGATGGACGTTATAGAAGAACAGAAATATTTATGTAGAGCAGATGACTGGATATGAATTCTTTGAAACCAGAACCAGTAAAAACCACTTTCTGACACAAACACAGGAGCTTCTAGGTGTCCTATCCTATTCCCTGTTTAGTCTGCTTGAATTACACCCTTCATATACATTTCATAGATACACAGTGGTTCACATGAACATAAATTTTGCGCTGCACCGATTTGCAGAGGAGTAAAATACTCATACAATTGTGGACGTCCTGCTACTTTTCTGCCTTTTAGCTATTATTCTTACTGTTTGACCATTTTGCTTTAATTCTTCTTTTTAGTGGAGCTGATATCCTGTTAGAGACGAGTCACTGAGGTCCATTTACTGTATGGTTTAAACACAATAACTCATGCAGGTGATGTTCTGCTTTACTCTGAATGTGACGCGCAAACTGTCTGACAGCTGGAATCAGTTTATTTTGTTTTAAACTGTCTTCATTTTAAACTGGTATATTTATTTATTCACATCAACTTTTGTAATGAGAGATTGACAGTAACAAGTCATTCTAAAGTCACTTAAAGTTAGTTCTTTTTAAATTTTATACATGAATTGTTGCTTTCTCATCTCTACCTGTCAGTGAACACCACAGTTGCTTCATCTTAACTGTTCCCTGCTTGTCTGTATTTTCTTGGTTGAAGTCTTGAGATCTTTTCGTAGATTTTTCTTCAGGCGCCTCCTTACAAATTATGTAAACTAACGCTTCCAACCAAACTTGTTTTGTTCACTGTTTGCTTCTGATCGTTTCAGCTGATGAGAAGCACTGTTTGAATTTGCTGTCAGACTTTATTACAGTTTACCACGTTTGGATTTTCAGCAGCAGCAGCGGTCACTCAACCACCACAAACACGATGGAGCTCGTTTTTTTGCTTGTTTTATTTCCCGTCACACGTTCGGGTAAGAAGTTTGAAGAGTTTTAAACATGCAGAGTCTTGTAGAAACTGATTTGTTTGATAAGATGGTGTAGCTTCTCTTACAGCATTTTGACATAACTAAAAGGTTGCTACAATGCAAAAGCAGTCATCCACAAATGTGTCTTTAGTTTAATCTGAATGTTGCGCGTTTTGTTTTTCAAAATTCTGTCTTGAAGGAAATTGAATATGGCAAGATGTATATTTAATTAAAAAACAGGAAGACAGGAGTAAATAAAGTGTCCCTGGAGTCATATTGATGTGTTGGTGTCAGCAAAACTACCAATAACCAGTTTAGATTTGGCTTTACATATACACTCACCAGATACATTATTGGGTACACATGTTCAACTGCTGTTAACACAAACATCTAATCAGCCAATCACACAGCAGCAACTCACAATTTAGGACAGTAGACGTGGTCAAGAAGACTGATCAGAATGAGGAAACTCTTCAGAAAAATGATTTCTATGCAGATAATCACAATCAGCTTGCAACAACTTCTTGAAGAACTTTAGAAATGAAAGGGAGGTTGGATTTGGGCCTATAGTTGGCTACAACACCTGGATCTTTATTTTTTTAGCCTTTATTTATACAGGTAGTCTCATTGAGACAGAGTCTCATTCTCAAGAGAGACCTGAATCTAGAGTAGGCTTTTTAAGAAGTGGCTTTAGTACAGCAGCTTTAAAAGCCTGCAGTATGTAGCCTGTTAGTAAAGAGAAGCTGATGATATTTAATACTGCAATATTAATTACAGGAAACATCTAGTGGGGATGGGGTCTAACAAACATGTTGCTGTTTTAGAGGAATTTACTGTTGACGTGAACTCTGAGAGATTTAGAGCAGAGAAGCAGTCCCAATATAAATCTGGTTCTATGGAAGCTTCCAGAGCCACGACACCTAAAGACATGTTCAGGATTTTTTTTTTGTATAATATTCAAAACTGGATTAGTGAAGAAGGTCATGAAGTCTACTGAGGGCTAAATGAACAGAAGGTTCCATGCAGCTGTGCCTTTTTTTTTTTCCAACAGCAGTAACAGCATCATTTGATTCAAGCTGCAGTCCTGTCAACGACATTATCCACCTGTGTGGGACTAACATTAGATGAACTGCTCTCTATTGTGTTGGCATACAGCATTGAAGTAAATTACAACAGAATCATTTCCTTAAATTTAGTTACTGCATTATCAGATGAACATCTGCTATAATGGAACTTCTTGGTAGATGCTCTGTGGTCCATTATTGTCAAACCAAATGTCATTAAAAAATTATCAGACAAAATACAGTTTTGTTGAAAAACTTTAAGATGTTCAATTTCTATGCCAAATGTCAAAACAAGATCAAGGGTGTGATTAAAACTGAGTTGGTTTGTTAACATTTTGAGAAAAACCAATTGAATGTAACAATGAGCTAAACACCAAGTTGAAGCTGTCATTCTCAACTATATGGATATTAAAGTCATCCACTATAAGGACTTAATATGTACCGAGCACGAAGTCAACCAAGAAGACTGAGAATTCAGAAAGAAAACTCATAAGTACATTTAGTAAATTCAAATGCTGAAAACCTTCTTTTCCCTCCAGTGAAACACTCCTTGATGTTTTTCGTCACTGCAACTTCTGGAGTGCGGGACATCCCAGAGTTTATAGATGCTGTACAGGTTGATGAAGTTCAGGTGGGTTACTGTGACAGCAGCATCAAGACGACTGAATTCCAACAAGACTGGATGAGAAAGTTGATTAGAGACAACCCGCAACAACTGGAGTGGTACGTTAACAAATGCATTGAAAACCAGCACTTCTTCAGAGCCACCATGGACAGCTTGGTGAAACGCTTCAACCAAACCACAGGTAAGATGTTTTCCTTTAATATATGTTTTCACTGCTGAAATGCATTGTCCCTCTGTTGGAAGATGCTGCACTAAATATCAGCCCTTCAGTGACTTTTAGAACAAGGCTTAATGACTTGCAGCCACTGCCAGTACGTTTGTGAAGCTAACATCTGCCCAACTCAAACATCTGCAGACAGAAATGAAATTGACTGATAAATTAATTTTACTAGAATTTTCCTTGTAGACACTTATTTCGAACGTTCCCCATAGAGTTCTCCTGCAAGCAGTAAATCTTGGACAGCCAGTTTCTCACAATATCTGTATTTACTGACACTTCATATGAGAGTTCCATGGACATTATAACTGCTTGATGGAATTGCCGAAATCCCAGTAATGACTTCTTTCTGTTGCCTTTGATTTAGACAAATTCTTGGAAGATGTGCCTTTGCAAGATATCCAGGAGATCTTTGCCCACAAAGACAGGAAACACAAATGGGGCGTACAGGGGAACCCAGGCGCTGACACAGAAACAGGGAGACAGGAGGAAAATAGGAAAGGACTTTATTAAACAAAACAAGAGCTAAGACAATACAAAAAGGGACATCGGATTGAGGGGGAAACAAAATCAAACTAAATACAAAATACGCAAAACCCAAACAAAACTATTAAATCCAACATTGAAGTCCAAGGAAAAAAACCCAAACAATAAAAACTACACTGAGCAAACAAACAGAATGCTCACAAACCAGGGGAGCAAAACTAAAGGGGCAAGGAAGCAGGCACGGGGTATCCGAGAACAGACGAGACTCGACAGATGAAGAACAGGCTGAAGATGACACTGCCGGGAATCCAGGGTGAGAACTGGGTCCATGGGTGGGTACTGCAGTCCAGAGGTGATGCAGGTACTGAAGGGAATCCAAAAGGGAGAAGCTGAGTCTATGGTCCAGCTGGGAGTGACTGAATGAACTGAATTATAAATGAGCTTAAATAGCTGGAGGTGAGGTAGTGGGCAGAAGACCTGAGAGAGCTGATTACTGCAGCTGACACAGGAATCAGCAGAGTGCAGGCAGGTGAAGCAGGAGAGCAAGAGGACCAGTGAGAGAGAGAGACAGGCAGGCAGACAGACGCAGAGACAGACAGATGCAAACAGAGGGAGCCAGAGGGACAGGTAGAGAGAGACACACAGGAAGAGTCAGGGACAGGCAAGAGAGACAGATGACAGAAACAGGAAGAAGGAGAGACAAGGAGGAAGAAGGAAGGAGAAGAATAGGGGCCGGAGCAGGGATCATAACAGGATGTAGAAATAATGTAGAAATAACAATATTACACATATCAGTGGTATTGCCACAATCTTTCAAGAAAAGCCAAAAATTGAGAGAGAAGTATAAATATTGGACAGGTTTTATTTATATTTTGCATATTTGTCCATAAGTGGAAAAATACTGACATTGCACAGATTCTTTTAGGTGCAGAAAAACTGATACAGCAGATTTTAAATGTAAAGAAATACTAATAATTCAGAGCTGTTAATGTGTTGATAATGTACCAAATGAAGCATGGCAGTTGGTTGTCTGTCAGTCAGAAAGGTATTGAGGTCATATTTGTGTCCATGTCAGCCAGCCTTATCAGTAAACTAAAAAAATCTCCCTCTCTGTCCCAGGTGCCCACATCCTACAGAGAATGAATGGCTGTGAATGGGATGATGAAACTGGAGAAATCAGGGCTTTTAATCAATATGGATATGATGGTGAAGACTTCATAGCGCTGGACCTGCAGACGCTGACATGGACCGCTCCAAAACCACAGGCGTTCATCACCAAACTCAGATGGGACACAGAGAAAGCTAGACTAGAGAACAATATATACTACTCCATCCACTTGTGCCCTGACTGGCTGAAGAAGTATGTGCAGTACGCCAGGAGTTCTCGGAACAGAACAGGTAGAATTACACAACGTGAGATACACACAGTTCTCTTTCTATCCACAGGAAGTTACAATCCAGCTGGCTAGGGTCAACTAGGTGTGAGAAAAAACACAGGGTATTAATGAGGTAAAGTAATTTTTTGCTTAATGATATAACAAATGAAAAAGTGATAATAAAACAAAGTGAACAGGGCTGATGGGTGCTGCTAGCCCAAAGAACTAATGAAAACAGAGTTATAAAAGCTAGCCAGGCATCAGAGGCCACAATGGATCCACTTCATATGGTCCCCAGGGGCTGTAACAGGCACACAACACATCCAGAGAGGTATACTACGAAGCTGGTTTGACATAGCTGGGTGTTATTCAGCTTGACTAAACCCCAGTCAGAGTTAACGGGTATCACAAAGGTGGTTATCAACTTTCTTTGTTAACTCAGACTTTCTGGTGCAAACTCTGATCTGTCACGTTCACTTAAGACTCATCAGTTTCTCTCTCCAGATCTTCCTTCAGTGTCTCTCCTCCAGAAGACTCCCTCCTCTCCGGTCACCTGCCACGCTACAGGTTTCTACCCTGACAGAGCCGACTTGTTCTGGAGGAAAGATGGAGAGGAGCTTCATGAGGACGTGGACAAAGGAGAGATCCTCCCCAACCATGATGGAACCTTCCAGATGAGTGTTGACCTGAACATCTCATCAATCGCTCCTGAAGACTGGAAGAAGTACGACTGTGTGTTTCAGCTGTCTGGTGTCGAAGACGACCTCATCACCAAACTGGACAAATCAGTGATCAGGACTAACTGGGGTAAGTCAGTCAGAACAGTGGAGTCTGGAAATGAAACATATTTATCTCTGTTCTGCAGTAGAGATGAAATCTGAGGGTTGTGTTTTGGTTCCAGTTTCTCCGTCAGGGTTTCCTGCTGGTGCTGTCATTGGAGTAGTTGTAGGTCTGCTGCTGCTGTTGCTCTGCATCACTGGACTCTTCATCTGGAGAAAGAAGACTAACGGTACACAGTAACACAAGAGCAGCTGTCCTGCCTTCATATTCAAAGCAGAAATCTTTAACATAAAAAAACACATAAAGAAATATAAAAGCATCATTTTAACTACAGTCATCTCTCATCTTTATTTCAGGGTTCAAACCTGCTAACAGTAAGATTTTCTGATATTTACTGTAGATCTGTAATCAGTCTGATCTTTACAGTCTTGTCTTTTGGGTTTTGAACTCAAACTGTTTTTTTTTTGCCTCAGATTCTGAAGACAGACATTCAGATCCTAACCGATTACAGTGAGTACGTCTTTGTTTCATCAATGCTTTGCAGATATAAATGAGCCTAAAAACACTCAACAGTATACTGAGATATTATTTGCTCTTCTGTAAACACCAGTCTTTTTCTCCTTTTAATTGTTGTATTCCTTTTTTAATAATGTATAATGATTGTACTAAGCATCTGACCAGTTATTTAACTTGTTCATTTCTTAATCTGTCCTGACAGACTCTCAGGGAAGACTGGAGGAGGAGAGTAAACTCCAGTGAAGTTGGGATTCTGTCAAAAACTTTATTTATCTAATAGTGTAATTGATTCTGTTTGCAATTATTAAGCCTCTGCAACTAACCCAAGTTGGAAACTCTTGTCTGTCCAGTTTCATTTTCTGTCCAGTATCTTGCAAAAAATATGGAAACTTTAAATGTTTAGTTTCTTATCCAACATGCAAAACCATCAGAGAGGCGTCTGATTGGTTCTACGTTCTTCAACAGAACAAGGAATAAAGAACAATCTTCAATAAACAAGTGTCTTGAGCCAGAACCAGCAAGAAGAACAAGGAACCTACATCAGATGACGAAGCCTCTACAGAGTCACAGTTACCAGAGACTGAAACATGAGGACAGAAATAAGAAGAGAGCTGCAAATATATATTATTGATGAGCTGCTGATTATTCGTGACTTCAAACAGTTAATCCACAAATAGCTTTTCTTGCTCAAACATCTGATCTCAACAACTCACTCTAAATGTTAATATCTCATAGTTTTACTCACAATGTAACTATGGAACAGAAACAACATATAGCTGCCACTTTATGCCACTTTATGGTCACACTACATAGAGACCACTATGACCACAGGTACAAGAAAATATACAACTCTAAAATCAATTTTTGGTTAAAAAATGTTTATTTATAATATTTATTTGATGAAGACCATAACACAGGGGTGTCCAAATATTTTTTCAAAGAGGACCAGATTTGATAATCTGAAAATGAGGGCCAACCATCCTGCCGACATTCTTTGAACCATTAAAGTTGAATGCCAATGCACTGTCTTATAGAAATTTTATTTTAAATGACATATTTGTTATTATTTCTTCACATGAGAATGCAAATAAATGTAAGCGACCCAGGCATAACCCGGTATTAACAGAATCATTCTGCGTTTCATATTATATTTCAATCTGTGCCTGTGCCAAATTTCATCAGCCTTCCCGTGATTCAACATGTCCATCTGACCATTTGGAAATTATTATTATTTTTTTAATCTGTGTCAACTTTTGACTGGCCATAACTCCCATTTCTACTAACATATAAAGCTTTCTCAGCATTGGTAATGCCATTAAGAAAAAAATTCTCACCATAACATCAAACAGAATATATTCTGTGTTTGAGAGATATATTTTTCCTTTTTTTTTTTTTAAAAAAATCCCCTTTATTTGCAATTTTTGAACAAATCCAGAATGTGAGAGATCTAAAGCACAAAACTGAGGCTGGTGCCCCAGTATTTACTGCATTCTCTCCATTCACCAGAAACTTCTGAACAGATATGGACATCTCAAAGTGGTATCTCGGTTCAATTTCCAACTTGCAAGAGGTTTGATAATTTCCATTTGGAGCAAAATTATTAAAATATTGAAATTTCAGCTAAAAAACCCCACCAGTTGTCAGTTTGACATACCAAAGATCATACTTACAAAATTTCAAGAGATTCTGAGGCAGTCAAGCAATTGATCTCCAATAATCTCGCTGAGTTGATATGGAATGACTCAGGAAGCTGATATATATCTTAACATTTTTGTTTATTACATAATTCCATTCATTCTTTCATAGTTTTGATGTCTTCCGTATTAACCTACAATGTAGGAAATAAATAAAAACCATTGGATGAGAAGTTGTTCAATGGTCCAGTATGTCACACCTACAATTACAAAACAACAACAGAGTGCAGGCACACAGGAGGCAGATAGATGTTCAAAACAAGGACTTTATTACAAGAGCCGAAAACACTGGCAGAGCAAACCAAGGAAACCAGACTCCATACAGAAATCAGAGAACTTAACCAAAAACCAAACAGAACTCAAAAAATAATCAAGAACTATAACTTAACTGGCCACTACATGGGCTACAACCTAACTAAACACAACGGCTTGACTCGCTACTGAGGAGTCCAAACGGGGTGGGCGGCAGGCAGGTTCTGCAGCTGGCGGTCCGGAAGTGGCGGACGCCGATGATGCCAGACATGCAGCAGAGATTGGGGCTGCAATGAGCAGCGGAGACAAGGAGACTGCGGGAGTGCAGCGACGGGCGAGTCTGGCTTTAACAGCTGCTGATGACTGATCAGGCTCAGCTGTGGTGAGAGTGCAGCTGAGTCCAATCGGCCAGGACTGTCCGATCCAAGGTGTAGCGCAGAGGAGGGAGGGACCATGACATGAAAGAGTCGCTGGGGTCACAAACAGGGTCACAGGTGGCAACAGAGTGCTGCTGACACTATTTGGTGGGACAAAAAATTGCAGCTTGTAACTGTACCTATCTGACAACGCTGGCAGGCCATAAATGCTGCATTTTATGACAGTAACTGCAATAACAAGACAATAAAATCTGATCCAACTGGACTCCAGACCGGACTTTGGACATGCCTAGCAGTTCATGTTACGATCGTTTAGTTAATGGACACACAGCCCAACAACACGGGCCAAAACATCTATTCTGCTCCATCTGAGAGGTTTACACACAGTAACTGTGACTTCTAACTTTTATTTGTTTCATATTTGTTAATATTTGTGTGATATTCGTTGAGGTTCTTTGGTAAAGACGGCTTATTCCGTTGCTGTTGCAGGCTAGCATATGTGGACTCATCTATTGACTGAAACTAGCTTGAGAGACTTTTTGTTTGAGTCCATCTGATTAGAGACACTTTGAGGGGAAACTTTTAAAATAACTGAACAATGTGTATTTGAAATGTTTCTAGTATGTCCTTTATTTTTTGTAGTTATTGTGGATGCTGCCGAGACTGAGGACTGAGCAGTAAATAAATGTTAAAATACCTGTATGATTACATCGGGACATCTAGTTACATTCCTGATGAGAAGGCTCTGTGTAATTACCGTCACTTCAGGGAAGGATATGCCCCATTTCCTGTATCGATTTCTGATTATCTGACTGAATTTCTTTACTTTCAGGACTTCCAAAAAGAATATGAAGAAATTATTGGCTTTACTCTTCTTCTGTCACGTCACGTCTTCAGGTAAGATCTCAGAGTAACTGTTAACCATTACTTCTTCCTGGTGCTGTTGTTTGTTTTTTCCATTATTATTGTCTGTTATTATTGACAGTGCCTGGCTCTTTTAGTTTCACTTCTCTTTTTAAAGTCTTACAAATGTCTTATTAGCACAGATTCAGCCTGACATGCATCTGTTCAGAACTAACTTATCAGGGGTGGATCTAGAGAAAAATTAATAGGGTGGCAATGGGGTGGCAGATACATTTTAGGGGGTGGCATGCATATATATATATATATATATATATATATATATATATATATATATATATATATATATATATATATATATATATATATATATATACATACATATATATATACACACTCTGCCAAGGAGGCGGAGCCTTGGCAGACTTATGTGATGATTGGCATTGGTTTGTCTGTCTGTCTGTTAGAAACATTACTCAAAAATGGAATGACGGATGAAACCAACCAGCAGGCGTTATCAAATTGACACAAATACTGCTGAAATAAGTATGTTAAATAAGTAAATATCATTTGTATTTGTCAGCCAATCCTAAACATGAGTTGTTCTTATTAGCTGTCAATCACAATATGTGATTTGATATGTCTAGCAGAAAAGGGAAAAGATTTAAACTGAAATGACGTCAACCTTATACACTTTGAAGAAACCAAATGCTCGATATGTTAAAAATGTTTCTTAAATTTAGCAACAAATTAGGTTAAGACTGGACAATGTCTCTCTTATGCACTGTTTTGGGAAATCTGCATTTGTGTGATCTATGCTTATGTTCAGCCTGCCACAATGATTACATTATCAATTCATCTAGAACAGAGTCAGAGTCCAGAGCATTTTACTTATTGTCTTAGATTTGTGGTTTTATACTGTGATGCTCATTATTTGAGACATTTCTTACAATAATTCTATAATTCCAATATTTGGATATTCTTAAGAATTAAGGATCTACTTATCATCTTAAAATTAAAAAATGAACTACATCAGATAATATTTTGTCCAAAAAGGTGATTATTGTGATGGGTTTAACTCTTACTCAGATATATTATACTAAAGCAATATTCATAGTAGCTGGACCAGAGATAGTCTCTGATTTACCTTTCTCTGTCTGATCTCTGCATGCCTTCATTTCTTTCTCTCTCTCTTAACTCTTCCTCCTCCATCTCCTCTCTAGGATGCTCTTCCTCCTCTCTTCTTTCAGGCTGGGAAAACCTGCTGGTGGTTCCCTTCCTCTTCATTCTTTACTGTCTCCTACAAGAATCACACTGACTGAACTATGTTTTTCCTTTGATAGTCTTTATTATAAACTATAATACAATCTTATGTGGACAACTTAACGCTTATAGAGGTATTTAACATGCAAACGTTTTTTCAGCTGTAAACTAAATGATATGACTGTACTATGATGAAACACATCAGTGTTGGTGTTATTATGACCTTGACACCAAAATTATAAAAACTAGCACTGAACAAGCAGGATGTAGTTTTCAAACAGTGCATGAAAACCTGGTGTGACTGGGGGTTTGGTGACACTATAATGTCATGCGAAGTCTGAGTGAATGTGTGATTTCTTTTGACTTACAGTCTGTTTTCAGAACCACAGGTTGTAATTACCAAAAAAAAAAAAAAAAAAAAAAAAACCTTCCACAGACGACCCCCACCATCCTTCTGTGGCTGTTCTCTAACATTAGCTACATAAGTGGAAATTAACAAGGCCCAGGCTCACTGGAAACCGTGACTCGTCTCGCAAGCAAACACTTTATGTGAATTTAGACACTATTAGCATTTAATACATTGTGTACAGTTATAATAGCATGTAGTCTAACCCAGTCTAACTCGTGTCTGACTGCCACACCGAAGTCCAGCTGTCATCCACATGAGTTAGGTCTGAGAGCAGCTCCCTCGGGGGGGCGTGTCGCCTCGTATCTGTAGCAGCGTCGACTGTACAGGACGTGACGTCAACATGGTGCATTCGAAAACACTCGGACATTGGAGTTTCACTGGTTATCGTCTTTCCTGGACTTTCACTCTTTACGGCCGGCCACAACCTTTCATTTTTGAATCAGATTGCTCAGAACTGGGGCAGTTGCCGCCCCATGCCACCCCAGTAGATCTGCCCCTGCAGAAATGTAATACTGGGACATGAAAATGTTTAATGATATTTGGTGGAGTCTCCGACGTGTGATGGAATAAACCATGTTGCCTGGCCAGAAGTGGGTGTGCATCATCCAGTGTTTAATTCTGGGGAAAATATTACATATGAAGAAGGAATATCTTGTTCCAGATTACAATAACAAGCAGTTTGGAGAATCTTACCATCACAAAAATAGGCTTAAACTTTCAATTTTAAGCCCAGATCACTGCGGGTTCAGAGGGAACTCCCCCTAAAGTGCACAGCGCACTATCGACACACGGAAGCTCAGCAGTCAGCTGTCGGTTCAGACTAAAACAAGATGATTAAGTTTGTTGTCGTTTTTACACTACTTTGCCGGATAGCATTTCCAGGTAAGATCTGATTTCTGTTTTTAAAACTGTCGCTAATGGCACTAACAGAAAACCGTTTGTCATAGTTTCACTTTTACAACTAAAAAAACTCCTAAAACTGTATTAAACTCCAGAAACCACTAATTCTGTTGTGATGCTGACAAAGTTCCCAGAGTTACTGAGTGGAGTCACAATGCTGTTTAGCAGTTTAGCAGATTTTAAGAGCTTGTTGGATTCTGAAGTGATTTCCTGCACTGTGATCCGTTATTTTACAAACGTTATTTTGTGTTATCAGCCACTTTTTGTTGTGATCGTCTGCAAGTTCTCACTACTGTCAGTAGCAGATAAACTAATGCCTAGACTAAAATGCATGTTACTGTCATTCTGTTATGAAAATATGAAAAAAAGTTCTACTTTCACTTACTCGTTTAAAACATCAGTTCTCATCACGACTTACAAAGATTTATTTATTAAGATTAGTAACCTTGAAATGTCAGTTTCTCTTTACATCAGGGTTTTTGAAGAGAAACAAAACAGTATTTTCTTCATATAATAAATGCTAAGTGAATATTTTTCTTTATTATCACAGTCTGGGATGTGTCAGTTTTTAGCCCCAGCATTGATTTTGATGCATTATAATTTTTTGTCCAGTCTCATATTTTTATAAAGATTCAGGACCATAATAACAAAAATGTCATTGTGACAAAACTGTCAAACTATAGCAGCATAACTAAGGCACAGTTCAGGTGATCCTGAGCAGCCCTAACTAAAAGCTTGATCAAACAGGAAAGTTTCAAGCCTCATCTTAAAGTAGAGAGGGTGTCTGCCTCATGAACCCAAACTGGGAGTTGATTTCACAAAAGAGGAACTGATAACTGAAGGCTCTCCCTCCCATTCAGCTTCTGGAAACTCTGGGAATCACAAGTAAACCAGCAGTCTGAGAGTGAAGGCCTCTGTTAGGATAATATGGTTCTGATAAAAACTCAGAGTGAGTCAGTTAAGTAAATTCAAAAACTGATAACTTTCTTTTTCCAGCAGGCTGAGAGTGAAGGCCTCTGTTAGGATGATATGGTTCTGATAAAAACTCAGAGTGAGTCAGTTAAGTAAATTCAACAACTGATAACTTTCTTTTCCCTCCAGTGAAACACTCCTTGATGTTTTCCCTCACTGCATCTTCTGGACTCCCAGACTTCCCAGAGTATATGGGTTCTGCACTGGTTGATGAAGTTCAGGTGGGTTATTTTGACAGCAACATCAAGACGGCTGAACCCAAAGTGGATTGGATGAGAAAGTTGATGAAGGATGACCCACAACACCTGGAGTGGTACGTTCACAAATGCATCGAACACCAGCACTTCTTCGAAGCCACCATGGACAGCTTGATGAAACGCTTAAACCAAACCGAAGGTAAGATATTTTTTAAAAATATGTTTTCACTGGTGAAAAGCATTGTCCCTCTGTTGGAAGATGCTGCACTAAATATCAGTCCTTCTTCAGTGTTTTTTAGGACAACGCTTAATGACTTGCAGCCACTTCTGCTACGTTTGTGAAGCTAAAAACTGCCCAACTGAAAACGTCTGCAGGCAGAACAGCTGGTGTCTTTATGAAATTATTCACTGATGAATGAAGTTTTCTACTACAATTTTCCTTGTAGACACATAATTTGAATATTCCCCCTAGAGTTCTCCTGCAATCATTAAATCCTGGACAGCCAGTTTCTCACAATATCTGTATTTACTGACACTTCATATGAGAGTTTCCTGGACATTACAACATCTTGATGGAACTGCCTGAAGTCCAGTAATGGCTTCTCTCTGTTGCCTTTGATTTTTGATTTGATAATTTTATAGACTCCTTCCCTTTGTGTTCAACCCAGTCATTGTGCAGCTCTGCCTGTCTAGAACCATCCATCCCATATTCTGTATGGTTGGTTGCAGCCTCCTGATTACATCCCTGCATGCTTCAATAGGTGTCAGTGGTAAAGTGACAATATTTACGGTTAGGAATTCACTCTCAGTTTCCCATCATTCTATGCTTCTGTCTCACTTCAATCCATCCACAATTTTAGGATAATGATTGTCTGTGAGTTGCTTTCATTGGTCCAGTAACAGCTGCAGTAGGTGAACATCCTCTGTGTCAGTAATCAGTGTGTCTGTGGTAAAGCAGTGGGGATAATAATTTTGGGTGAAATCCTCACAAAATGGGGACACAGAGAGAGATCACTGCATTTGTACATCAAGGTGGATAAACAGCAACATCTGTTGCAAGATATCCAGGAGATCTTTGCCCATAAAGACAGGAAACACAACAGATCTTTTCCACCATTTAAATGAGTTGTATTACCATCTGAGCAAGTTAACAGAGAACTAAAGTCTGTTCCACACTGTTGGCACTGAATCAAGCCCGTTGTGGTGACATCAGTTCTAAGGAGTCACTCTGTCTGTCTGTTTGGTCATTAGTGGGTCTTTTCTGATGAAGGAACCAGACTGTCACTTCATTGACCACATTTTCTGAATGTGTATATTTCTATGTGTTGTTGTTATGGGGCGTATAAATCTAAATATGCTTGCTAATATTGCAGAATAACCTGTTTGCTCAGCAACCAACAATTAATCCTAAACTGCAAATTCCCCTTAAATTAAAGATTCACTGAGTTTTCTCATTAACACACGATTCAGTTTCACATTCAGAGTTACTCATTAAAACACAATGTGTATCTCTGAGATCTAACAGTAATACTAAAGGAGTTTCCTGTCTGATAGTGTTCAATATATATTATATTATAAAAACAATGCAGACCAATAACCCTTTAGTAACCCCACAGAGGGGAAGTTTGCATTGTTACAGCAGCAAAGTGAATAATGCAAACATGTAACTAATGTCAGTAGAAAAAAAATAAGCAAAAAATATACATAAGTACAAGCTCAGATTGTCCAGATTACTGTGGATGTGAAAGTAACAATATTGCACATATCAATGTTATTGCACAGAATGTTTCAAGAGAAAAAACACTGATAGAACAGTATTAATATTGCACAGATTTAATTATAATGATATGATGATATGTCCATAAGTGGAAAATACTGACATTGCACAGATTCTATTAGATGTTGAAAAACTGATATAGTTTTTATAGTTTTTAAATGTACAAACTTTGATTAATCCACAGCTATTAATGTGCTGATAATGAACCAAATGAAGTATGGCAGTGTTTCAGTGTCCAATCTCCTGAGAGCAGTGCTGGTTGTCTGTCAGATAGAAGATTACTGAGATGATATTTGTGTCCATGTCAGCCAGCCTCAACAGTAAACCAATAAAATCTCCCTCTCTGTGTCTCAGGTGCTCACATCCTACAGCAAATAAGTGGCTGTGACTGGGACGATGAAACTGGAGACATCAAGGGTTTTCAGCAATATGGATTTAATGGTGAAGACTTAATAGCACTGGACCTGGAGACGCTGACATGGACCGCTCCAAATCCCCTGGCGTTCAACACCAAACTGAAATGGGACACAGAGACAGCTAGACTGGAGTACAATAAATACTACTACATCCACGTGTACTCTGCCTGGCTGAAGAAGTATGTGGAGTACTCAAGGAGTTTTCTGAAGAGAACAGGTAGAATTACACAACCTGAGATACACACAGTTCTGTTCTCCATGTGTTTCTATCCACAGGAGCATCCCGTGAAAATAAAACAATGCATAGACAAAGTTACGATTCAGCTGTCTAGGGTCAACTAGGTGTAACAAAGAAACTATTTATTAGAAAGGTAAATCAATTTATTGTGAAGTGATATAAGTAACAAAAGAAAAGGTGATAAAACAAAGAAAACAGGGCTGATGGGTGCTGCAAACTCCAACCAATTAAAACCAAGTTATAAAAACTAGTTAAAACAAAATCTATACTAAACAACAACTAAAGTAAACTCTGCAACCAAACTTGAAGACACAATAGCAACACGCATGTGACTAACAACAGTAACTAATCGAGTGCTTCAGAGCACATATTAGCTCCAAGTAGTCATTTCTCAATAGCTACAGAGCGCACAAAACATGAGAGGCACTGAGTCGAGCTGTTCATGTTAAATCACAGTCACCTGGACTGTGAGTTGGGCTGCAGATTTAAACCCTAGATGTGGTGATTGCTGCAGTTGGATTGGATGAAGGTGGAGGGAGCTGGGTGGTGGTCCAATCAGGCATGGTAGTAGGCAGGAAGATGAACGAGCTTCAGACCTTGTCCACACGTAGCAGGGTTTTTGTAAAACCGAATATCCTTCCCCCCTCCATCTAGAAAAAAACTTTCGTACACACCACCTTGTTCTTAGAAAAAAACTTCATCCCCACCTAACCGCCTAAGTGCGTTTTTAAGCACATTCATGAGCATGCCGGACCTTTAGGTGGCAGTAGTTCCCCAAATCCTAGCAAGGTAGTGGAGAATAACTGTCCTTAACGTCGTCCTTCGCCTGTGTTGTTGAATGTGGACCAGTATCTGGGCTTGTAAAAACAAGCAAGTAAAAAGCGCCTGTACAAGAAACAGCGCCCAAAACCTTGTGAGAGCATCCATACTGTTACTGAATGTAAACATAGGTCGCATATGTGACGTAAGAACATATTTTGTCGCAGGTGGTGACGTTTCGAAACGCAAAACCCCGGTTACTGATGTCCACATGCAGACGCATAAAACGGAGAATTCGCAAATCTTCAATTTGGTCGGAGTTTTTAAAAAGAATCGTTTTTGATGACGTAAATCTGCGTTTTCGTGTGGATGATAGGCCGAATCGTAGAAAAATATCTTCGTTTTGTGAGATACCCCGCTACGTGTGGACAAGGCCTCAGAGCAGGTCTGGAGCTCCAGGCCAGTCATCCCTGATTGGAGACAGGGAGCTCTGGAGCTCTTCAGCCAGGTGTAATGGAAAATCAGCATAAACCATCTCCTCACACAGAAGCTACAAAGGATCCACCACATCAATAAAGCATACGGTCACCAGCAACTGTAGCAGACACACAACGTGCGTAATGAATTTATTTTACTGATCAATGCAGATGATGATTGATAACTGACAGCTGCACATTAGAGCAGTTAAACTTCAGACATCATATGTAAACATGATATTGTATTGAAGTGCATTTAGGTCTGACTCTGTCCCATAATGCAGGAAATCACAGTGAGGAATATAAAAATATGTGACGGTAAAAAGCACTGCTACTCCAAATGAAGCAAAACAGGAATGATGGCAGAAATCTGTTAAATGTGTTCATATATTAGTTTTACAGTTCAAAGGATCTGATTATTGATAACTGGCAGCTGTACATTAGCGCAGTAAAACTTTAGATTTCATATATGTAAATATGGTATTGCATTGAATTGTATTTAGGTCTGACACTGTCCAATAATGCAGGATATCACCGTAATTTGTGGCCAAATCAAAGTGAAATTTATGTTATTGATTAAATATTCTCTGTAGTAAATAAGACTAAACCCATGACTTTTCTAATCTGTGTTCTATCAGCCGCTGTAGCAGCAGAACCAAACATAAAAACATATTTATATGATTTCTGCATCACCTACTAAATACATGTTGGGTTCCCATGGCAACCCAATGCATACAGTGTGTGACACTATAACGGCTTCTTTCAATGGTTTTAATAAAATATAGATCAGCAGGTTTACAGATAAAACATTTCATTCAGCTGAGAATCTGTGTCACTCATAAAGAACCGTCAGGAAACACTTCAGTTAAAGGGAGACATTTCTTACAACCAATTTAAATCACAAACTCTGAACAGAACCTGCTCCAGACCAGGTTAACTCCACAGCATGAGTTACCATGGAGAACTAGCAGGTTAAAGAGAACCACCTTCATGACACTGAAAACTATGACTTTAGGTTCAATGTACCTGCTAACCAACTAATCTCACTTCCTAGTAGAGCCCTCAGATCTGTCACGTTCAGTTAAGACTCATCAGTTTCTCTCTCCAGATCTACCCTCAGTGTCTCTCCTCCAGAAGACTCCCTCCTCTCCGGTCACCTGCCACGCTACAGGTTTCTACCCTAACAGAGCTGACTTGTTCTGGAGGAAAGATGGACTGGAGCTTCATGAGGACGTGGACAAAGTAGAGATTCTCCCCAACCATGATGGAACCTTCCAGATGAGTGTTGACCTGAACATCTCATCAATCGCTCCTGAAGACTGGAAGAAGTACGACTGTGTGTTTCAGCTGTCTGGTGTCGAAGACGTCATCATCATCGAACTGGACAAAGCAGTGATCAGGACTAACTGGGGTAAGTCAGTCAAAACAGTGGAGTCTGGAAATGAAACATATTTATCTCTGTTCTGCAGTAGAGATGAAATCTGAGGGCTGTGTTTTGGTTCCAGTTTCTCCGTCAGGGTTTCCTGCTGGTGCTGTCATTGGAGTAGTTGTAGGTCTGCTGCTGCTGTTGCTCTGCATCACTGGACTCTTCATCTGGAGAAAGAAGACTAACGGTACACAGTAACACAAGAGCAGCTGTCCTGCCTTCACATTCAAAGCAGAAATCTTTAACATTAAAAAAAACATATAAAATATAAATCCATCATTTTAATTACAGTCATCTCTCATTTTTATTTCAGGGTTCAAACCTGCTAACAGTAAGATTTTCTGATATTTACTGTAGATCTGTAATCAGTCTGATCTTTACAGTCTTGTCTGTTGGGTTTTAAACTCAGACTTTGTTTTTTTGTTTTTAGCCTCAGAATCTGCAGACAGTAACTCAGATTCCAGCCAATTACAGTGAGTACATCCTTGTTTCATCAATGCATTGCAGATATAAATGAACCTAAAAACACTCAACAGTATACTGGGATATTATTTGCTCTTCTGTAAACACCAGCCTTTTTCTCCTTTTCATTGTTGTATTCCTTTTTTAGTAATGTATAATGATTGTACTAAGCATCTGACCAGTTATTTAACTTGTTCATTTCTTAATCTGTCCTGACAGACTCTCAGGGAAGACGGGAGGAGAGTAGACTCCAGTGAAGTTGGGATTCTGTCAAAAACTTTATTTATCTTATGGCATACTTGATTCTTTTTGCAATTATTAAGCCTCTGCAACTAACCCAAGTTGGAAACTCTTGTCAGTCCAGTTTCATTTTCTCTCTATATTGTGCAAAAAATGTGGACACTTTAAATGTTTAGTTTCTTATCCAACATCCAAAACTATCAGACAGGCGTCTGATTGGAAGCCAAAAGGGCTCACTTAGCTGGAGTCATTGAGTCAAACCGCCACAACCCTCAAGTTTTATTTAATACCATTGACTCTGTTTTAAATGCTCCCAAGCCGGTTTGCCAGGAAGCATCCATCGAACTGTACATCAAGTTTCAGGGTTTTTTTATTGATAAAGTTGTGAGCACAAGGGCTCTGATCTCAGCTCCTGACGTCGACCCCTCTGCCTCTGTCTGCTGACCAGCTGGGCTCGATAAATTTGAGCCTGTTACTCTGTCGTTTTTGATAGACACTGTCGGCCACATAAAGCCATCAGGGTCCCCTGATGACTCCATCCCGCCTCATTTTTTAAAAGAGGTTTTTCCATGTATTGGGCAGTCAGTTTTAACCGTCATTAACAGCTGTCTGTCCACTGGTGTGGTCCCCACTAGTTTTAAACACGCGGTAGTCCAACCACTGCTGAAGAAACCTGGCCTCAACACCACAGTTTTATCTAACTTCCGACCAATCTCCAAGCTGCCCTTTCTTTCCAAAATTTTAGAGAAAGTTGTTCATGCCCAGCTGAAGTCCTTTTTAGATGAGCACAATTTACTAGAGGTTTTTCAGTCTGGTTCAAAGACTCTACATAGCACAGAGTCAGCACTGTTACGGGTTTTTAATGATGTTTTCCTGGCAAACGACTCTGGGGATTATGTGGTTCTTGTTCGTCTGGATTTAACTGCTGCATTTGACACAGTGGACCACAACATTTTAATATCTCATTTGCAGCACTTGGTGGGCATTAGTGGTAGTGCACTGCAGTGGTTTAGGTCCTATTTGACTGGCAGAACTATGAGTGTGAGCCTCGATATCTTTGAATCCCCCCCCGCTCCATTGTCTTTTGGGATCCCGCAGGGTTCAATTTTTGGGCCTCTCCTTTTTTCCTGATACCTACTTCCTATGGGATCCATCCTCAAGAAGCACGGCATCGCCTTCCATTTTTATGCGGATGACACACAAATTTATGTGCCGTTGAAAAAGAAAGACTCTCAATCGGTCACACTGCTTCTGTCCTGTCTTGATGACATTAAAGCCTAGATGGCTTTAAATTTTTTATGTTTTAACGAAAAGAAAACTGAGGTAATGGTGTTTGGTCCCAGTGGCCCTTGTGAGTCTCCCCCTGTTGACTTAGGCCCCCTGGCTCACTATGTTAAGCCAGTGGTTTCCAACCTGGGTTTTAAAATGGACTCTGTGAATTCAAACAGCTAATCCACAGCTTTTCTTGCTCAAACATCTGATCTCAACAACTCACTCTCAATGTTAAAAACTTCTAGTTTTACTCACAATGTAACTGTGGAACAGAAACAACATATAGCTGCCACTTTATGGTCACACTACATAGAGAACACTATGACCACAGGTACATGAAAATATACAACTGTAAATCAATTTTTGGTTAAAAAATGCTGTTTATTTATAATATTTATTTGATGAAGACCATAGCACAGGAGTGTCCAAATATTTTTTCAAAGAGGACCAGATTTGATACTGTGAAAATGCTGAGGAACAACCATCCTGCTGACATTCTTTGAACCATTAAAGTTGATGCCAATATACTGTCTTATAGAAATTTTATTTTAAATGAAATGTTTTTATTTCTTCACATGGGAATGGAAATAAACATAAGTGACCCAGGCATAACCAGGTCTTAACAAAATCATTCTATGTTTCATATTATACTTCAATCTCTTACTGTCCCAAATTTCATCAGCCGTCCCATGATTGAAGATGTCCATCTGACCATTTGGAAATTAATTTTTTTTTTTTTTACCTGTGTCTACTTGGATTAGCCAATTGCAATTTTTGAACAAATCCTGAATGTGAGAGATCTTAAGCACAACACTGAGGCTGGTGCCCGAGTATTTACTGCATTCTCTCCATTCATCAGAAACTTCTGAAAAGATATGGACAAGTGGCATCCCAGTTCAATTTCCAACTCGCAAGAGATTTATTGTTAACTTCCATTTGGTGCAAAATTATGACAATGTTGGAATTTTGGCCAAAAAAAAAGACAAATGTCAATTTCACATGCCAAAGATCATTCCTGCAAAGTTTCAAGAGATACTGAGGTGATCCAGCAACTGACCTCCAATAATCTCGCTGAGTTGATATGGAATGACTGAAAAAGCTGATAAATATTTTAACATTTTTGTTTATTCCATTATTCCATTTGTTCTTTCAGTGTTTTGATGTCTTCAGTATTAACCTACAATGTAGGAAATAAATAAAAACCATTGGATGAGAAGGTGTTCAATGGTCCAGTATGTCACACCTACAGGTACATAACAACATTGCAATACACAAAGTGTCATAAGTCCAAGTGCATGTATTTAGAAATGTCATTTTGACCAACACAAAAGAAATTTAAAAAGGCAACATATAAATTGTGGTTGTGGTTTGGCAACTCAGACTGTCAGATACTGACAACTTTGAGATGAGACTCAGAAATCAACTTATTCTCTGTGAACTATATTGCACCTTTAAAACACTGACAAATTAGTATTTATTAATCTCAGATGACCAAAACGGGTAACTTACTGGCACTCAGGTGAAGGATGATACTGAAATCTGGATTGCAGTACACAGGCCAGGTCTGGTTTAAGGCAGTGGTTGAGAAATATCATGCAGGTGAGTCATTCAGTCTCCTCAAGCGGTTCTAGTTCAGAATAGAAAATATCTGATCACACAAATATGTGGAGTGAAAGAAGTGTAGCATTTTATTTGTAAATGTTTGAATCTCTGGACACCTGTCGCTCATAGTTTGTCATATGCTTGTTTTCAGTGTCTCTTTACATTGAATTCCTTATAAACGGCAACAGTCTCTTGGCAAATTAGGAAAACACAATAGTTTCACATGTCACTGATGAAATCTTGCAATTTCCACCTGTCCTGGAAGTGGCAGCCCTCACAGTCAACTTTCCTGTTTTTTTTGTTTTTTTAAAATCTACAGTGGCCATTTCAGGAATCAGCTGGAAAGAGTCGCTGGGGTCACAAACAGGGTCACAGGTGGCAACAGAGTGCTGCTGACACTATTTGGTGGCACAAAAAATTGCAGCTTGTATTTGACAGCACTGGCAGGCCATAAATGCTGCATTTTATGACAGTAACTGCAATAACAAGACTATAAAATCTGATCCAATCGGACTCCAGACCGGACTTTGGACATGCCTAACAGTTCATGTTACGATCGTTTAGTTAATGGACACACTATCCAACCACACGGGCCAAAATAACTATTCTGCTCCATCTGAGAGTTTTACACACGGTAACTGTGCCTTTTAACTTTGATTTGTTTCATATTTGTTAATATTTGTGTGATATTTGTTGAGGTCCTTTGGTATAGACGGCTTATTCTGTTGCTGTTGCAGGCTAGCATATGTGGACTCATCTATTGACTGAAACTAGCTTGACAGACTTCTTGTTTGAGTCCATCTGATTAGAGACACTTTGAGGGGAAAATTTTAAAATAACTGAACAATGTGTATTTGAAATGTTTCTTGTATGTCCTTTATTTTTTGTAGTTATTGTGGATGCTGCCAAGACTGAGGACTGAGGAGTAAACAAATGTTAAAAAACCTGTATGATTACATTGGGACATCTAGTTACATTCCTGATGAGAAGGCTCTATGTAATTACTGTCACTTCAGGGAAGGATATGCCCCATTTTCTGTATCAATTTCTGATTATCTGACTGAATTTCTTTACTTTCAGGACTTCCAAAAAGAAAATGAAGAAATTATTGGCTTTACTCTTCTTCTGTCACGTCACGTCTTCAGGTAAGATAAAAATAATCATAAATGATAAAATAACAATAAAGCTATTGTATTGTATTGCATTGTATTGTATTGTACTGATCTCAGAGTAATTGTTAACCGCTACTTCTTCCTGGTGCTGTTGTTTGTTTTTTCAGTTTGTACTGTCTGCAAAGTGCCTGGCTCTTTTAGTTTCACTTCACTTTTTAAAGTCTCAGGTGTCTTATGAGCACAGATTTAGCCTGACATGCATCCGTTCAGCCCTGACTTATGATTATTGTCTATGTTGTTTTCATATCGCCTAAAAGTCGTTGCATTAAAGACGACATGTACTTGCTGAAGCTGTCAGGGCTGAGGGTAAGGTACAGGATGCAGTCAATCCAGAAAACATTATTTTTCCCCTGGGTGCAATTCAAGGCAGATAAAGCAGCTGGACACAGAAAGGTAGCAACAAGTGTACGATAGTAGTAATATATTTTTAAAAGCGGTAATGTTAGACTGATAATGAGCTCTTATCAACATTAAGTTGATTCATCCTTCCTGCAGCCAGCTTGCTTCCCTTTGTTTTGTCTGCTTTTCATATATTCATGTTTATTAATCTTTCTGCTTTGTTATTGTCTTGCATAGATGAGTGCATCCTGCATATATTTTTATTTTGTTTAAACTTTAATGGTTGTATGTGTGTTTGTGATGTTGCTTGTGTTGTGTGCTTATGCCTTTCAAAAATACTTTTAGGCCAGAACTAGATGAAAATTAGTCATGTTTTAATAATGTACACTGTCTGAGTTTAAAATATTTTTTTTTAAATCTAAAAGTAATTATCTTGTAAATAATTAATCAGGGTACGATAAAGATCAGAAATAGGGAAGATAGTCTACTTATTTCATCACAGCATCACATTTGAAGATGAATTTTTCACCTTGAATTGATACTAAACCATTACATTGAGGAATTTGTTCTGGTGGAAACAATAAAAAAAGCATTAATAATTGTTATTGTTCTGTACGCTACTACTGCAGATCAGGGACATGTAGCTCCAGATACAAATACATCCGCAGAGAGAACAAGCACAGAGTTAGTGATATGTAATGGTGACATATAACAGTATAGAGAGAGGAGAGGAGGGGAGCCCAGTGCATCTTGGGATTCCCCCAGCAGTTTAAACCCATAGTAGCATAACTAAGGGCTCAGGTGATCCTAACTATAAACTTTGTCAAATAGGAAAGTTTTAAGCATAATGTTAAAAGTAGAGAGAGTGTCTGCCTCCTGAACCAGATCTGGGAGCTGATTCCACAACAGAGGAGCTGATAACTGAAAGCTCTGCCTCCAATTCTACTTCTGGAAACTGTGGGAACCACAAGTAAACTAGCAATCTGAGAACGAGGGGCTCCGTTACGATAATAATGTACAATAAGGTCTTTAAGATACAACAGAGCTTGGTCATTAAGTTTTATATGTTAGAAACAGCATTTTAAACTATATTTTGGATTTTACAGATAGCCAATGAAGAGAAGCTAGTATAAAAGGAGTATGATCTCTCTTACTGGTTCCTGTCAGAACTCTGGCTGCAGCATGTTGTATTAATTGGAGCTTTAATAGAATTATTGGGACATTCCAAAAACAGTCCAGCCTATAAGTTATAAATGTATGGATTAGTTCTTCAGCAGCACTCTGAGACAGGATTCTCCTGATTTTTACAGTATTTCACAGATGAAAGAAAGCTGTCCTACAAACCTGTTTTATATGTATGTTGAACGACATATCCTGATCAAAAATAACTCCAAGGTTTTCTTTATCGTAGAAGTGGAGGCTAAGGCAATGCCATCTAGGGTAACTATCTGGTTAGATAGTATATTTCTGAGGTGTTTAGAACCACATACAATGACCTCAGGTTTATCCAAATTTAAATGAAAAGAATTATAGATCATCCAGGTTTCCCTGTCCTTCAAATATGACTGCAGTTTGACTAACTGATTGGTAACATTTGGTTTCAGAGACAAATCAGCTGAGTGTCATCTGTATAACAATGGAAATGTATGCAGTTCTTCCCAATAATATTGCCTAAGGGGAGCTTGTACAAAGTAAATAATATTGGTCCTAACACAGAACCCTGTAGAACTCCATAGCTAACTCTGGTGTGAGTGGAAGAATCATCATCAACATGAGCAAACTGTAATCTGTCTGATAAATATGATTTAAACCAATTTAGCGCAGTTCCCTTAATCCCGCTAACATTTACCAGTCTCTGTAACAAGATGCTGTGATCAACTGTATTAAATGCAGCACTGAGATCCAGTAGAACAAGTATCATAGGTGACCTTTACCAGTGCTGTCTCTGTACTATGATTTATTCTAAATCCTGACTGAAACTCTTTGAACAAACCATTTCTATGCAGATAATCACAAAATCAGCTTTCAACAACTTTTTCAAGAATTTTAGAAATGAAAGGGAGGTTGGATTTGGGCCTATAGTTGGCTACAACACCTGGATCTGGAGTAGGCTTTTTAAGAAGTGGCTTTACTCTAGCAGCTTTAAAAGCCTGTGGTACGTAGCCTGTCAGTAAAAAGAAGTTGATATTTAATACTACAATATTAATTAAAGGAAAGACTTCCTTGAACAATCTAGTGGGGATGGGGTCTAACAAACATGTTGCTGGTTTAGAGGAATTTACTGTTGACGTGAACTCTGAGAGATTTACAGCAGAGAAGCAGTCCCAATATAAATCTGGTTCTATGGAAGCTTCCAGAGCCACGACACCTAAAGATATGTTCAGGATTTTTTGTCTAATATTCAAAACTTGATCAGTGAAGAAGGTCATGAAGTCATCACTACTGAGGGCTAAAAGAACACAAGGCTCCACATAGCTGTGACTCTTTGTCAGCCTGGCTACAGTGCTGAAAAAAAATCCGGTGTTGTTCTTGTTATCACAAAATGTTAATGTGGGTTAATGTTATCAAAAAATATTATCAGACAAAATAGTTTTGTTGAAAAACTGTAAGATGTTCAATTTCTATGCCAAATGTCAAAACAAGACCAAGGGTGTGATTAAAACTGAGTTGGTTTGTTCACATTTTGAGGAAAAACAACTGAGTCGAACAATGAGCTAAATGCCAAGTTGAGGCTGTCATTCTCATCACCTACACATGTGGACAAAATTGTTGGTATCCCTCAGTTAATGAAAGAAAAACCCACAATGGTCACAGAAATAATTTGAATCTGACAAAAGTAATAATAAATAAAAATTCTATGAAAATGAACCAATGAAAATCAGACATTGCTTTTGAATCGTGGTTCAACAGAATTATTTTAAAAAATAAACTCATGGAACAGGCCTGGACAAAAATGATGGTACCCCTAGGAAAGACTGAAAATAATGTGGCCATAGGGACATGTTCAATCAAGGTGTGTCCTCTAATTAGCATCACATGTGTCTACAAACTTGTAATCAGTCAGTCGGCCTATTTATAGGGTTACAAGTAGTCACTGTGCTGTTTGGTGACATGGTGTGTACCACACTAAACATGGACCAGAGGAAGCCAAGGAGAGAGTTGTCTTAGGAGATTAGAAGGAAAATTATAGATAAGCATGTTAAAGGTAAAGGCTACAAGACCATCTCCAAGCAGCTTGATGTTCCTGTGACTACAGTTCCACATATTATTCAGAAATTTAAGATCCATGGGACTGTAGTCAACCTCCCTGGACGTGGCCACAGGAGGAAAATTGATGACAAACTGAAGAGATGGATAATACGAATGGTAACGAAAGAGCCCAGAACAACCTCTAAAGACATTAAAAGTGAACTCCAAGGTCAAGGAACATCAGTGTCAGATCGCACCATCTGTCGTTGTTTGAGCCAAAGTGGACTTCATGGGAGACGACCAAGGAGGACACCATTGTTGAAAACAAATCATAAAAAATCCAGACTGGAATTTGCCAAACTGCATGTTGACAAGCCACAAAGCTTCTGGGAGAATGTCCTATGGACAGACGAGACAAAACTGGAACTTTTTGGCAAGGCACATCAGTTCTATGTCCACAGACGCAAAAATGAAGCATATGAAGAAAAGAACACTGTCCCTACTGTGAAACATGGAGGAGGTTCTGTTATGTTCTGGGGCTGCTTTGCTGCATCTGGAACAGAGTGTCTGGAATCTGTGCAGGGTACAATGAAATCTCATGACTATCAAGGTATTCTAGAGAGAAATGTGCTGCCCAGTGTCAGAAAGCTTGTCTCAGTCACAGGTCAGGGGTCTTGCAACAGGATAATGAGCCAAAACACACAGCTAAAAACAGTCAAGAATGGTTAAGAGGAAAACATTGGACTATTCTGAAGTGGCCTTCTATGAGCCCTGATCTAAATCCTATTGAACATCTGTGGAAGGAGCTGAAACATGCTGTCTGGAGAAGGAACCCTTCAAAGATGAGACAACTGGAGCAGTCTGCTCATGAGGAGTGGACCAGAATACCTGCTGAGAGGTACAGAAGTCTCATTAACAATTACAGAAATGGTCTGATTGCCTCAAAAGGTTGTGCAACAAAATATTAAGTTAAGGGTACCATCATTTTTGTCCAGGTCTGTTTCATGAGTTTATTTTTTTAAATAATTCTGTTGAACCACAGTTCAAAAGCAATGTCTGATTTTCATTGGTTAATTTTCATAGAATTTTTATTTTTTGTTACTTTTGTCAGATTTAAATTATTTCTGTGACCATTGTGGGTTTTTCTTTCATTAACCAAAGGGTACCAACAACTTTATTCACGTGTGTGCATGGATATTAAACTCACCCACTATAATGACTTTATCTGTACCGAGCACTAGGAAAGTACTCTGAGAATTCAGGTAAAAACTCAGAGAAAGCAAACATAGTGAATTCAAAAGCTGAAAACCTTCTTTTCCTTCCAGTGAAACACTCCTTGATGTTTTTCGTCACGTCAGCTTCTGGACGATGGGACATCCCAGAGTTTATAGGGTCTCTTATGGTTGATGAAGTTCAGGTGGGTACTGTGACAGCAACATCAGGAGGCCTGAACTCAGACAGGACTGGATGAGAACGTTCATAAAAGACGACCCACAACACCTGGAGTGGTACGTAAACAAATGCATTGAAAACCAGCACTTCTTCAGTGCCACCATTGACAATTTGATGAACCGCTTCAACTAAAGCAGAGGAAAGATATTTTTAAACATATGTTCTTACTGTTTTAAGATGCTGCACTAAATATCAACACTTCTTCAGTGATTTTTAGAACAAGTATTAAAGATTTGCAGCCACTGCTACTACATTTGTGAAGCTAACATCTGCCCAACTCAAACATCTGCAGGCAGAAAAGCTGGTGGCTTTTTGAATTCATTTACTGATAAATTAAGTTTTCTACTAGAATTTTCTTTGTACACATAATTTGAAAATTCCCCATAGAGTTCTCTTGGAAGCATTAAATCCCTGACAGCCAGTTTCTCACAATATCTGCATTTACTGACAATTCATACAAGAGTTTTATGGACATTACAGCAGCTTGATGGAATTGCCTGAAGCCCAGTAATGGCTTCTCTCTGCTGCCTTTGATTTAGACAAGTTCTTGTAAGATTGTGAGCTGCACATCAGATCTGTTCTCAGTTTAAAGCTCCTCATTGTACTTCAGTCTGATGCCCCTTTCTGTTCCACATCAGTTGTACTCTTAGATCTTGTTATATTTGTCATTGGCCTGCTTGTCTCGGAAGGTAGCATTACCTGTAAGTGTTGTCTACACATTTTCTCATCCTGCCAAAGTCACCTAACCTAAACTGTGCTAAATTATGGATTACATTCGATTTATTTCCATTCTCTTAAGAATTCCTGATGTGTCTTAGTTTGGCTGCAAGTTTGTGCCCCTTTTCATCTGCTATCAGCTAACAAAACCTTCTGGTCCTGGAATTTGAGGACGTCTTTCCTCCATCATGATAGCTGTGACACAGTTGAATTTAAATTCAAGCAGCTCTGCTTTGCTTTGTCTGCTCACTACTAAAAGTATGTTGGTGCTCTAATTTTATGGACTCCTTCCCAATGTGATCAACCCAGTCCTGCAATCATTAAATCCTGGACAGCCAGTTTCTCACAATATCTGTATTTACTGACATTTCATATGAGAGTTTCATGGACATTACAGCAGTTCCAAATAAAGCATGAGAGTTGGTTGTCTGTCGGTCAGAAGATTGTTGAGGTGATTTTTGTGTCCATGTCAGTCAGCCTTAACAATAAACCAATAAAATCTCCCTCTGTGTCACAGGTGCCCACATCCTACAGCAAATGAGTGGCTGTGAATGGGATGATGAAACTGGGGAATCCAGAGGTTTTAATCAATATGGATACGATGGTGAAGACTTCATAGCGCTGGACCTGCAGATGCTGAAATGGATCACTCCAAAACCACAGGCGTTCATCACCAAACTCAGATGGGACACAGACAAAGCGAGACTAGATCGCAATAAATACTTCATCCACTTGTACCCTGACTGGCTGAAGAAGTATGTGCAGTACGCGAGGAGTTTTCTGCAGAGAACAGGTAGAATTACACAGCCTGAGATACACACAAACGTAATACTGGGATGTGAAAATGTTGTGAAATGCTATTTGGTGGAGTCCCCGACATGAGATGGAATGAACCATGTTGCCTGGCCAGAGGGGGGTGTGCATCATCCAGTGTTTAATTCTGAGGAAAATATTACATATGAAGAAGGAATATCTTGTTCCAGATTACAATAACAAGCAGTTTGGAGAATCGTATCATCACAAAAATAGGCTTAAACTTTCAATTTTAAGCCCACGTCACTGCGGGTTCAGAGGGAACTTCCCCCTAAAGTGCACAGCGCACTATCAGTGAATAACAGCACACATTGAAGGTCGGCAGTCAGATGTAGATTATAACTAAAACAAGATGATTAAATTCGTGATCGTTGTTTTTACTCTATTTTGCCGCGTAGCATTTCCAGGTAAGATCTGATTTCTGTTTTTAAAACTGTCTCTAATGGCACTAACAGAAAACCGTTAGTCGTAGTTTCACTTTCACGCATACAACTAAATAAACTCCTAAAACTGTATTAAACTCCAGAAACCACTAATTCTATTGTGATGCTGACAAAGTTGCCAGAGTTACTGAGTGGAGTCACAATGCTGTTTAGCAGTTTAGCAGATTTTAAGAGCTTGTTGGATTCTGAAGTCATTTCCTGCACTGTGATCCGTTATTTTACAAACGTTATGTTGTGTTATCAGCCATTTTTTGTTGTGATCGTCTGCAAGTTCTCACTACTGGCAGTAGCAGATAAACTGATGCCTAGACTAAAATAAATGTTAGCGTCATTCTGTCATACAAATATGAAAAAAAGTGTTCTACGTTCACTTACTCGTTTAAAACATCAGTTCTCATCACGACTTACAAAGATTTATTTATTAAGATTAGTAACTTTGAAATGTCAGTTTCTCTTTACTGTTTTTGATGAGAAAGAAAACAAAACAATTAAAAAGTTTTTTTTTTCTTCATATAATGAATGCTAAGTGAATATTTTTCTTTATTATCACAGTCTGGGATGTGCCAGTTATGAGCCCCAGCATTGATTTTGATGCATTATAATTTTTTTTGTGCAGTCTCATATTTTTATAAAGATTCAGGACCATAATAACAAAAATCTCCCTATAGCAGCATAACTAAGGCCCAGTTCAGGTGATCCTGAGCAGCCCTAACTAAAAGCTTGATCAAACAGGAAAGTTTCAAGCCTCATCTTAAAAGTAGAGAGGGTGTCTGCCTCATGAACCCAAACTTGGAGTTGATTTCACAAAAGAGGAGCTCATAACTGAAGGCTCTCCCTCCCACTCAGCTTCTGGAAACTCTGGGAACCACAAGTCAACCAGCAGTCTGAGAGTGAAGGCCTCTGTTAGGATAATATGGTTCTGATAAAAACTCAGAGTGAGTCAGTTAAGTAAATTCAAAAACTGATAACTTTCTTTTCCCTCCAGTGAAACACTCCTTGGTGTTTTCCCTCACTGCATTTTCTGGAGTCCCAGACTTCCCAGAGTATTTGGGTTCTGCACTGGTTGATGAAGTTCAGGTGGGTTATTTTGACAGCAACACCAAGACGGCTGAACCCAAAGTGGATTGGATCAGAAAGTTGATAAAGGATGACCCACAACACCTGGAGTGGTACGTTCACAAATGCATCGAACACCAGCACTTCTTCAAAGCCACCATTGACAGCTTGGTGAAACGCTTAAACCAAACCGGAGGTAAGATATTTTTTAAAAATATGTTTTCGCTGCTGAAATGCATTGTCCCTCTGTTGGAAGATGCTGCACTAAATATCAGCCCTTCTTCAGTGTTTTTTAGGACAAGGCTTAATGACTTGCAGCCACTTCTGCTACGGTTGTGAAGCTAAAAACTGCCCAACTGAAAATATCTGCAGGCAGAACAGCTGGTGTCTTTATGAAATTATTCACTGATGAATGAAGTTTTCTACTAGAATTTTCCTTGTAGACACATAATTTGAATATTCCCCATAGAGTTCTCCTGCAATCATTAAATCCTGGACAGCCAGTTTCTCACAATATCTGTATTTACTGACACTTCATATGAGAGTTTCATGGACATTACAACATCTTGATGGAACTGCCTGAAGTCCAGTAATGACTTCTCTCTGTTGCCTTTGATTTTTGACTTGATAATTTTATAGACTCCTTCCCAGTGTGTTCAACCCACTCATTGTGCAGCTCTGCCTGTCTAGAACCATCCATCCCATATTCTGTATGGTTGGTTGCAGCCTCCTGATTACATCCCTGCATGCTTCAATAGGTGTCAGTGGTAAAGTGACAATATTTACTGTTAGGAATTCACTCTCAGTTTCCCATCATTCTATGCTTCTGTCTCACTTTGATCCATCCACAATTTTAGGATAATGATTGTCTGTGAGTTGCTTTCATTGGTCCAGTAACAGCTGCAGTAGATGAACATCCTCTGTGTCAGTAATCAGTGTGTCTGTGGTAAAGCAGTGGGGCTAATAATTTTCCAGAAAATGTAATTTGTGATAAATGCATCTGTTGTGCATGTTGGTCTTCCTTCAGCTGCACAGTCACCCTGTTAGGCCACAGCAACAAGACTATACAGCTGACACACAGGGTCAAAACAGGGAAAAACACAAACACATGCATTGTTAAAACATAAAAATGGGTGAAATCCTCACAAAATGGGGACACAGAGAGAGATCACTGCATTTGTACATCAAGGTGGATAAACAGCAGAGTGACGTCTGTTGCAAGATATCCAGGAGATCTTTGCCCTCAAAGACAGGAAACACAACAAACCTCTTTCACCATTTAAATGAGTTGTGTTACCATCTGAGCAAGTTAACAGAGAACTAAAGTCTGTTCCACACTGTTGACACTGAATCAAGCCCGTTGTGGTGACATCAGTTCTAAGGAGTCACTCTGTCTGTCTGTTTGGTCATTAGTGGGTCTTTTCTGATGAAGGAACCAGACTGTCACTTAATTGACCACATTTTCTGAATGTGTATATTTCTATGTGTTGTTGTTATGGGGCGTATAAAAAACCTGTTTGCTCAGCAACCAACAATTAATCCTAAACTGCAAATTCCCCTTAAATTAAAGATTCACTGAGTTTTCTCATTAACACATGATTCAGTTTCACATTCAGAGTTACTCATTAAAACACAATGTGTATCTCTGAGTCTAACAGTCATACTAAAGGAGTTTCCTGTCTGATAGTGTTAAATGTATATTATATTATAAAAACAATGCAGACCAATAACCCTTTAGTAACCCCACAGAGGAGAAGTTTGCATTGTTACAGCAGCAAAGTGGATGATGCAAACATGTAACTAATGTCAGTGGACAAAAAATAAGCAAAAAATATACGTAAGTACAAGCTCAGATTGTCCAGATTACTGTGGATGTGGAAATAACAATATTGCACATATCAATGTTATTGCACAGAATCTTTCAAGAGAAGAAACACTGATAGAACAGTATTAATATTGCACAGATTTAATGATAATGACATGATGATATGTCCATAAGTGGAAAATACTGACATTGCACAGATTCAGTTTTTATAGTTTTTAAATGTACAAACTTTGATTAATCCACAGCTATTAATGTGCTGATAATGAACCAAATGAAGTATGGCAGTGTTTCAGTGTCCAATCTCCTGAGAGCAGTGCTGGTTGTCTATCAGATAGAAGATTACTGAGATGATATTTGTGTCCATGTCACTCAGCCTTAACAGTAAACCAATAAAATCTCCCTCTCTGTGTCTCAGGTGCTCACATCCTACAGCAAATAAGTGGCTGTGACTGGGACGAAGAAACTGGAGACATCAAGGGTTTTCAGCAATATGGATTTAATGGTGAAGACTTAATAGCACTGGACCTGGAGACGCTGACATGGACCGCTCCAAATCCCCTGGCGTTCAACACCAAACTGAAATGGGACACAGAGACAGCTAGACTGGAGTACAATAAATACTACTACGAACACGTGTACTCTGCCTGGCTGCAGAAGTATGTGAACTACTCAAGGAGTTTTCTGAAGAGAACAGGTAGAATTACACAACCTGAGATACACACAGTTCTGTACTCCATCTGTTTCTATCCACAGGAGCATCCAGTGAAAACAAAACAATGCATAGACGAAGTTACGATTCAGCTGTCTAGGGTCAACTAGGTGTAACAAAGAAACTGTTTATTAGAAAGGTAAATTAATTTATTGCGAAGTGATATAAATAACAAACGAAACGGTGATAAAACAAAGAAAACACGGCTGATGGGTGCTGCAAACTCCAACCAATTAAAACCGAGTTATAAAAACTAGTTAAAACAAAATCTATACTAAACAACAACTAAACAACAACAACTAAAACTCTGCAACCAAACTTGAAGACACAATAGCAACACGCATGTGACTAACAACAGTACCTAATTGAGTGCTTCAGAGCACACATTAGCTACAAGTAGTCATTTCTCAATAGCTACAGAGCGCACAAAACATGAGAGGCATTGAGTAGAGCTGTTCATGTTAAATCACAGTCGCCTGGACTGTGAGTTGGGCTGTGGATTTAAACCCTAGATGTGGTGATTGCTGCAGTTGGATTGGATGAAGGTGGAGGGAGCTGGGTGGTGGTCCAATCAGGCATGGTAGTAGGCAGGAAGATGAACGAGCTTCAGAGCAGGTCTGGAGCTCCAGACCAGTCATCCCTGATTGGAGACAGGTGGCTCTGGAGCTCCTCAGCCAGGTGTAATGGAGAATCAGCACAAACCATCTCCTCACACAGAGACCACAAAGGATCCACCACATCAATAAAGCATACGGTCACCAGCGACTGTAACAGACACACAACGTGCGTAATGAATTTATTTTACTGATCAGTGCAGATGATGATTGATAACTGGCAGCTGCACATTAGAGCAGTTAAACTTCAGACATCATATGTAAACATGATATTGTATTGAAGTGCATTCAGGTCTGACTCTGTCCCATAATGCAGGAAATCACAGTGAGGAATATAAAAATATGTGACGGTAAAAAGCACTGCTACTCCAAATGAAGCAAAATAGGAATGCTGGTAGAAAACTGTTAAATGTGTTCATATGTTAATTTTACAGATCAAAGCATCTGATTATTGATAACTGGCAGCTGCACATTAGCGCAGTAAAACTTTAGATTTCATATATGTAAATATGGTATTGTATTGAAGTATATTTAGGTCTGACACTGTCCAATAATGCAGGATATCACTGTAATTTGTGGCCAAATCAAAGTGAAATTAATGTTATTGATTAAATATTCTCTGTAGTAAATACAAATAAACCCATGACTTTTCTAATCTGTGTTCTATCAGCCGCTGTAGCAGCAGAACCAAACATAAAAACATATTTATACGATTTCTGCATCACCTACTAAATACATGTTGGGTTCCCATGGCGACCCGATGCATACAGTGTGTGACACTATAACGGCTTCTTTCAATGGTTTTAATAAAATATAGATCAGCAGGTTTACAGATAAAACATTTCATTCAGCGGAGAATCTGTATCACTCATAAAGAACCGTCAGGAAACACTTCAGTTAAAGGGAGACATTTCTTACAACCAATTTAAATCACAAACTCTGAACAGAACCTGCTCCAGACCAGGTTAACTCCACAGCATGAGTTACCATGGAGAACTAGCAGGTTAAAGAGAACCACCTTCATAACACTGAAAACTATGACTTTACGCTCAACATACCTGCTAACCCACTAATCTCACTTCGTAGTAGAGTCCTCAGATCTGTCACGTTCAGTTAAGACTCATCAGTTTCTCTCTCTGCAGATCTTCCTTCAGTGTCTCTCCTCCAGAAGACTCCCTCCTCTCTGGTCACCTGCCACGCTACAGGTTTCTACCTCAACAGAGCCGACTTGTTCTGGAGGAAAGATGGACTGAAGCTTCATGAGGACGTGGACAAAGTAGAGATCCTCCCCAACCATGATGGAACCTTCCAGATGAGTGTTGACCTGAACATCTCATCAATCGCTCCTGAAGACTGGAAGAAGTACGACTGTGTGTTTCAGATGTCTGGTGTCAAAGACGACCTCATCACCAAACTGGACAAATCAGTGATCAGGACTAACTGGGGTAAGTCAGTCAGAACAGTGGAGTCTGGAAATGAAACATATTTATCTCTGTTCTGCAGTAGAGATGAAATCTGAGGGTTGTGTTTTGGTTCCAGTTCCTCCATCAGGGTTTCCTGCTGGTGCTGTCATTGGAGTAGTTGTAGGTCTGCTGCTGCTGTTGCTCTGCATCACTGGACTCTTCATCTGGAGAAAGAAGAATAACGGTACACAGTAACACAAGAGCAGCTGTCCTGCCTTCACATTCAAAGCAGAAATCTTTAACATTAAAAAAACATATAAAATATAAATCCATCATTTTAATTACAGTCATCTCTCATTTTTATTTCAGGGTTCAAACCTGCTAACAGTAAGATTTTCTGATATTTACTGTAGATCTGTAATCAGTCTGATCTTTACAGTCTTGTCTGTTGGGTTTTAAACTCAGACTTTGTTTTTTTTTAGCCTCAGATTCTGCAGACAGTAACTCAGATTCCAGCCAATCACAGTGAGTATGTCCTTGTTTCATCAATGCATTGCAGATATAAATGAACCTAAAAACACTCAACCGTATATTGGGATATTATTTGCTCTTCTGTAAACACCAGCCTTTTTCTCCTTTTAATTGTTGTATTCCTTTTTTAGTAATGTATAATGATTGTACTAAGCATCTGACCAGTTATTTAACTTGTTCATTTCTTAATCTGTCCTGACAGACTCTCAGGGAAGACGGGAGGAGAGTAAACTCCAGTGAAGTTGGGATTCTGTCAAAACTTTATTTGTCTTATAGCATACTTGGTTCTGTTTGCAATTATTAAGCCTCTGCAACTAACCCAAGTTGGAAACTCTTGTCAGTCCAGTTTCATTTTCTCTCCATATTGTGCAAAAAATGTGGACACTTTACATGTTTAGTTTCTTATCCAACATCCAAAACTATCAGAGAGGCGTCTGATTGGAAGCCAAAAGGGTTCACTTAGCTGGAGTCATTGAGTCAAACCGCCACAACCCTCGAGTTTTATTTAATACCACTGACTCTGTTTTAAATGCTCCCAAGCCGGTTTGCCAGGAAGAATCCACTGAACTGTACATCAACTTTCAGGAGTTTTTTATTGATAAAGTTGTGAGGACAAGGGCTCTGATCTCAGCTCCTGCCGTCTACCCCTCTGCCTCTGTCTGCTGACCGGCTGGGCTCGATAAATTTGCCTGTTACTCTGTCGTTTTTGATAGACACTGTCGGCCACATAAAGCCATCAGGGTCCCCTGATGACTCCATCCCGCCTCATTTTTTAAAAGAGGTTTTTCCATGTATTGGGCAGTCAGTTTTAACCATCATTAACAGCTGTCTGTCCACTGGCGTGGTCCCCACTAGTTTTAAACACGCTGTAGTCCAACCACTGCTGAAGAAACCTGGCCTCGACACCACAGTTTTATCTAACTTCCGATCAATCTCCAAGCTGCCCTTTCTTTCCAAAATTTTAGAGAAGTTGTTCATGCCCTGCTGAAGTCCTTTTTAGATGAGCACAATGTACTGGAGGTTTTTCAGTCTGGTTTTAAGACTCTGCATAGCACGGAGTCAGCACTGTTACGGGTTTTTAATGATGTTTTCCTGGCAAACGACTCTGGGGATTATGTGGTTCTTGTTCATCTGGATTTAACTGCTGCATTTGACACAGTGGACCACAACATTTTAAGATCTCATTTGTAGCACTCGGTGGGCATTAGTGGTAGTGCACTGCAGTGGTTTAGGTCCTTTTTGATTGGCAGAACTATGAGTGTGAGCCTCGATATCGTTGAATCCCCTCCTGCTCCATTGTCTGTTGTGGTCCCGCAGGGTTCAATTTTAGGGCCTCTCCTTTTTTCCTGATACCTACTTCCTATGGGATCCATCCTCAGGAAGCCTGGATGGCTTTAAATTTTTTACGTTTTAGCGAAAAGAAAACTAGGTAATGGTGTTCGGTCCCAGTGGCCCATGTGAGTCTCCCCCTGTTGACTTAGGCCCCCTGGCTCACTATGTTAAGCCAGTGGTTTCCAACCTGGGTTTTAAAATGGACTCTGATTTTAAACTTGAACATCAAATCAGTGCCGTGGTGAAGGCTAGCTTCTTTCCCCTGCGACAGTTAGCAAAGGTGAAGCCCTTTCTAACACCAGAGCACTTCGAAATGGTGTTCCATGCTTTTATTACAACCAGATTGGATTGTTGTAATTCGCTGTACCTTGGAGCTAGCCAGTCTGCCCTAGCGCGTCTCTAGTTGGCTCAAAATGCTGCTGCCCGTCTTTTAACCAGCACTCGAAAATATGAGCACATTACGCCTGTTTTAGCCTCCCTCCAATGGCTCCCCGTGCGCTTTAGGGTTGATTTTAAGCTTCTTTTATTTGTTTTTAAAGCCTGAAATGGTCTGGCCCCTCCCTACCTCTCTGAGCTGCTCCATCATCATGCCCCCTCACGAACCCTCAGATCAGCTGTTCAGCTGCTTCTGGAGGTTCCAAGGTTTAGGCGGAAGCTCAGAGGAGATAGAGCCTTCTCTGTTGCTGCTCTCAGATTTTGGAATAATCTCCCTATGCACATCAGAGAGGCTCCCTCATTGGTGGTTTTTAAAACGAAACTTAAAACCTATTTTTAGTCACTGGCTTTTAACACAGCATGAGACTCTGCTTCTGTTTTATTGTGCTGCTGTCTTAATATGTGTATGTTTTATTTATTGTTTGAATGTTTTAATTCATTGTCTATTGTACAGCACTTTGTTTTAGCGGCTGCTGTTTAAAGCGCTTTGTAAATAAAGTTGAGTTGAGTTGAGTCTGATTGATTCTAAGTTCTCCAACAGAACACGGAATAAAGAACAATTTTCAATAAACAAGTGTCCTAAGCAAGAACCAGCAAGGAGAACAAGGAACCTGCATCAGATGACGGAGCCTCTACAGAGTCACAATTACCAGAGACTGAAACATGAGGACAGAAATAAGAACAGAGCTGCAACTTTCTGCATTTCTGCAACTTGTAAATCTATATTATTGATAAGCTGCTGATTATTTGTGAATTCAAACAGCTAATCCACAGCTTTTCTTGCTCAAACATCTGATCTCAACAACTCACTCTCAATGTTACTAACTTATAGTTTTACTGTAGAACAGAAACAACATATAGCTGCCACTTTATGCCACTTTATGGTCACACTACATAGAGACCACTATGACCACGGGTACATGAAAATATACAACTCTAAGATCAATTTTTGGTTAAAAAATGTTATTTATTTATAGTGTTTATTTGATGAAGACCATAACACAGGGGTGTCTAAATGTTTTTTCAAAGAGGACCAGATTTGATCATGTGAAAATGCTGAGGAATAACCATCCTGATGACGTTCTTTGAACCATTAAAGTTGAATGCCAATGCACTGTCTTATAGAAATTTTATTTTAAATGAAATGTTTTTATTTCTTCACATGGGAATGGAAATAAACATAAGCGACCCAGGCATAACCAGGTATTAACAAAATCATTCTATGTTTCATATTATACTTCAATCTCTTACTGTTCCAAGTTTCATCAGCCTTCCCATGATTCAAGATGTCCATCTGACCATTTGGAAATTATTATTATTTTTTTTTTTACCTGTGTCTACTTGGATTAGCCAATTGCAATTTTTGAACAAATCCTGAATGTGAGAGATCTTAAGCACAAAACTGAGGCTGGTGCCCGAGTATTTACTGCATTCTCTCCATTCACCAGAAACTTCTGAACAGATATGGACATCTCAAAGTGGCATCCCAGTTCAATTTCCAACTCGCAAGAGATTTATTGTTAACTTCCATTTGGTGCAAAATTATGAAAATGTTGGAATTTTGGCAAAAAAAAAAGACAAATGTCAATTTCACATGCCAAAGATCATTCCTGCAAAGCTTCAAGAGATTCTGAGGCGATCCAGCAACTGACCTCCAATAATCTCGCTGAGTTGATATGGAATGACTGAAAAAGCTGATAAACATTTTAACATTTTTGTTTACTACATAATTCCATTCATTCTTTCAGTGTTTTGATGTCTTCAGTATTAACCTACAATGTAGGAAATAAATAAAAACCATTGAATGAGAAGGTGTTCAATGGTCCAGTATGTCACACCTACAATTACAAAACAACAACATTGCAATACATAAAGTGTCATTAGTCCAAGTGCATATATTTAGAAATGTCATTTTGATCAACACAAAGGCAACATATAAATTGTGAGTCTCAACCTGACGCTGTGGTTTGGCAACTCAGACTGTCAGATACTGACAACTTTGAGATGAGACTCAGAAATCAACTTATTCTCTGTGAACTATATTGCACCTTTAAAACACTGACAAATTAGTATTTATTAATTCCAGATGACCAAAACAGGTAACTTACTGGCACTCAGGTGAAGGATGATACTGAGATCTGGATTGCAGTACACAGGCCAGGTCTGGTTTAAGGCAGTGGTTGAGAAATATTATGCAGGTGAGTCATTAGTCTCCTCAAGTGGTTCTTGTTGAAGTTCGAAAAGAAAATATCTGCTCACACAAATATGTGGAGTTAAACAAGTGCAGCGTTTTTTTTTGCAAACATTAGAATCTCTGGATACCTGTCTTTATCCAGCTGCTGGTAAAAGTTCATGACAGTCTTTGATAAACTCACCCTCTGCAATAGCTTTACCGTATTTAGCATTAGCATCTCCTTAGAGGGATTTTCATTTGAAACACCGTTGCTGTGAAGATTAGACGGCTTCCAGTTGCTTCACCTTCTGTCGCTCATAGCTTGTGATATGCTTGTTTTGACTGGTCTAGTCTCTTCATATTCAATTCCTTACACATGGCAGCAGTATCTTGGAAAATTAGGAAAATACAATAGTTTTGCGTTTCAGTGAAGAAATATTGCAATTTCCACCTGTCCTGGAAGTGGCAGCCCTCAGTCAACTTTCCTGTTTTTTTTTTTTGCTTTTTTTTAAATCTACAGTTGCCATTTGAGGAATCAGCTGGAAAGAGTTGCTGGGGTCACAAACAGGGTAACAGGTGGCAGCAGAGTGCTGCTGACACTATTTGGTGGCACAAACTATTGCAGCTTGTAACTGTACCTATTTGACAGCACTGGCAGGCCATAAACGCCGCATTTTATGACAGTAACTGCAATAACAAGACAATAAAATCTGATCAAATTATACTCCAGACGGACTCTGGACATGCCTAGCAGTTCATGTTACGATCGTTTAGTTAATGGACGTGCTAACTAACCACACGGGCCAAAATAACTATTCTGCTCCATCTGAGAGGTTTACACACGGTAACTGTGCCTTTTAACGTTGATTTGTTTCATATTTGTTAATATTTGTGTGATATTTGTTGCGGTCCTTTGGTATAGACGGCTTATTCTGTTGCTGTTGCAGGCTAGCATATGTGGACTCATCTATTGACTGAAACTAGCTTGAGAGACTTTTTGTTTGAGTCCATCTGATTAGAGACACTTTGAGGGGAAAATTTTAAAATAACTGAACAATGTGTATTTGAAATGTTTCTTGTATGTCCTTTATTTTTTGTAGTTACTGTGGATGCTGCCAAGACTGAGGACTGAGCAGTAAATAAATGTTAAAATACCTGTATGATTACATCGGGACATCTAGTTACATTCCTGATGAGAAGGCTCTATGTAATTACTGTCACTTCAGGGAAGGATACGCCCCATTTTCTGTATCGATTTCTGATTATCTGACTGAATTTCTTTACTTCCAGGACTTCCAAAAAGAAAATGAGGAAATTATTGGCTTTACTCTTCTTCTGTCACGTCACGTCTTCAGGTAAGATCTCAGAGTAACTGTTAACCATTACTTCTTCCTGGTGCTGTTGTTTGTTTTTTCAGTTATTATTGTCTGTTATTACTGCCAGTGCCTGGCTCTTTTAGTTTCACTTCTCTTTTTAAAGTCTTACAAATGTCTTATTAGCACAGATTCAGCCTGACATGCATCTGTTCAGAACTAACTTATCAGGGGCGGATCTAGAGAAAAATTAATAGGGTGGCAATGGGGTGGCAGATACATTTTAGGGGGTGGCATATAGGCATACATATATATATATATATATATATATATATATATATATATATATATATATATATATATATATATATATATATATATATATATATATATATATATATATATATATATATATATATACATACATATATATATATATACACACACACTCTGCCAAGGAGGCAGAGCCTTGGCAGACTTATGTGATAATTGCCATTGGTTTGTCTGTCTGTCTGTTAACATTACTCAAAAATGGAATGACGGATTTGGATGAAACCAACCAGCAGGCGTTATCAAATTGATGTAAATACTGCTGAAATAAGTATGTTAAAAAAGTAAATATCATTTGTATTTGTCAGCCAATCCTAAACATGAGTTGCTCTTATTAGCTGTCAATCACAGTATGTGATTTGATATGTCTAGCAGAAAGGGGAAAAGATTTAAACTCAACTAAAGTCAACCTTATACACTTTGAAGAAACCAAATGCTTGATATGTTAAAAATGTTTCTTAAATTTAGCAACAAATTAGATTAAGACTGGACAATGTCTCTCTTATGCACTGTTTTGGGAAATCTGCATTTGTGTGATCTATGCTTATGTTCAGCCTGCCACAATGATTACATTATCAATTCATCTAGAACAGAGTCAGAGTCCAGAGCATTTTACTTATTGTCTTAGATTTGTGGTTTTATACTGTGATGCTCATTATTTGAGACATTTCTTACAATAATTGTATAATTCCAATATTTGGATATTCTTAAGAATTACGGATCTACTTATCATCTTAAAATCAAAAGACTTACTACATCAGAAAATAATTTGTCCAAAAAGGTAATTATTGCAACAGGTGTACCTCTTGCTCAGATATATTATACTAAAGCAATATTCATAGCATGTGGACCAGCTGGACCAGAGATAATCTCTGTTTTACCTTTCGCTGTCTGAGCTCTGCATGCCTTCATTTCTTTCTCTCTCTCTTAACTCTTCCTCCTCCATCTCCTCTCTGGGATGCTCTTCCTCCTCTCTTCTTTTAGGCTGGGAAAAGCTGGTGGTGGTTCCCTTCCTCTTCATTCTTTACTGTCTCCTACAAGAATCACACTGACTGAACTATGTTTTTCCTTTGATAGTCTTCATTATTAACTGTGATACAATCTTATGTGGACAACTTAACGCTTATAGAGGTATTTAACATGCAAACGTTTTTGGAGCTGTAAACTAAATGATATGACTGTACTATGATGAAACACATCAGTGTTGGTGTTATTATGACCTTGACAGCAAAATTAAAAAAAAAACATCATTAAACAAGCAGGATGTAGTTTTTAAACAATGCATGAAAACCTGGTGTGACTGGGGGTTTGGTTACACTATAATGTCATGTAAAGTCTGATTGAATGTGTGATTTTTTTTTTTACTTACAGTCTGTTTTCAGAACCACAGATTGTAATTACCAAAAAAAAAAAAAAAACTTCCACAGACGATCCCCCACCATCCTTCTGTGGCTGTTCTCTAACATTAGCTAGCTCCATAAGTAAAAATTAGCAAGGCCCAGGCTCACTGGAAACCGTGACTCGTCTCGCAAGCAAACACTTTATGTGAATTTAGACACTATTAGCATTTAATGCATTGTGTACAGTTATATTAGCATGTAGTCTAACCCAGTCTAACTCGTGTCTTACTGCCACACCGAAGTCCAGCTGTCATCCACATGAGTGAGGTCTAAGAGCAGCCCCCTCAGGGGGGGCGTGTCGCCTCGTATCTGTAGCAGCGTAGACTGTACAGGACATGACGTCAACATGGTGCATTTGAAAACACTCGGACATTGGAGTTTCACTGGTTATCGTCTTTCCTGGACTTTCGCTCTTTATGGCCGGCCACAACCTTTCATATACATATTTTTGAATTAGATCGTTCAGAACTGGGGTGGCAGCCAGGGTGGCAAGGCATCTTCTAGGGGTGGCAGTTGCCACCCCAGTAGATCCGCCCCTGCAAAAATGTAATACTGGGACATGAAAATGTTGTTCATTGATATTTGGTGGAGTCTCCTATGTGTGATGGAATGAACCATGTTGCCTGGCCAGAGGGGGGTGTGCATCATCCAGTGTTTAATGCTGGGGAAAATATTACATATTGTAACAGACTGACATGTTGTGATGTTGAGATTGGGCTGAAAGAACACAAGAACACAAGATTAAACAGGAGGAGAGGGAGGATGAACACGATCACTCCACCACGATTGGGGAACGGAGAGTGGCGGAGCACAGAGAGCGGGTGAGAGAAATGACTGCAGATGGCAGCCGACGTGGGCTTAGGATGCTCTTGGCGCTCCTGGGAAGACCATACCACCGGCTGGAAAACAACGGCTGTGGGAGAAGCAGTGAAAAATGCATGTGCATGTGGAGATGCTTTTCCTACTACCATGAAAACTCCAAGATATGACGGCAAAGCTAACTGGGACGCGTTTCATGCACAGTTTGAACTGTTGGCCAAGCCTGGTAGGTGGTCAACTGAAGAGAAAGCTCTCCAACTAGCAATGTGCCTTACTGGTGATGCCCTCTCAAGCCTGCTGCTACTAAGCCCTGATGACAGAAGTGACTATTAGGGGCTTTCGACCGGGGTGGACCCCATTCGGAGTCGGAGCCGGTGCCCGACTTGACGCTGGTCTTTTGTCTTTCCACCACCGGAGCTGCGGCTCCGGGCTCCAAAAACTGGGGCTGTTTCGGGCACCAACTCGTTGCTGGGCCAGAGTTGGCCAGAGTTGGCCAGAGTTGAGAGCAGAGCACGGGCAGGGGGCGGGGTGACATCTAAAAACATCTAAAAAGATAAACATAGATATGATCGTCAACTTATTGCGAGTGTTTAACCGCTAAGTAATTAATGCAACCGTAGTCGAAGCTAAGTAGCTAAGCTAACGCTAACACATTTACTGTTAAGTAGCCAAACGTCTTTGATAATTACCTTTCTTCTCAAACGTGATCGCCGGGCATTGGAAAGGCGACGCCGATGGGTAACCCCTAACAGAAGGTTTTGCTGTTCAACGATGGCACTAGCAAACCCATGAACACCACTCCAATGAAGTCCTCCATTGTTGTTGTGTGGGCTTCTGTACAGCGCAAACGCTGTTGAACGGCTACATACACAGTGACGTACACAAGTTTTGTGGTGGCGCAATGACGCAGCTCCAACTTTGCTCCTTCCGAATGGAAACACAAACCGGTTCTGGGGCGGCACGAGTGAATTAGCTTGAGACCACTTCCTCCAGGTCCAACTGCCAGATGAGCTTCGAATCCAGACACTTTTGGCTCATCCTACGTCCCTCCAAGCTGCTTTAGAACTGGCTACAGAAAGGGAGATGCGGTATGCTGGTCCCATTAAAGACAGATCCAACAATTCTCCTTAGGTGAGAGTGGCTAAGGAGACTGTGCTGAGTACAGAGGAACCCAAATGGGTGACAGAGCTAACCAAGTTGGTACGGGCTGCTACGCTACGGGAGGAGCAACGTCCTAAGCCTCTGTCGAAGAGATGCTGGGGGTGTGGACAGCATGGCCACTTAATTCGAGATTGTAGTTCACAATCACGCTCAGTCCCTACACCGCTTGATGGAGAAAGCAGAATTTTGGCCGTGAGAGAGGTCTGGTCTAATAACTGTGATGGACTGAATACAAATGAGCAGGATCTCCTGTGGCAGCTGCTGCTGGAGTTTAAAGACTGCTTCTCACTATCTGAAGACGATGTGGGCCGAACTACCCTCATTCAACATGAGATAGACACTGGGGATGCGCAACCGATTAGGATGATACCCAGACGCCTTCCAATGGCTAGACACGCTGCAGCTGACAAAGCCCTGCAGGAGATGCAGCAGGCTGGACTGATTGAGCCCTCCACCAGCCCCTGGGCCTCTCCAGTTGTTATGGTACCCAAGAAGGTGAAAGATGATTTCCGGTTCTGTGTGGACTACAGACCCCTGAACAGTGTGACTAAGAAAGACTCTTATCCTGTCCCACGCATCGATATGACCCTCGACTTGGTGGCAGGGTCCTCTTGGTTCTCCTCACTGGACCTGCGCAGTGGATACTGGCAGGTGTCCCTTGCCCCTGATGCCAGACCCAAAACCGCCTTCATCACTAGTGGGGGTTTGTGGCAGTTTAAGGTCCTCCCATTTGGAGTCTGCAACGCCCCTGCCACATTTGAGAGACTTATGGACAAGGTACTTGTTGACATCCCCCCCAGCGAATGTGTAGTCTATCTCGATGACATCCTTGTCCATGGCGCTTCTTTCCACATGGCCCTCGGGGACCTCAGGCGTATGCTGGAGAGGGTGGCGGCAGCAGGATTGAAGCTCCATCCCCAGAAGTGCTGCTTTATGCGACGTGAGGTCACATTCCTCGGACACAGACTCACTGGAGGCGGGGTCAGTACCATGGTTGAGAAAGTGCAGGCTGTGAAAGACTGGCCCACCCCTAAGTCTGTGCAGGACTTAAAGAGCTTCTTAGGGCTTGCGTCCTACTACAGAAGGTTTGTGAGGGGGTTCTCCTGCATAGCTACACTCTGCAAAAAGGACAATCATTCGTGTGGACAGAGTATTGCCATGCAGCGTTCACTGCACTGCAGAGAGCTCTGGTGGAGGCTCCCATGCTTTTCCCACCCGACCCAGCCTTACCTTTTATCCTCGACACGGACGCCAGCAGTGTTGGCTCGGGGGCTGTTCTGACGCAGGAGACAGCTGATAGGGAGAAAGCAGTGGCATATTACAGCAGGACATTTAACAGGGCTGAACGGTGATACTGTGTCACAAGGCGGGAGCTGCTGGCCGTGGTCAGCACCATCCGACATTTCAAGTATTACCTGGGGGTCCTTCACTTCACTGTAAGGACTGACCACTCTGCCTTACAGTGGCTTATGTCCTTCAAAGAGCCAGAGGGCCAACTGGCACGCTGGATTGAGGAACTACAGGCATACGACTTTGATGTGGTGCACAGACCAGGGGCACGCCACCAAAATGCAGATGCACTCTCTCGACGACCTTGTGACACTGACGGTTGCCACTACTGTGAGAAAAAGGAGGCACAAGAGGAAGAGAGACTGCCTTCTCATAGAAAATGTGCTGCAGTCGGACAAGAGGGACTATTGTCCAACCAAGGACTTGATGCGGTGGATGCAGCAGAGTGGGGACATAAACAAGAGGAGGATGATGAAACCAGACCAGTACGCACATGGGTGGAGTTACAGCGACGACCTCCATGGGAGGAGGTTGCCATGTTCTCTCGAGCTACAAAAGGACTCTGGTCAATGTTTGATTCCCTACGCCTGTGTTATGGGGTGCTGCAAAAGGGGTGGAAAGAACCAGCTACTGGTGAAAGATGGTGGCAGGTGGTCGTACCAAAGTTACTGCGGGAGACAGTTCTTCGGGCAGTTCATGGGGCTCCGGGTTCAGGACACTTTGGGGTTACAAAGACACTCCGCCGCCTCCATCAGGGATTTTACTGGGGCCAGCATCGACGTGATGTGGAAGACTATTGCCGTCGCTGTGACAGCTGCACAGCCCACAAGGGCCCAACAGCCAGATCACATGCCCCCCTCCAACAATTTCCGGTAGGGTGTCCCATGGAGAGGGTGGGGATTGATATCCTTGGACCCTTCCCTCATATGGAGAAGGGAAAGCGCTACATTCTCACTGCAATGGACTACTTCACTAAGTGGCCGGAGGCTTATAGTCTCCCAGACCAAGTGGCAGAAACCATCATGGATGCACTGGTGGAAGGAATGTTCAGCAGATTCGGGGTGCCAGAGGTTATCCACACAGACCAGGGCAGGAACTATGAGTCTCGTGTGGTTGCAGCCATGTGTAACAAACTGGGCTCTCAGAAGACACGTACAACACCCCTCCACCCTCAAAGCGATGGACTGGTGGAAAGATTTAACCATACACTGACAGAACAGTTGGCTATAGTGACTTCTAAACACCAGCGGGACTGGGATTCACATGTTCCCCTGGTGCTTATGGCGTACCGATCTGCTGCCCAGGACTCCACCTCTTGTTCCCCTGCTCTCCTGATGCTAGGGAGAGAAATTCGGACCCCAGCTGAGATGCTGGTCGGGAAACCCCCTGACGCCCCCGTGGACCCCCCGGTCTGGAATATGCCAGGAAGCTCCAAGACCATCTGGAGACTGCCCATAATTTTGCCAGAAATCAACTACTATGTGCAGGGGCGAGACAGAAGAGGAACTATGATGTATGCACAAGTGGACGTCATTTCAGTGTTGGGGAGCTAGTCTGGGTGTATAAACCCCAGAGAAAGAAGGGCAGGTGCCCTAAGCTGGACAGTGAATGGGTGGGACCCTGCAGGATCCTGGAGAGACTGGGTGAGGTTGTGTACAGGACCCGACTGCCACCAAGAGGAAGAACAGTTGCCCTCCATCGTGATAGACTGGCTCCCTATAGGGGCATGGCCAGCCCTGGGGAACCAACAGGTGCAAGTCAAGGAAGCCGGACCGCCCCGACATGTCCCCCCACTGACCCCAATGTCTCACCCTGTCCTTCTCAAAAGGGCCTTCTCGCCACAGAGCCAGTGTCCCCTCCCCTGGCCCCAAGTCCTTCCCAGACCTCTTTTCCCCCTGCCGGAGCCCCTTTCCCTTCCTTCTCTGGGTGTAGTCGACCTCAGAGGGACCGCAGACCTCCTGGACATTTGAGAGACTTTTGTCTGTTCCCTCAGGGGCGAGGGACTTTGAAGAGGGGGGGTAGTGTAATGGACTGACATGTTGTGATGTTGAGATTTCAATGTTGTTGTTCAGTTCAGGATTCACGAGTGTCAGTGAATGTGCCATGTTTGGTCGGCAATTCTGATTGGGAGAGTCAGCAGTGTGTGTGTGTGTGAGCCGACCGAGAGACAGAGCTGAGAATGGCGGCTAGTTCTGGAGCTAAAAGCAGGGTTTTTCAGTGTTATTTTGGCGTTGGCTATGGCCCACAGTAGCCTGTGTTCACGTTTAATAAACACTCAGAAAACGAGATCAGGTCTCGCTCGTCCAACACAGCAGGTCGCTACAATATGAAGAAGGAATATCTTGTTCCAGAATACAATAACAATCAGTTTGGAGAATCGTACCATCACAAAAATAGGCTTAAACTTTCAATTTTAATCCCACATCACTGCGGGTTCAGAGGGAACTCCCCCCTAAAGTGCAAATCGCACTATCGACACACGGAAGCTCAGCAGTCAGCTGTCAAAAACTGTATTAAACTCCATAAAACATATATTCTGTTGCTATGCTGACAAAGTTGCCAGAGTTACTGAGTGGAGTCACAATGCTGTTTAGCAGTTTAGCAGATTTTAAGAGCTTGTTGGATTCTGAAGTCATTTCCTGCACTGTGATCCGTTATTTAACAAACATTATTTTGTGTTATCAGCCACTTTTTGTTGTGATCATCTGCAAGTTCTCACTACTGTTGGTAGCAGATAAACTAATGCCGAGACTAAAATGCATGTTAGTATCATTCTGACATAAAAATATGGGAAAAAAAATGTTCTACTTTCACTTACTCGTTTAAAACATCAGTTCTCATCACGACTTGGAAAGATTTGTTGATTAAGATTAGTAACCTTCAAATGTCAGTTTCTCTTTACATCAGGCTGTTTTTGAAGAGAAAGAAAAAAAAACAATAAAAACGTTTTTTTTTTTCAAATAATAAATGCTAAGTGAATATTTTTCTTTATTATCACAGTCTGGGATGTGCCAGTTATTAGCCCCAGCATTGATTTTGATGCATTATAATTTTTTTGTGAAGTCTCATATTTTTATAAATATTCAGGACCATAATAACAAAAATGTCATTGTGCAAAAACTGTCAAACTATAGCAGCATAACTAAGGCACAGTTCAGGTGATCCTGAGCAGCCCCAACTAAAAGCTTGATCAAACAGGAAAGTTTCAAGCCTCATCTTAAAAGTAGAGAGGGTGTCTGCCTCATGAACCCAAACTGGGAGTTGATTTCACAAAAGAGGAACTGATAACTGAAGGCTCTCCCTCTCATTCAGCTTCTGGAAACTCTGGGAACCACAAGTAAACCAGCAGTCTGAGAGTGAAGGCCTCTGTTAGGATAATATGGTTCTGATAAAAACTCAGAGTCAGTCAGTTAAGTAAATTCAAAAACTGATAACTTTCTTTTCCCTCCAGTGAAACACTCCTTGGTGTTTTCCCTCACTGCATTTTCTGGAGTCCCAGACTTCCCAGAGTATTTGGGTTCTGCACTGGTTGATGAAGTTCAGGTGGGTTATTTTGACAGCAACACCAAGACGGCTGAACCCAAAGTGGATTGGATGAGAAAGTTGATGAAGGATGACCCACAACACCTGGAGTGGTACGTTAACAGATGTATCGAACACCAGCACTTCCTCAAAGCCACCATTGACAGCTTGGTGAAACGCTTAAACCAAACCGGAGGTAAGATATTTTTAAAAATATGTTTTCACTGCTGAAATGCATTGTCCCTCTGTTGGAAGATGCTGCACTAAATATCAGACCTTCTTCAGTGTTTTTTAGGACAAGGCTTAATGACTTGCAGCCACTTCTGCTATGTTTGTGAAGCTAAAAACTTCCCAACTGAAAACATCTGCAGGCAGAACAGCTGGTGTCTTTATGAAATTATTTGCTGATAAATGAAATTTTCAACTAGAATTTTCCTTGTAGACACATAATGTGAATATTCCCCATAGAGTTCTCCTGCAATCATTAAATCCTGGACAGCCAGTTTCTCACAATATCTGTATTTACTGACACTTCATATGAGAGTTTCATGGACATTACAGCAGTTTGATGGAACTGCCTGAAGTCCAGTAATGACTTCTCTCTGTTGCCTTTGATTTTTGACTTGATAATTTTATAGACTCCTTCCCAGTGTGTTCAACCCACTAATTGTGCAGCTCTGCCTGTCTAGAACCATCCATCCCATATTCTGTATGGTTGGTTGCAGCCTCCTGATTACATCCCTGCATGCTTCAATAGGTGTCAGTGGTAAAGTGACAATATTTACTGTTAGGAATTCACTCTCAGTTTCCCATCATTCTATGCTTCTGTCTCACTTTGATCCATCCACAATTTTAGGACAATGATTGTCTGCAAGTTGTTTTCATTGGTCCAATAACAGCTGCAGTAGATGAACATCCTCTGTGTCAGTAATCAGTGAGACTGTGGTAAAGCAGTGGGGCTAATAATTTTCCAGAAAATGTAATTTAGGATAAATGCATCTGTTGTACATGTTGGTCTTCCTTCAGCTGCACAGTCACCCTGTTAGGCCACAGCAAGAAGACTATACAGCTGACACACAGAGTCAAAACAGGGAAAAACACATGCATTGTTAAAACATAAAAATGGGTGAAATCCTCACAAAATGGGGACACAGAGAGAGATCACTGCATTTGTACATCAAGGTGGATAAACAGCAGAGTGACGTCTGTTGCAAGGTATCCAGGAGATCTTTGCCCTCAAAGACAGGAAACACAACAAACCTCTTTCACCATTTAAATGAGTTGTATTACCATCTGAGCAAGTTCACAGAGAACTAAAGTCTGTTCCACACTGTTGACACTGAATCAAGCCCGTTGTGGTGACATCAGTTCTAAGGAGTCACTCTGTCTGTCTGTTTGGTCATTAGTGGGTCTTTTCTGATGAAGGAACCAGACTGTCACTTCATTGACCACATTTTCTGAATGTGTATATTTCTATGTGTTGTTGTTATGGGGCGCATAAAAAACCTGTTTGCTCAGCAACCAACAATTAATCCTAAACTGCAAATTCCCCTTAAATTAAAGATTCACTGAGTTTTCTCATTAACACATGATTCAGTTTCACATTCAGAGTTACTCATTAAAACACAATTTGCATCTCTGAAATCTAACAGTAATACTAAAGGAGTTTCCTGTCTGATAGTGTTCAATATATATTATATTATAAAAACAATGCAGACCAATAACCCTTTAGTAACCCCACAGAGGGGAAGTTTGCATTGTTACAGCAGCAAAGTGGATAATGCAAACATGTAACTAATGTCAGTAGAAAAAAAATAAGCAAAAAATATACGCAAGTACAAGCTCAGATTGTCCAGATTACTGTGGATGTGAAAGTAACAATATTGCACATATCAATGTTATTGCACAGAATCTTTCAAAAGAAAAAGCACTGATAGAACAGTATTAATATTGCACAGATTTAATTATAATGATATGATGATATGTCCATAAGTGGAAAATACTGACATTGCACAGATTCTGTTAGATGTTGAAAAACTGATATAGTTTTTATAGTTTTTAAATGTACAAACTTTGATTAATCCACAGCTATTAATGTGTTGATAATGAACCAAATGAAGTATGGCAGTGTTTCAGTGTCCAATCTCCTGAGAGCAGTGCTGGTTGTCTATCAGATAGAAGATTACTGAGATGATATTTGTGTCCATGTCAGTCAGCCTTAACAGTAAACCAATAAAATCTCCCTCTCTGTGTCTCAGGTGCTCACATCCTACAGCAAATAAGTGGCTGTGAATGGGACGATGAAACTGGAGACATCAGGGGTTATATTCAATATGGATACGACGGTGAAGACTTCATAGCACTGGACCTGGAGACGCTGACATGGATCGCTCCAAATCCCCTGGCGTTCATCACCAAACTGAAATGGGACACAGAGACAGCTAGACTGGAGTACAATAAATACTACTACAACCACGTGTACTCTGCCTGGCTGAAGAAGTATGTGGAGTACTCAAGGAGTTTTCTGAAGAGAACAGGTAGAATTACACAACCTGAGATACACACAGTTCTGTTCTCCATGTGTTTCTATCCACAGGAGCATCCCGTGAAAATAAAACAATGCATAGACAAAGTTACGATTCAGCTGTCTAGGGTCAACTAGGTGTAACAAAGAAACTGTTTATTAGAAAGGTAAATCAATTTATTGCGAAGTGATATAAATAACAAAAGAAAAGGTGATAAAACAAAGAAAACAGGGCTGATGGGTGCTGCAAACTCCAACCAATTAAAACCGAGTTATAAAAACTAGTTAAAACAAAATCTATACTAAACAACAACTAAACAACAACAACTAAAACTCTGCAACCAAGCTTGAAGACACAATAGCAACACGCATGTGACTAACAACAGTAACTAATCGAGTGCTTCAGAGCACATATTAGCTACAAGTAGTCATTTCTCAATAGCTACAGAGCGCACAAAACATGAGAGGCACTGAGTCGAGCTGTTCATGTTAAATCACAGTCGCCTGGACTGTGAGTTGGGCTGCAGATTTAAACCCTAGATGTGGTGATTGCTGCAGTTGGATTGGATGAAGGTGGAGGGAGCTGGGTGGTGGTCCAATCAGGCATGGTAGTAGGCAGGAAGATGAACGAGCTTCAGAGCAGGTCTGGAGCTCCAGGCCAGTCATCCCTGATTGGAGACAGGTAGCTCTGGAGCTCTTCAGCCAGGTGTAAAGGAAAATCAGCATAAACCATCTCCTCACACAGAGACCACAAAGGATCCACCACATCAATAAAGCATACGGTCACCAGGGACTGTAACAGACACACAACGTGCGTAATGAATTTATTTTACTGATCAGTGCAGATGATGATTGATAACTGACAGCTGCACATTAGAGCAGTAAAACTTTAGATTTCATGTATGTAACTATGGTATTGTATTGAATTGTATTCAGGTCTGACACTGTCCAATAATGCAGGATATCACTGTAATTTGTGGCCAAATCAAAGTGAAATTTATGTTATTGATTAAATATTCTCTGTCGTAAATAAGACTAAACCCATGACTTTTCTAATCTGTGTTCTATCAGCCGCTGTAGCAGCAGAACCAAACATAAAAACATATTTATATGATATCTGCTTCACCGACTAAATACATGTTGGGTTCCCATGGCGACTCGATGCATACAGTGTGTGACACTATAACGGCTTCTTTCAATGGTTTTAATAAAATATAGATCAGCAGGTTTACAGATAAAACATTTCATTCAGCTGAGAATCTGTATCACTCAGAAAGAACCGTCAGGAAACTCCACAGCATGAGTTACCATGGAGATCTAGCAGGTTAAAGAGAACCACCTTCATGACACTGAAAACTCTGACTTTAGGCTCGACATACCTGCTAACCCACTAATCTCACTTCATAGTAGAGCCCTCAGATCTGTCACGTTCTGTTAAGACTCATCAGTTTCTCTCTCTCCAGATCTTCCTTCAGTGTCTCTCCTCCAGAAGACTCCCTCCTCTCCGGTCACCTGCCACGCTACAGGTTTCTTCCTCAACAGAGTCGACTTGTTCTGGAGGAAAAATGGAGAGGAGCTTCATGAGGACGTGGACAAAGGAGAGATCCTCCCCAACCATGATGGAACCTTCCAGATGAGTGTTGACCTGAACATCTCATCAATCGCTCCTGAAGACTGGAAGAAGTACGACTGTGTGTTTCAGATGTCTGGTGTCAAAGACGTCATCATCAAACTGGACAAATCAGTGATCAGAACTAACTGGGGTAAGTCAGTCAGAACAGTGGTGTCTGGAAATGAAACATATTTATCTCTGTTCTGCAGTAGAGATGAAATCTGAGGGTTGTGTTTTGGTTCCAGTTTCTCCGTCAGGGTTTCCTGCTGGTGCTGTCATTGGAGTAGTTGTAGGTCTGCTGCTGCTGTTGCTCTGCATCACTGGACTCTTCATCTGGAGGAAGAAGACTAACGGTACACAGTAACACAAGAGCAGCTGTCCTGCCTTCACATTCAAAGCAGAAATCTGTCGATCCATCATTTTAACTAGTCATCTCTCATCTTTATCTCAGGGTTCAGGCCTGTTAACAGTAAGATTTTCTGATATTTACTGTAGATCTGTAATCAGTCTGATCTTTACAGTCGTGTCTGTTGGGTTTTGAACTCAGGCTTTGTTTTGTTTTTAGCCTCAGATTCTGCAGACAGGCATTCAGATCCTAACCGATCACAGTGAGTACGTCTTTGTTTCATATGTGCTTTGCAGATATAAATGAGCCTAAAAACACTCAACAGTATACTGAGATAATATTTTCTCTTCTGTAAACACCAGCCTATTACTCCTTTTAATTGTAGTATCCAATAATTAGTAATGTATAATGAATTCTACGAAGCATCTGACCAGTTATTTAACTTGTTCATTTCTTAATCTGTCCTGACAGACTTGCAGGGAAGACGGGAGGAGAGTAAACTCCAGTGAAGTTGGGATTCTGTCAAAACCATTATTTATCTAATAGCGTACTTGATTTTGTTTGCAATTATGAAGCCTCTGCAACTAACCTAAGTGGGAAACAAAACATGTGGACGCTTTTATGTGTAGTTTGTTCTCCATCATGGAAAACTATCAGAGGCGTCTGATTGGTTCTAAGTTCTCCAGTAGAACAAGAAATAAAGAACAATCTTAAATAAACAAGTGTCTTGAGCAAGAACCAGCAAGAAGAACAAGGAACCTGCATCAGATGACGGAGCCTCTACAGAGTCACAATTACCAGAGACTGAAACATGAGGACAGAAATAAGAACAGAGCTGCAACTTTCTCCGTTTCTGCAACTTATAAATCTATATTATTGATAAGCTGCTGATTATTAGTGACTTCAAACAGTTAATCTACAAACAACTTTTCTTGCTCAAACATCTGATCTCAACAACTCATTCTAAATGTTAATAACTTCTAGTTTTACTCACAATGTAACTATGGAACAGAAACAACACTTCTCAGCACTATTGCCTCACAGATAAATGATCCTTGGTTCACATCCTGGCCTGGGATCTTCCTGTGTGCAGTTTGCATGTTCTCTCTGCATGGGTTTCCTCCAGGTTCTCCAGCTTCCTCCCACAGCCCAAAACCATGCTGAGGTTAATTCATAATTTTAAATTGCCCATAGGTGTGAATGCAAATGTGATTGTTTGTCTCTGTAGCCCTGCGATAGACTGGTGACCTGTCCAGGTGTTCCCTGCTTTCACCCCAAGTAGCTGGGATAGACTCCAGCCTCCCATGACCCTGATGAGGATTAAGTGGCGTATAGATAATGGATGGATGGATGGATGGATGGATGGATGGATGGATGGATGGATGGATGGATGGATGGATGAGGTAGAGGCTCATCTATGTTTAAAATAATAGTTTCCTTGTGTTCTCTGGTTTGGTTAACTTCTTTTGTATGACTTTTGTCTATTGTTTTTCAAAATGTTTACCTGCATATTAAGTGTTTGGATGCTGTTTGTTCCTGTTTCTTTTTTTCTTCTTCTAAATTTTCACATTTTTTTGCCTTTTGTCTGCTTCCTTGGTTGGATTTGTTTCTATGCAGACAGATCACCTGTTCATTACCTTTGGCTCACCTAATAAAGATTTTTATTTTCAAGATTTCAATAATTGCACAGTGGGGAAATCTGCAGTATTACAGCAGCAAATGGAAAGTGGAATGTCTAGAAAACATCACTAGAAAATGAAAATGAACCAAAACCATACACAAATCAGATTCTTTCGTGTGTGGTTATTCAAAAAATTCCCCAATGTGGAAAATAACAACATTGCACATATCAATGGTATAGCACAGAATTCTCCATAAGTAAAAATACTAATACTAGAAATGTTAATACAGCATAGATTATTCTATATGTACAAAACCTGATAATGCACAGATCTTTTCAGTTGGTAAAATATGTCAGTTTATCCATGTTTGGTTGTTTTTAAAGTTAACAGTTAAAACCTCCAAATGTGTACAGATGGAGGAAAAAAGGTTTAACACATTACATTAACTTTGGGTAAACATTTAAACACCATTAAATACACACAAATGATGGAATACTGGGACATGAAAATGTTGTGTACTGTAATGATATTTGGTGGAGTCTCCGACCTGTGATGGAATGAACCATGTTGCCTGGTCAGAGGGGGGTGTGCATCCTCCAGTGTTTAATTCTGGGGAAAATATTACATTTGAAGAAGGAATACCTTGTTCAAGATTACAATAACAAGCATTTTGGAGAATCGTATCATCACAAAAATAGGCTTAAACTTTCAATTTTAAGCCCACATCACTGCGGGTTCAGAGGGAACTCCCCCCTAAAGTGCACAGCGCACTATCAGTGAATAACAGCACACACGGAAGTTCAACAGTCAGATGATTAAAACTATAACAAGATGGTTAAGTTCGTGATCGTTGTTTTTACTCTATTTTGCCGCGTAGCATTTCCAGGTAAGATCTGATTTCTGTTTTTAAAACTGTCTCTAATGGCACTAACAGAAAATCGTTTGTCATAGTTTCACTTTCACTTATACAACTAAAAAAACTCCTAAAACTGCATTAAACTCCAGAAACCACTAATTCTGTTGTCATGCTGACAAAATTTCTGAGTTACTGAGTGAAGTCACAATGCTGTTTAGCAGTTTAGCAGATTTTAAGAGCTTGTTGGATTCTGAAGTCATTTCCTGCACTGTGATCCGTTATTTTACAAACGTTATGTTGTGTTATCAGCTACTTTTTGTTGTGATCGTCTGCAAGTTCTCACTACTGTCAGTAGCAGATAAACTAATGCCTAGACTAAAATACATGTTACTGTCATTCTGTCATAAAAATATTTTAAAAAATGTTCTACTTTCACTTACTCGTTTAAAACATCAGTTCTCATCACGACTTACAAAGATTTATTTATTAAAATTAGTAACCTTGAAATGTCAGTTTCTCTTTACATCAGGCTGTTTTTGATGAGAAATTAAAAAACAATAAAAAAAAAAGTATTTTCTTCATATAATAAGTCTCGGGTGACCAGATCTCAATCAACCAATTGTGGGACAAAGAGTGTATCTGTGTGGGACAATGTGGGACACCTTACCAAAGCTGAGAGGAGGGTCTTATTTTTTTGATATAATGCCTATCTAACTTTAAAAAGTAACAAACTTTGATGGAGAATAAAGTGCTTTTTTATTCATATAACATTTAACCAATATTTTCACCAGCAAAAGATGAGAACACATGGCATAACTGCTTTCCAAACACCATATTAAGCCACTGAGACTCTGGTAGAACCATAGACCGAGGTTGAACTTAAATTCATCCTTCTAACCAAACTGCTAACCAAGTGCATTTCATTAAAAAGGCACAAAATAAAACACTCGATAAAGATTAATACAAATCAAAACCAGTCAGGAGGGAACAAAAAACACAGTCTGTGTCGCTTCACGTCGTATTCCCCACCGCGTGAAATGGAAAACGAACTCTGGCAAACTTCACAGAAAACTCTCTGAGAATCGCCTTGCACCGGCTTCACCCAGTGATATGTAGTTTCCCAGTCTTTGTTGAAGCTACATCTCCTCTTCTTTGCTGTCCTTTCCATTATCTCCACCAAAATCCATAGTTTCGTGTTTGTGTCTGCTTTGCGGTGTGTCGCGACCGGTCGCGACTGGCACAGTTTACGGCAACTGACAACAAGGTGTGGCAGCAAGACACTGACAGCTTAATCTGGTCGTGATCGTACATCTGCGCTGTTTGACTAACAGAAAAAAAGCCAGATAAAATACAAAACTCCCAGCATCTGTCCTTTAGAGTTTCAACTTTTGAAAATTATAGCTGCCAATCAGAATGCGGGACAGCGTCTCAATCGGTGGGACGTGGAAAAAGGGATGAAAATGCCGTGCAGTTCTGCACAAAGCGGGACACTTGGTAACCCAATCACAGTCTGGGATGTGTCAGTTATTAGCCCTAGCATTGATTTTGATGCATCATAATTTTTTTGTGCAGTCTCATATTTTTATAAAGATTCAGGACCATAATAACAAAAATGTCATTGTGCAAAAACTGTCAAACTATAGCAGCATAACTAAGGCACAGTTCAGGTGATCCTGAGCAGCCCCAACTAAAAGCTTGATCAAACAGGAAAGTTTCAAGCCTCATCTTAAAAGTAGAGAGGGTGTCTGCCTCATGAACCCAAACTTGGAGTTGATTTCACAAAAGAGGAACTGATAACTGAAGGCTCTCCCTCTCATTCAGCTTCTGGAAACTCTGGGAACCACAAGTAAACCAGCAGTCTGAGAGTGAAGGCCTCTGTTAGGATAACATGGTTCTGATAAAAACTCAGAGTGAGTCAGTTAAGTAAATTCAAAAACTGAAAACTTTCTTTTCCCTCCAGTGAAACACTCCTTGATGTTTTCCCTCACTGCATCTTCTGGAGTCCCAGACTTCCCAGAGTTTTTGGGTTCTGCACTGGTTGATGAAGTTCAGGTGGGTTATTTTGACAGCAACATCAAGACGGCTGAACCCAAAGTGGATTGGATGAGAAAGTTGATGAAGGATGACCCACAACACCTGGAGTTCTACGTTAACAGATGCATTGAAAGCCAGCACTTCCTCAAAGCCACCATTGACAGCTTGATGAAACGCTTCAACCAAACCAAAGGTAAGATATTTTTAAAAATATGTTTTCACTGCTGAAATGCATTGTCCCTCTGTTGGAAGATGCTGCACTAAATATCAGACCTTCTTCAGTGTTTTTTAGGACAAGGCTTAATGACTTGCAGCCACTTCTGCTACGTTTGTGAAGCTAAAAACTGCCCAACTGAAAATATCTGCAGGCAGAACAGCTGGTGTCTTTATGAAATTATTCACTGATGAATGAAGTTTTCTACTACAGTTTTCCTTGTAGACACATAATTTGAATATTCCCCCTAGAGTTCTCCTGCAATCATTAAATCCTGGACAGCCAGTTTCTCACAATATCTGTATTTACTGACACTTCATACGAGAGTTTCATGGACATTACAACATCTTGATGGAACTGCCTGAAGTCCAATAATGACTTCTCTCTGTTGCCTTTGATTTTTGACTTGATAATTTTATAGACTCCTTCCCAGTGTGTTCAACCCACTCATTGTGCAGCTCTGCCTGTCTAGAACCATCCATCCCATATTCTGTATGGTTGGTTGCAGCCTCCTGATTACATCCCTGCATGCTTCAATAGGTGTCAGTGGTAAAGTGACAATATTTACTGTTAGGAATTCACTCTCAGTTTCCCTTCATGTTATGCTTCTGTCTCACTTTGATCCATCCACAATTTTAGGATAATGATTGTGAGTTGCTTTCATTGGTCCAATAACAGGTGCAGTAGGTCAACATCCTCTGTGTCAGTAATCAGTGTGTCTGTGGTAAAGCAGTGGGGATAATAATTTTCCAGAAAATGTAATTTAGGATAAATGCATCTGTTGTACATGTTGGTCTTCCTTCAGCTGCACAATCACCCTGTTAGGCCACAGAACAAGGCTATACAGCTGACACACAGAGTCAAAACAGGGAAAAACACAAACACGTGCATTGGTAAAACATAAAAATGGGTGAAATCCTCACAACATGGGTACACAGAGAGAGATCACTGCATTTGTACATCAAGGTGGATAAACAGCAGAGTGACGTCTGTTGCAAGATATCCAGGAGATCTTTGCCCTCAAAGACAGGAAACACAACAAACCTCTTTCACCATTTAAATGAGTTGTGTTACCATCTGAACAAGTTAACAGAGAACTAAAGTCTCTGTTCCACACTCTTGACACTGAATCAAGTGAGTTGTGTTAACATCAGTTGTAAAGAGTCACTGTATGCCTGTTTGGTCATTAGTGGGTCTTTTCTGTTCAGGGAACCAGACTGTTTGTCACTTTATAGGTCAAATTTTTCTATTGTGTAGATATTTATATGTTACTATTACGAGGTATACAAATCTAAATATGTGCGTCCTCGCTAATATTGCAGAATAACCTGTTTGCTGAACAACCAACAATCAATTTTAAACAGCAAAAACCACTTAAATTAAAGATACACTTCAGAGTTTTCTAAATAACACACAATTCAGTTTTACATTCAGAGTTATTTACTAAAACACAATGTGTATCTCTCAGGTCTAACAGACACACTATAGGTGTTTCCTGCCTGATAGTATTAAATGTAAAGTTTATTGTGATAACAATGCAAAACGATAACCCTTTATTAACCGCACTGCAGGGAAACTTGTATTGTTACAGCAGCAAAGTGGATAATACAAACATGTAACCAATGTCAGCAGAAAAATAAAAAATAAATAAAAAATATACATAAGTACTAGCTCAGATTGTCCAACTTACTCTGGATGTGGAAATAAGAATATTGCACATATCAATGGTATTGCACAGAATTTTCAGGAGATAAAACACTGATTGAACCAAAATAATACTGGACACATTTAATTTATATTTTCCAGATGTCCATAAGTGGAAAAATACTGACATTGCACGGATTATTTTAGATGCAGAAAAACTGATATAGCACAGAGTTTTTAAATGTACAAAACATTAATAATTTACAGCTGTTAATGTGTTGAAAATACACCAAATGAAGTATGACAGTTAGCACACACAGCAGATGGGTCCCCCCCACATTAGAGCCGGGTTCTGCTCGAGGTTTTTTTTCCCTGTTAAAAGGGTGTTTTCCTTGCCACTGTTGCCTTTTGGCTTGCTCTGGGGTTCAGGCATATGGGTTCTGTAAAGCGTCTCAAGACAATTTGACTGTAATTGGGGCTATATAAATAAAATTGAATTGAATTGTCTATCAGTCAAAAGATTATTGAGGTGATATTTGTGTCCATGTCAGTCAGCCTCAACAGTAAACCAATAAAATTTCCCTCTCTGTGTCACAGGTGTCCACATCCTACAGCACATGAGTGGCTGTGAATGGGATGATGAAACTGGAGAAATCAGGGGTTTTCATCAATATGGATATGATGGTGAAGACTTCTTAGCGCTGGACCTGCAGATGCTGACATGGATCACTCCAAAACCAGAGGCGTTCATCACCAAACTGAAATGGGACACAGACAAACCTAGATTACATCACGATAAATATTACTACATGCACATTTACCCCGACTGGCTGAAGAAGTATGTGCAGTACGCCAGGAGTTTTCTGCAGAGAACAGGTAGAATTACACAACCTGAGATACACACAGTTATGTTCTCCATCTGTTTCTATCCACAGGAACATCCAGTGAAAATAAAACAATGTATAGATGAAATTATGATCCAGCTGTCTAGGATCAGCTCAGTGTTACAGAAAAACAGGTTATTAGTGAGGTAAAGCAATTCATTGCTTGGTGATATAATTAACAAAAGAAAAGGTGATAATAAAACAAAGAAAAAGGGCTGATGGGTGCAGCTAACTCAAAGAACCAATTAAAACCATCCATCCATCCATCCATTATCTATACACCGCTTAATCCTCACTAGGGTCGCGGGGGGGCTGGAGCCTATCCCAGCTGACTCGGGCGAAGGCAGGGGACACCCTAGACAGGTCGCCAGTCTGTCGCAGGGCTACACACAAAGACAAACAATCACTCACACATTCACACCTACGGGCAATTTAGAATCATCAATTAACCTCAGCATATTTTTGGACTGTGGGAGGAAGCCGGAGTACCCGGAGAAAACCCACGCATGCACAGGGAGAACATGCAAACTCCATGCAGAAAGATCCCAGGTCCGAGCCGGGACGTGAACCAGGGACCTTCTCGCTGCAAGGCGAAAGCGCTAACCACTACGCCACTGTACAGCCCCCAATTAAAACCAAATTATATAAACTAGCTAAACAAAATACCACAAGACAACAACTAAACTAAACTCTGCAACCAAACTTTAAGACACGATAGCAACACCCATATGACTAAGAAAAATTACTTAACGAGTGCCTCAAAGCATATATTATGTTACGTGGCTGCAGACTGAGCCTCCGAGAGGACGGGGGAGCAATAAACCAGGGTCTATGCAAAAACATACTGAACTAACTACTGAGTACGACTAAATAACACCTAGCAAGGAGAGCAAGAAAACACTAGAACTCTCATAACTAATCAGCTGAACTAATTTTAGCGCTTCATACTCAGACCTGACACAGCAAGAAATTACACACCGCTAATCAGCAGCTACAAACAATCATTAGCCTTACAAAGGGTACGGCAGTTGAGCAGGGAACTTAACTGTCATGAGGCATGAAAGAGAACAGGGTTGGAAGTGGCAGGCTGGAGTAATGTGTGGCATGCCCAATGGCGGAGTGGGGTAGTTGCCGTAGATGGAGAGACTTTGTCCGGCAGGGTGAGGGTCCTGGTAGAGAGGTAGGGAGTGCAGGTGGACTTCAGGAGACTTCTGAGAGTACAGATAGATGAGGGAGGGTGCAGAGGAATCCAGGTTTGAGCAGGCAGGATGTTCAAACTGGACAGCAGGAAACATGAAATTAGTACAAGGCATGAAACAAGGAGCTAGACTGGAACGAGAATCTGAACTGACTGAGACTGTTCAATGGTCCGTCGCTGAGTAGTGTGCAGAGTCTGGGTTTATGGAAAAGGAGGTAATCGACATCATCACTCCCACCCGCTCACGTGCCAATTCCCACTGATGGAACTGGCAGCACCAGCAGGACAGTGATGGTTGGCCTGCTTCACCATCCTCCTGGAGGCCTGTAGGAAGGAGGCACATGCCCACTTCCAAGTCCCCTCACATCTCTTGATGAAGGTTTGAACCGAAGGTACAGTGATCTCGGGAGAAAAAGGTACAGGGGTGTAGCTTCTGTTCAAAGGGTTGGGAGAGGACAGGACCCACACCAGTGTCAGAAGCATCCACCTCAATGATGAATAGAAGGCTGGGGTCAGGTTGAGTTTGGATGAGGGCCGAGACGAGGCAATGCTTGAGATCTTCAAAGGCTTTATCAGCTTTAGGGGACCACAGGTAAGGCTTGGAGGTGGATGTGAGGGCTGTGAACTGGGCGACAACGTTGCTGTAGTCTCGGATAAAGCATCTGTAGAAGTTTGTGAATCCCAGGAACCGTTGTAGTTACTTCTGAGTCTCCGGTTTCGGCCAATCCCTCACTGCCGCCAGCTTTTCCAGGTGCATCTTTTTTAGGTAGCAGGGAACTCACACTTCTCGGCTTTGACGAACAGTTTGTTTTTCAGCAGTCTCTCCAAAACTTGGTGGACATGGAGTACATATTCCTCTGGGTTCCTGGGGTAGATCAGAATGTCATCAGGGTATACAAAGACGAACCAGTTGATGATGTTACAGAGGGCATTGATGAGATTTTGAAATACGGCAGGGGCATTGGTGAGTCCAGAGGGCATGACTAGCTATTCAAAATGTCCAAGGGGAGTATTGAAGGCTGTTTTCCATTTATCTACTTTGTGGAACCTGATGAGGTGGTAGGCCTTGTGTAAGTCCAGTTTAGGGAAGATGGTGACATCATGCAGGAGAGTGAAGTCAAAACTGATTATAAGCAAGGGGTAGGTGTTTTGGATTGTGATATTGTTCAGTGCATGGAAATCTATACAGGGTAAGAATGTTCCATCTTTTTTGTCCACAAAGAAAAACTCTGTACCCACTGGAGAGGACAAAGGCCGAACGATTCCTGCAGCTAATGAGTCACTGGTGTAGGTCTCCATGGCAGCTGAACAAAATGAAGTGATTATGTACAGCTGCTTCATTCAATAGGTTACTATAATAGCGAGCAATGAGTAATATTTAAATAGATGACGGTAAAAAGTACAGATACGCAAGTTTACAGATAAAACATTTCGTTCAGCTGAGAATGTGTATTGCTCATAAAGAATTGTCAGGATTACAGCTGATTGAAATCTGAAACTCTGAACAGAACCTGCTCCAGACCAGATTAACTCCACAGCATCAGTTACCATGGAGATCTAGCAGGGTGAAAGTGAGCCACCTTTGTGACACTGAAAATTCTGACTTTAGGCTCAACATACCTGCTAACCCACTAATCTCACTTCCTAGTAGAGTCCTCAGATCTGTCATGTTCAGTTAAGACTCATCAGTTTCTCTCTCCAGATCTTCCATCAGTCTCTCTCCTCCAGAAGACTCCCTCCTCTCCGGTCACCTGCCACGCTACAGGTTTCTACCTCAACAGAGCCAACTTGTTCTGGAGGAAAGATGGAGAGGAGCTTCATGAGGATGTGGACAAAGGAGAGATCCTCCCCAACCATGATGAAACCTTCCAGATGAGTGTTGACCTGAACATCTCATCAATCGCTCCTGAAGACTGGAAGAAGTACGACTGTGTGTTTCAGATGTCTGGTGTCAAAGACGTCATCATCACCAAACTGGACAAATCAGTGATCAGGACTAACTGGGGTAAGTCAGTCAGAACAGTGGAGTCTGGAAATGAAACATATTTATCTGTGTTCTGCAGTCGAGATGAAATCTGAGGGTTGTGTTTTGGTTCCAGTTTCTCCGTCAGGGTTTCCTGTTGGTGCTGTCATTGGAGTAGTTGTAGGTCTGCTGCTGCTGTTGCTCTGCATCACTGGACTCTTCATCTCGAGAAAGAAGACTAACGGTACACAGTAACACAAGAGCAGCTTTCCTGCCTTCATATTCAAAGCAGAAATCTTTAACATAAAAAAACGTATATAAAGAAATATAAATCCATCATTTTAACTACAGTCATCTCTCATCTTTATTTCAGAGTTCAAACCTGCTAACAGTAAGATTTTCTGATATTTACTGTAGATCTGTAATCAGTCTGATCTTTACAGTCTTGTCTGTTGGGTTTTAAACTCAGACTTTGTTTTTTTGTCTTTTTTTTTAAGCCTCAGATTCTGCAGACAGTAACTCAGATTCCAGCCAATTACAGTGAGTATGTCCTTGTTTTATCAATGCATTGCAGATATAAATGAACCTAAAAACACTGCAACAGTATACTGGGATATTATTTGCTCTTCTGTAAACACCAGCCTTTTTCTCCTTTTAATTGCTGTATTCCTTTTTTAATAATGTATAATGATTGTACGAAGTATCTGACCAGTTATTTAACTTGTTCATTTCTTAATCTGTCCTGACAGACTCTCGGGGAAGACTGGAGGAGGAGAGTAAACTCCAGTGAAGTTGGGATTCTGTCAACACCGTTAATTGATTCTGTTTTGAAGTTATTAAGCCTCTTCAACTAACCCAAGTTGGAAACTCTTGTCTCTCCAGTTCAATTTTCTGTCCAGTATTGTGCACAAAATATGGACACTTTAAATGTTTATTTTTTTATCCAACATGCAAAGCCAGCAGAGAGGTGTCTGATTGGTTCCAAGTTCTCCAGCAGAACAAGGAATAAAGAACAATCTTCAATAAACAAGTGTCCTGAGCAAGAACAAGCAAGAAGAACAAGGAACCTGCATCAGATGATGGAGCCTCTACAGAGTCACAGTTACCAGAGACTGAAACATGAGGACAGAAATAAGAACAGAGCTGCAACTTTCTCCGTTTGTGCAACTTATAAATCTATATTATTGATAAGCTGCTGATTATTAGTGACTTCAAACAGTTAATTCACAAAACAGCTTTTCTTGCTCAAATATCTGATCTCAACAACTCACTCTAAATGTTAATATCTCATAGTTTTACTCACAATGTAACTATGGAACAGAAACAACACATAGCTGTCACTTTATGGTCACACTACATAGAAAACACTATAATCACAGGTACAAGAAAATATACAACTAAACTCAATGTTTGATTGAAAAAAAAATACTGTTTATTACAATATTTATTTGATGAAGATCATAACACAGAAGTGTCCAAACTTTTTTGTCAAAGAGGACCAGATTTGATCATGTGAAAATGAGGGCCAACCATCCTGCCGACATTCATTGAACCATTAAAGTTGAATGCCAATGCACTGTCTTATAGAAATTTTATTTTAAATGACATATTTGTTTTTACTTCTTCACATGGGAATGGAAATAAATGTAAGTGACCCAGGCATAACCAGGTATTAGCAAAATCATTCTATGTTTCATATTATATTTCAATCTCTGACTGTCCCAAATTTCATCAGCCTTCCCGTGATTCGAGATGTCCACCCAGCCATTTGGAAATTAATTACTTTTTACCTGTGCCAACTTTGATTGGCTGTAACTCCCATTTCTACTAACATATGAAAGCTTTCTAAGCATTGGTAATGTCATTCAGATAATATTCTCATCATAGCATCAAATAGAGTCTAAGCACAGGCTGGTTCCCCAGTATTTGCTACAATCTCTCCATTCACCAGAAACTTCTGAACAGATATGAACATCTAAAAGTGGTATCTCAGTTCAATTTCCAACTTGCAAGAGATTAATTTTGTTATTTCCATTAGGTGAAAAATTATGAAAATGTTGGAATTTCAGCTGAGAAAAAAAGATGTCAGTTTGACATGCCAAAGATCATACTTACAAAATTTCAAGAGATTCTGAGGTGATCCAGCTACTGACCTCCAATAATCTCACTGAGTTGATATGGAATGACTGAAAAAGCTGATAAATATTTTAACATTTTTGTTTACTACATAATTCCATTCATTCTTTCAGTGTTTTGATGCCTTCAGTATTAATCTGCAATATAGGAAATAAATAAAAACCACTGAATGAGAAGTTGTTTAATGATCCAGTATATCACACCTACAATTACAAAACAACAACACTGCAATACATAAAGTGTCATAAGTCCAATTGCATATATTTAGAAATGTCACTTTGACCAACACAAAAGAAATTGAAAAAGGCAACATGTAAACTGTGAGTCTCAACCCGACGCTGTGGTTTGTCAACTCAGACTGTCAGACACTGACAACTTTGAGATGAGACTCAGAAATCAACTTACTCTCTGTGAACTATATTGCACCTTTAAAACACTGACAAATTAGTATTTATTAATATCAGATGACCAAAACAGGCAACTTACTGGCACTCAGGTGAAGGATGATACTGAGATCTGGATTGCAGTACACAGGCCAGGTCTGGTTTAAAGGCAGTGGTTGAGAAATATCATGCAGGTGAGTCCTTCAGTCTCCTCAAGCGGTTCTAGTTGAAGTTCGGAACAGAAAATGTCTGATCACACAAATATGTGGAGTTAAACAAGTGTAGCATTTTCTTAGTAAATGTTCGAATCTCTGGACACTTGTCGCTCATAGCTTATCATATGGTTGTTTTCATTGATAGTGTCTTCACATTGAATTCCTGATATATGTCAACAGCCTCTTGGCAAATTAGGAAAACACAATAGTTTCACATGTCACTGATGAAATCTTGCAATTTCCACCTGTCCTGGAAGTGGTAGCCCTCACAGTCAACTTTCCTGTTTTTATTTTTTTTAAATCTACAGTTGCCTTTTCAGGAATCAGCTGGAAAGAGTCGCTGGGGTCACAAACAGGGTCACAGGTGGCAACAGAGTGCTGCTGACACTATTTGGTGGCACAAAATATTGCAGCTTGTAACTGTACCTATTTGACAGCACTGGCAGGCCATAAACGCCGCATTTTATGACAGAAACTGCAAAAACTAGACTATAAAATCTGATCCAATTTCACTCCAGGCCGGACTTTGGACATGCCTAACAGTTCATGTTGTGATCGTCTAGTTAATGGACACACTATCCAACCACACGGGCCAAAATAACTATTCTGCACCATCTGAGAGGTTTACACACGGTAACTGTGACTTCTAACTTTGATTTGTTTCTTATTTGTTTGTAGTATTCATCGAAGTGCTTTGGTATGTACGGATTAATGCATTGCTTTTGTAGACTAGTATATGTGGACTCATCTATTGACTGAAACCAGCTTGAGAGACTTGTTGTTTGAGTCCATCTGATTAGAGACACTTTGAGGGGAAACTTTTAAAATAACTGAACAATGTGTATTTGAAATGTTTCTTGTATGTCCTTTATTTTTGTAATTTTTGTTGTTGTTGACAAGCCTGAGGAGTAAATAAATGTTAAAAACACATCTGTATGATTACATCGGCCGTCCTAGTTCCATTCCTGATGAGAAGACTCTGTGTAATTATTGTGACTTCAGTGAAGGATACGCCCCATTTTCTGTATCTGATTCTGATTATTGGACTGAATTTCTTTACTTTCAGGACTTCCAGAAAGAAAATGAAGAAATTATTGGCTTTACTCTTCTTCTGTCACGTCGCATCTTCAGGTAAGATAAAATAATAATAAAGTTATTGTATTGTATTGATCTCAGAGTAACTGTTAACTGTTACTTCTTCCTGGTGCTGCTATTTGTTGGTTCAGTTATTATTGTCTGCAAAGCGCCTGATGCTTTGAGTTTCACTTCACTTTTTAAAGTCTGACAAGTGTATTATTAGCACCAGAAACTGTCACAGAAGAAAGATTGTTCTTGCATTATTTCACAACATAGTCTCCTTTACCTTAAATGCACTTGACTTTCCGATATTTAAGGAGAACTATCTCTTTCAGAGGAAGGTCACATCTTGAACCTTCAGATGCTCAAAAGCAGTCATGACTTCATAATTACTCTGAAAATAGCTCAAGATTTCTGTGTAGGAAACAGATAGAAGTCAGATGGTGCAGGTTGCTATGATCCCTGTTCCAGACCCTGTTCTTCCTCTCCTTCCTTCTCCTTCCTTTCTCCTTTCTTCCTGTCTGTCTCTTCCTTGTCTCTCTCTCTCTCCTCTATCTCTCCCTCACTCTTCCCATGTTTTCTCTCTCTCCTTGTCTTGTCCCTCTGGCTCCCTCTGTCTGCATCTGTTGGTCTCTGTGTCTTTCTGCCTGCCTCACTTTTCTCTCGCTCACCTGCCTGCACTCCGTTGATTACACTTATGAGATTCAGCTGCAGCAATCAGCTCACCCAACTCACCTGTTCACAATCACACCTCCTCCTATATAAGCACAGTTCAGTCACTCACTCCCTGCTGGACCATAGACTCTCATGGCTCTCCTTTCCTCCAGGCTCTGCTCCCCTCATGGACTCCCAGCTTGCCTCCAGTCTGCCATAACCCCACCTGAGTTCTTGTCTTCCCCAGTCCCTGGATACCTGCTGGTCCCCTCACTGTCCTCAGTCTGCTGTCTGTCTTTTTTCCCCACCAGCTCCCAGATACTGCATGTCTGCTTACTTTGCCCCTTTAGTTTTGTTCCCCGTGGGTTTATAAGTACACCATTTGTTGATTTAGTTTAGTGATTCAGTTTAGGGCTTTCTTTGTATTCCTATGTAGAGTGTAGTTGGTTTTGTTTCGGTTTTGTAGTTTAGGATATTTTGTCTTAGGTCTCATTTAGTTTACCCTCTCAGTCCAGTTTCCCCTTTTGTGTTGTAACTTTTGTTTAATGAAGCCCTTCCCTATTTTCTTCCTGTCTCCCTGTTTCTGTGCCTGGATTCTCTGACACCCTCCCCTCCTCCCCTCTGTAATGCAGGTTGATGAATAAGGTCCATGGAGAAACAGTTTAAAGTTACATTTGGCTGTTTCTACCATCTGTGCTGTGTGGACGGGCTCATTTTCCTGAAGCAACAGCAGACAGCTTGAAGCCCTTCCTCTCTGTTTGTCTGTGATTGCTTAAAGCATCTGTTTTTGTGGACAGTGATGTAAGGTTTTGTAGTGAACAAATAGACCCTGAAAATGGGAGTTATGCCCCTTGTTTTCAAGTGAGGCCAAGTACTTGCTGAAGTACCCGTGCATGATGGTAAAAATGAAGTGCTCAATTTTACATCTGGATGGATTATCTGGTGGTTTAATGAGCTGAACATCTGACACAGGCCATCAGAAAAAGAGTAGAAGAGGATACTTGGTTTTTATTTCATTCTATTTAATGTCATTCCATATGAGCACATCTCTGTTGTACACACATATGATAAGAGGAATGGGTCTTTAAAATATCCCATTTTTTTCTAGTCCATTGTGATTTAATAGATTTTAAAATGTAAAAATAAAGAGACAATAAAATTCAAACACTGAAAGTCTTCTTTTTCCTCCAGTGAAACACTCCTTGCTGTATGTCATCACGGCAACTTCTGGAGTCCCAGACTTCCCACAGTTTATGGGTTCTGTACTGGTTGATGATTTTCAGGTGGGTTACTATGACAGCAACATCAAAATGGCTGAAACCAAACAGGACTGGAGAAAGTTCATGAAAGACAACCCAGAACACCTGGAGTTTTACATTAATGAATGCTATAACAACCAGCACTTCTTCAAAGCCACCATTGACGGTTTGATGAAACGCTTCAACCAAAGCGGAGGTAAGATTTTAAATGTTTTCACTGCTGAAAGTCCCTCTGTTGGAAGATGCTGCACTAAATACCAGCCCTTCTTCAGTGTAGGGCTGCCACAAACGACGCGTCGACGAATCGCCTGAGCACGATACGTCATCAAAAGCGGACGTGAGCGCGCAATGCAACAGAAATCACCGTCCGAGTGGAGCGCGGAACACGCATGGACATCCGCGCTGTATCGTGCATATATAGTATATGTGTATATTATATATGCACAATACAGCGTGGACATCCGCGTTTACGATACAGCGCGGACATCCGCGCCGCATCGTGCATATACTATATATGCACGATACAGCGCAGATGTCCATGCGTGTTCCGCGCTCCACTCGGACGGTGATTTCTGTTGCATTGCGCGCTCACTTCCGCTTTTGATGACGTATCGTGCTCAGGCGATTCGTCGACGCGTCGTTTGTGGCAGCCCTACTTCAGTGTTTTTTAGGACAAGGTTTAATGACTTGCAACCACAGCTACTATGTTTGTGAAGCTAAAAACTGCCCAACTCAAACATTTGCAGGCAGAACAGCTGGTATCTTTATGAAATTATTTACTGCTAAATTCGGTTTTCTGCTAAAATTTTCCTTGTAGACATAATTTGAATATTCCCCATAGAGTTCTCCTGCAAGCATTAAATTCTGGACAGTCAATTTCTCACAAGATCTGCATTTACTGACACTTCATATGAGAGTTTCATGGACATTACAACAGCTTGATGGAACTGCCTAACACCCAGCAATGGCTTCTCTCTGCTGCCTTTGATTTAGAGAAATTCTTGTAAGATTGTGAGCAGCACATCAGATGTGTTCTCATTTTAAAGTTCCTCATTGTACTTCAGTCTGATGCCCCTTTCTGTTCCACATCAGTTGTACTCTTAGATCTTGTTATATTTGTCATTTGCTTGCTTGTCTCTGAAGGTAGCATTACCTGTAATTGTCTGCACATTTTCTAATCCTTCCAACGTCACCGAAGAGACAACTTAGATTGTGCTAAATTATGGATTACATTAGATTTATTTCCATTCTCTTGATAATTCCTGAAGTGTCTTAGTTTGGCTGCAGGTTTGTGCCCATTTTCTTCTGCTATCATCTCAGAAAACCTTGTGGTCCTGAATTTGAGGAGGTCTGCTTTCAATCCAGGCTTTTCTCCTTCATGGCAGCTGTGAGACAGTTGAATTTAAATTCAAGCAGCTCTGCTTTGCTTTGTCTGTTCACTACTAAAAGTATGCTGGTGCCCTAATTTTATGGGCTCCTTCCCAATGTAATCAACCCAGTCATTGTGCAGCTCTGCCTGTCTAGAACCATCCATCCCATATTCTGTATGGTTGGTTGCAGCCTCCTGATTACATCCCTGCATTCTGCAATAGGTGTCAGTGGTAAAGTGACAATATTTACTGTTAGGAATTCACTCTCAGTTTCTCATCATTCTATGCTTCTGTCTCGCTTTGATCCATCCACAATATTAGGATGATGTTTTTCAGCGAGTTGCAGCAGCTGCAGTAGGTGAACATCCTCTGTGTCAGTAATCAGTGTGTCTGTGGTAAAGCAGTGGGGTTAATGATTGTCCAGAATGTGTATTATATAGCATAAATGCATCTGTTGTACATGCTGGTCATCGTTCATCTGCACAATCATCCTGTTAGGCCACAGCAACAAGACTATGCAGCTGACACACACAGGGTCAAAACAGGGGAAAAACACAAACATATGCATTTTTAAAACATAAAAATGAACGAAATCCTCACAAAATGGCAACATTGTGGCAAAGAGAGATCATTGCATTTGTACATTAAGATGGATGTGCAAATGCAGTCTACTGTATATTTTTATGTGTTACTATTACGAGGCATATAAATGTAAATATGCTTGCTAATATTGCAGAATAACTTGTTTGCAAAGCAACCAACAATTAATCCTAAACTGCAAATACCCCTTGAATTAAAGATTCACTGCAGAGTTTTCTCAATAACACACAATCCAGTTTTACATTCAGTATTACTCACAAAAACTGTATCTCTGAGGTCTAACAGACACACTGAAGGAGTTTCCTGCCTGATAGTATTAAATGTAAAGTATATTGTGATAACAATGCAGAACGATAACATTTTATTAACCCCACTGAGGGGAAATTTGCATTTTTACAGCAGCAAAGTGGATAATGCAAACATGTAACCAATGTGAACAGAAAAATTAAAAACTGATTAAAAAAAATGTACATAAGTACTACTTCAGATTGTCTATATTACACTAAATATTTACGTAACTATATTGCACATATCAATGGCATTGTACAGAATCTTTGGAGAGAAAAAACATTGATAGAAAAGTATTGCACATTTTATCATTGTAATACTGTAATATTGCACAGACTTTATTTAGATTTTACAGATTTGTCCATGAATGGAAAGATACTGATAATGCACAGATTGTTTTAGATGCAGAAAGTGATACAGCACAGAGTTTTCCAATGTACAAAATCTTAATAATTCACAGCTGTTATTGTGTTGATAATGCACCAAATGAAGTATGACAGTTTTTCAGTGTGCAATTACCTGAGAGCAGTACTGGTTGTAGTTGGCTGTCTATCAGTCAGAAGATTATTAAGATGATGTTTGTGTCCATGTCAGTCAGCCTCAACAGTAAACCAATAAAATCTCCCTCTCTGTGTCACAGGTGCCCACATCCTACAGAGAATGAGTGGCTGTGAATGGGATGATGAAACTGGAGAAATCAGGGGTTTTAATCAATATGGATATGATGGTGAAGACTTCATATCGCTGGACCTGCAGATGCTGACATGGATCACTCCAAAACCACAGGCGTTCATCACCAAACTCAGATGGGACACAGACAAAGCTAGACTACATAGGAATCAATACTACTTCATCCACCTGTACCCTGACTGGCTGAAGAAGTATGTGCAGTACGCCAGGAGTTTTCTGCAGAGAACAGGTAGAATTACACAACCTGAGATACACACAGTTCTGTACTCCATCTGTTTCTATCCACAGGAGCATCCAATGAAAATAAAACAATGCATAGAAAAAGTTATGATCCAGCTGTCTCGGGTCAATAGGTGTAATCAACAACAGGTTACTGTATTAGTGAGGCAAAGCAATTTATTGCTTAGTGATATAATTAACAGAAGAAAAGGTGGTAAAGTAAACAGGGCTGACGGGTGCTGCTAACTCAAAGAACCAATTGAAACAGAGTAATAAAAACTAGCTAAAACAAAATACTATAAGACAACAACTAAACTAAACTCTGCAACCAAACTTAAAGACACGATAGCAACACCCATGTGACTAACAAAAGTAAGTAAACGAGTGCCTGAAAGCACACATTAGCAACAATAGTCATTTCTCAGTAGCTACAGAAAACAAAAGACACAGGAAACACTTCACCTAGTTAAGCAGCTGCTAAGACAAGTTACGTATTTTGATGATGTCCAGATTTATTTACCAATTAGTCCCAAAACTACAGGTTCATTGCAGCTATTACTTAACTGCCTTGAGGATCTAAAGTCATGGTTGGACATTAATTTTCTTTCTCTCAATGAAACCAAAACAGAGATTGTTCTTTTTAGCCGTCCAGATCAATTAGGTGACTGCATCAGTACTCTTGGCCATCTGGGAATCTGTAATCCACCCTCCTCAAAACATCTGGGTGTGATTTTTGACAACGCTTTTAAACTTGACAAACAAATTAGTTCTGTTGTCAAAACTGGATTTTTTCAGATGAGGCTGTTGGCCAAAGTAAAGCCCTATCTGTACCACAATGACTTTGAGCGAGTCATACATGCCTTTATCACATCTGGGCTAGACTACTGTAACTCTCTGTATGTGGGTCTGGACCAGATGTCTCTTTGTCGGCTCCAGCTGATACAAAATTCTGCTGTCCAGCTTCTACCAGGGACACCAAGAAACAAGAGCACTTCATTCCACTGGCTTCCTGTCTTAGAATTGTTCAAGATTTTATTGCTTGTTTTTAAGGCGTTAAATGGGTTGGCACCTTCTTATTTATCCAAGGAAGGATACAGAGGTAGCATCTCGGCTTTGACGAACAGTTTGTTTTTCAGCAGTCTCTCCAAAACTTGGCAGAGATGGAGTGTGTGTTTCTCTGGGTTCCTGGAGTAGATCAGTGTGTCATGGAGGTAAACAAAGACAAACTGGTTGATCATGTCATGGAGGACATCGTTAATCAAGTTTTGAAATACAGTAGGGGGCATTGGTGAGTACAAAGGGCATGACTAGCTATTCAAAGTGTCCAAGGGTAGTATTGAAGGCTGTTTTCCATTTCCATCTCCTTTGTGGATCCTGATGAGGTGGTAGGCCTTGCGTGAGTCCAGATTAACAAACTAACCTTGACAAGGCACACCTGTGAAGTGAAAACTATTTCAGGTGACTACCTCATGATGCTCATCCAGAGAATGCCAAGAGTGTGCAAAGCAGTAATCAAAACAAAGGGTGGCTATTTTGAAGAATCTAAAATATGAAATATGTTTTGACTTATTTCACACTTTTTGTTTACTACATAATTCCATATGTGTTCATTCATAGTTTTGATGCCTTCAGTGAGAATCTACAATATAAATAAGTCATGAAAATAAAGAAAAAACATTAAATGAGAAGGTTTGTCAAAACTTTTGACTGGTAGTGTACCTGCTAACCCACTAATCTCACTTCGTAGTAGAGCCCTCAGATCTGTCACGTTCAGTTAAGACTCATCAGTTTCTCTCTCCAGATCTTCCCTCAGTGTCTCTCCTCCAGAAGACTCCCTCCTCTCAGGTCACCTGCCACGCTACAGGTTTCTACCCCGACAGAGCCGACTTGTTCTGGAGGAAAGATGGAGAGGAGCTTCATGAGGACGTGGACAAAGGAGAGATCCTCCCCAACCATGATGGAACCTTCCAGATGAGTGTTGACCTGAACATCTCATCAATCGCTCCTGAAGACTGGAAGAAGTACGACTGTGTGTTTCAGCTGTCTGGTGTCAAAGACGTCGTCATCATCAAACTGGACAAATCAGTGATCAGGACTAACTGGGGTAAGTCAGTCAGAACAGTGGAGTCTGGAAATGAAACATATTTATCTCTGTTCTGCAGTCGAGATGAAATCTGAGGGTTGTGTTTTGGTTCCAGTTCCTCCGTCAGGGTTTCCTGCTGGTGCTGTCATTGGAGTAGTTGTAGTTCTGCTGCTGCTGTTGCTCTGCATCACTGGACTCTTCATCTGGAGAAAGAAGACTAACGGTACACAGTAACACAAGAGCAGCTGTCCTGCCTTCATATTCAAAGCAGAAATCTGTGAAACCTCTTTATGGCAAATTATTGATCCATCATTTTAACTACAGTCATCTCTCATCTTTATTTCAGGGTTCAAACCTGCTAACAGTAAGATTTTCTGATATTTTCTGTAGATCTGTAATCAGTCTGATCTTTACAGTCTTGTCTGTTGGGTTTTAAACTCAAACTTTGTTTGTTTTTTTTTTTTTTAGCCTCAGAATCTGTAGACAGTAACTCAGATTCCAGCCAATCACAGTGAGTACGTCCTTGTTTCATCTATGCATTGCAGATATACACTCCCTTTAAAAATTTAGGGTCACTTAGAAATGTTCTTATTTTTGAAAGAAACGCAGTTTATTTTCAATAAAGATAACATTAAATTAATCAGAAATGCAGTCTAGACATTGTTAATGTGGTAAATGACTATTCTAGCTGGAAACAGCTGATTTTTAATGGAATATCTCCATAGGGGTACAGAGGAACATTTCCAGCAACCATCACTCCTGTGTTCTAATGCTACATTGTGTTAGCTAATGGTGTTGAAAGACTAATTGATGATTAGAAAACCTTTGTGCAATTATGAATAAAAGTGGGAGTTTTCATGGAAAATATAAGATTGTCTGGGTGACCCCAAAGTTTTGAAGGGTCGTGTATATGAACCTAAAAACACTCAACAGTATACTGATATTATTTGCTCTTCTGTAAACACCAACCTATTTCTCCTTTTAATTGTTAGTACCCAATAATTAGTAATGTATAATGAATTCTACTGAGCATCTGACCAGTTATTTAACTTATTCATTTCTTAATCTGTCCTGACAGACTCTCAGGGAAGACTGGAGGAGGAGAGTAAACTCCAGTGAAGTTGGGATTCTGTCAAAATCATTAATTGATTCTGTTTTGCAATTAATAAGCCTCTGCAACTAACCCAAGTTGGAAACTCTTGTCTCTCTAGGTTAATTTTGTTTCCAGTATTGTGCAAAAGATGTAGACAATTACAATGTTGTTTCTTATCCATCATGTAAAACCATCAAAGAGACATCTGATTGGTTCTAAGTCTAACCACAGGTACAAGAACAACTTTATATGATTATTCTGATAGTTTGAACACATACTGCATGTCTACAATAGACTGCTTCTTCTGCTCAAGGATAAATATCTGTGAAATATGGTTGACAGATTATAAACTATGTGTATTTCTTTGCCTTCACTATCCAAACACACATTGGTGTCATGGCAGCTGCTGTTGTATTTGTGGTATTTTTGTGTCTTTTTCTTTCTCCTTTATGTCTCCTGATCAGTTTTCTGCTGTGGATGTTTCATCCCTCTGACTGCTGCCTTCTCACCTGCTCTGCCTCTAATATCAAAGACCTGAAGCTGATCCATGAACCTCCTTCCACAGTAGAAATACACCAGTTCTCTGATCACTCTTCAGCAGATTATCTTTCTACTTCTTGTTGTCAAGCTTTCCAGGCATTCCCAAGTTTTTCTGCTTGTATTTTTTCATGTTTTAAATATAGATTGGTTGTATATTCCTTGTATTTTCTGGTTTAGTTAACTCCTTTTGTACGACTTTTGCCTATTGTTTTTCAAAACGTTTACCTGCATATTAAGTGTTTAGATGTTGGTTGTTTCTGGTTTTTGCCTTTTATCTGCTTCCTCAGTTAGATTTGTTTCCACACAGATGGATCACTTGTACATTTCCTTTGACTTGCCTAATAAATACTTTTAATTTTGGTTTCTCATGTTCAGCTCTTTGGTCTAACTAAACACCAGGCTCAGCTCTGATTTCATGAACTCAGATTCACAGTTCATGGATTCAGAGAGCAAACTTTTTAAATGTTGGTCACAGCACTCTGGGGAAACGATTTAGATTTTAGAATACTGTAATCTCCACGTGTTTGTCATGTAATTATTTTTTGTTTTTATTGGTAGATAATCAGGTTATTAGTTCATGCATTAAATTCCATTATGCAGAAAAGTTTTAAATAAAATGTTAAAACAAATGAAAATACAATGTCCTGAACAGGTACTCGTATTCCTCAATGTGCTAAATATTAGGGTAAGAGTTTATAAATCACAGTGGGGAAATCTGCAGTCTAACAGCAGCAAATGATGAAGGGCAAATGTGTTGGAAACATCAATAGAAAATGAAAATAAACAAAACACACATAAGTAATGATTCTTCCGTGTGTGGATATTCAGATGGATGTGGAAAATAACAATATTGCACATATCAATGGTATAACACTGATTCTTACTGAGATAAGAAATGCTGATATAGCAGACTAAGATAAAAATTTATTGATCCCACAGTGGGGAAAGTTCATCATTACAGCAGCTCAAAAGACACTGGTATAAGAGCAGTAAAAGAATATATTAAAAACACTGCAAAAATTGCAGAGCACATTATATACACAAGTTTTTTTTTTCAGGAACACCATATACAAGAGGATGAGGTTGTAACAGTTATTGTACATAAATAAGTGGAATGTGTATGTAAAAATAAAGTGCAGCAGTAAATGAGGGAGACCAGTGAAGTTACAATGCAGCGTTGTACAATCTGGCTGATATAGGAATGAATGACCTGTGGAAAGATTCTTGTATATGTTGAAAAATCAGTTATTAAATGAGTGAAATATGTCAGTTTCTCCATGTTTGATTTCATTAAAGGTTGTAAAGTTAACAGTTAAACTGCCTGAAGTGTACAGATGGAGAAAAAAAAAGGTTTAACACATTACATCAACTGTCAGTAAACATTTAAACATCATAAACCACAAACAAATGCAATGCTGGGACATTAAAATGTTGTTTAATGACATTTGGTCAACTGCAGAAAGGTATAATATCAAGCACGTTCAACATATCCAGACTTTATTTGTGTAACAAAACGTAAACCTCAGTCAGAGTTAACAGATATCATCGAGGGTTTTTTTTAATCAACTTTCTTTGCCAACTCAGACTTCCTGCTGGAAACTCCATGGACGTTCACATAAAAGGAGGCGTTTAATGCATCATGTGACTCTTCCTCTGTACAAAATGAAATGATCGTGTGCAGCTGCTTCAGTCAGCAGGTTGTTTTAATGGAGAACAAAGAGGAATATAAAAATATATCACAGTAAAAAGCGCTGCAGCTGCAAATGAAGCAAGACAGGAATGCTGGTAGAAATCTGTTAAACATACGTGATATATTTATGTTACTGATCAACGCAACTGATTATTGATCACTGACAGCTGCACATTAGAGCAGTGAAACTTTAAACTTCATATATTTAAACATGATATTGTATTGAAGAGCATTTAGGTCTGACTCTGTCCCATCATTCAGGATTTCACTTTAATTTGTGGCCAAATCAAAGTGAAATTAATGTTATTGAGTCAATATTCTCTCTAATAAATACCAGTAGAATAATCAATCTTCTAATCAGCTGTCTATATCAACGGTAGCGCACAAACCTACAACAAATATTGATATGATTTCTGAATCATCAACTAAATATGTGTTGGGTTCCAATGGCAATCCGAAGTGTGTGATGCCTGAACGGCTTCATTCACTGTTTCAGTAACGTACAGATCAACATGTTAGCAGATAAAACATTTCCCTCAGAGGAGAATCTGTATCGCTCATAAAGAATTATTAGGAAACACTTTGGTTAAAGGGAGACGCTTCTTACAGTTGATTTAAATCTGAAATTCATCATCATCTGCTCCAGACCAGGTTAGCTCCACAGCATCAGTTACCATGGAGATCTAGTAGGTTTAGAAAGGGAGACATCTTCCTGATACTGAAAACTCTGACTTCAGGCTCAACATACCTGCTGACTATTAATCTCGCTTTGTTAAGACTCATCAGTTTCTCTCTTCAGAGATTCCCTCAGTGTTTCTCCTCCAGAAGAAAATTAAATTACACACAGTATTAAGTGGCTGCGATTATTATGTCAATGCAAATTAAAGAAAAATTATGTTTGCAAATGAATGAGTTTATATAAATCAAAAAATTAGGTTCCTTTAAACCTTGCACTCAAACATACTTGTTAAAGTGTATCTTTGTTTTTATGTGGACCTGATCTAATGTGCTGGACATGCATTTTTTCTCATTTAAAAAAATTAAAAATAGCAATGAAATCTGCTTCTTTTTCTACTTCCACAAACAGAAAAAACGTTTCACAATTTTCACAGCTGGTCTCAGATATGATTACAGGTTTACCTAAAACGCCTGGCTCAGTTTTCCAGCATTAAAATGTGGAGGAAAAAAACGAGGAATCTGTTACTCAGCGGCGTAAGATCAGGTTTCCTTCACTTTCCCAGAAAACTGCTACACTTCAGCGTCTTCTGGGCTCATTTATGCAAAGATTGTTTAAAGTCTTGCGACTTCTGGACAGTCCTGATTCTCTGAGTCATTCTGTGGGAAGGTGCGGAGCTTCAGGAAAAACAAGCGACTAACTCACTTCTCTGAAATCAGGAAACAGCTTTGGACCAGCGACAGTTGAACTGAACTGGACTTCTGATCTGAAACAACATGAAGAAGTTGTTGCTGATGCTGCTGCTCTGTGAAGCTGCTTCTGCAGGTCAGATCTGACTTTAATCTGTCAACAAGCTACTCGCTGAGGGTTTAGTTTCACTTTCATTTCGGTTTTACGAGCAGCTAAATCTCCGTCTGACCGCAGGTTTATATTGACTCCTTCATAATCTTTAGTCTGTTTTTAGTTGTGCTGATGCAGATTAAAGTCGTTTTCAGTTTTATGTTGTGGCTGTAAAATGTGATGTAAATATGAGGTCATTTACCAGTAGAGCACAATATGATACAAGAGACACTTTTACCTAAAATAATTAGATTTGTTACGCCAGAATATTTATGATAATAATAAAGTATTCAGACTCTATTTTCTCTTCTCAAGGAAGAATAGAAGAGCTACAAGTGAAAATTCTCCATTCAAAATGCATTACATTCATTACAGATACAGAAAAAAAAGCCCAATTGATGTTATTTCATTATTTAACATTATTGTGTCCTTTGTTATTGCCTCAGCAATGACCCATTTAAGTTAGGGCAAAAAAAAATAAAAAATACAGAACTGATGTAAATTGATTTCTAGTTTTATGTTTCATTCTTCTTAATACTTGGACCTCACAGCAGATTTAAATGGAATCTAACACATGTACATTGTTTGTCGCTTTACTTTTTGACAACAATCATGGTCACGTAACGTAATAATATAACTCTGACAGTGGGCATTTTCTGTAAACCATCAAAATCTAAAAGTACGTTCTGTTGTCAGCATGTCTTTTGTTACTTGAGTAAAATGTGGAACTCAGGACTTTTACTTTTCACTTCTGAAAAGTTTTGACTTCTTAAGAAAAGTTTTTACCTTAGTAAAAAGTGATCTCCTACAAATAGCAGCTCACTGACATCAGGCACTTTTCCTGAGTCACTGAAGATAGCTGCCATTAAGCAACTCCTAAAGAGGAGGACTCTGGATGCCTCCATGATGAACAACTACGGACCTGTCTCTAACCTTTCTTTTATATCCAAGATTATTGAAAAAAGTTGTATTGAACCAGCTTAACAACTTTTTGAATGAAAGTGGAAATCTTGACAATTTTTAGTCAGGCTTCAGACCGCATCACAGCACTGAGACAGCACAGGTCACAGTGTTAAATGAAATTAGGTTGAATACTGATTCTGGTCAGCCCTGGTTCTGCTGGAGTGCTGCGTTTGATACTGTAGATCACAAGATCCTGTTGCACAGGCTGCAAAACTGGGTGGGACTTTCTGGAAGGGGCCTAAACTGGTTCAGGTCCTATTTAGAAAGGACCTGAACCAGAGTTCGGGTTAGAGTTAGAGTTATTTTGTTCCATTTGGCAGCTATGAATCTGAACGAGTGGCTATAACCTGTGGTGTCCCCCAGAGGTCAGTATTTGGACCTCTTCTGTTCAACTTGTATATGCTTCTTTTGGGTCAAATAATAGGGAAATTTAACATTAATTATCACAGTTATGCAGACGATACACAACTTTATGTGTCTGTTACCAGATGGCCATAGCCCAACAGACTTACTGTGCCAGTGTCTGGAGCAAATAAACACCTGGATGAGAGAGAATTTTCTACAATTAAATGACGATAAAACTGAGATTATTCTTTTTGGGAGCAAAGAGGGTTACCATTCGTAAACATCTTGAGACTTGGGCTCTTAAAACCACAGACCAAGTTCGTAACCTTGGAGTGTTAATAGACTCAGATTGGACTTTTAACAGCCGTATCAAAGCTGTCACCAAAGCAGCTTTTTACCAACTCAAAAACATCAACAGAATTCAAAGTTCTGTCTCCCAGAATGACCAAGAGAAACTCATCCACGCGTTTATCTCTAGTAGACTGGATTACTGTAATGGTATTTTAATAGAACTTCCCAAAAAGAGCATTGAGAACAGCTTCAGCTCATCCAGAATGCTGCTGCTAGAGTTTTAACCAGGACTAAGAGATCTGAACACATCACACCACTTCTAAAATCTCTACACTTTCCTCCAGTCAGTCACAGAATAGATTTTAAAACCCTACTGATTGTTTACAAATCCCAGAATGATTTAGGCCAGAATACATCTGTGATATGTTCAGAGAATACAAACCAAGCAGTGCTCTTAGATCCAGGGACTCAGGTCAGCTGTTCCAGGCCAGAGTCTGGACTAAACATAGAGGAGCAGCATTTAGCTGTTATGCTGCAAACAAGTGGAACAAACTGCTAGTGGAGATTAAACTTTCACCAAATGTAGACACTTTTAAGTCCAGGTTAAAAACATTTCTTTTCTCATGCGCCTATGCATGAAATCTGCATGATACATTTAACTATCTGCATCTCACTGTAATGCTCTCAATGCTTTATGTAAAGCACTTTGAATTGTACTGGACATGAAGAGAGCTGTACAAATAAACTTGCCTTGCCTTTTACTTTGCTTTTAGTGGGAAAGGGAAAGTGTAGTCATGGCTGAAAGAAACTCCAGTGAGTTCTGAAATCAAGAAGCAAACTTCAGTCTCCCATGTCTAAGACACATGTTCTCTAGAACAACAGTGACGTCATACAACTTCTGCATTTCTTCGGGAGTATCGTAACTCACAGTGATGCAAAAACAGTACGTCACCCCGCTGCTCAGATCGCTTCACTTGCTTCCAGTTGCTGCCTGCATAAAATTCAAAACTCTAACACTTGCATTCAAAACTACAATGAAAACAGCTCCCTTTTACCTGAACTCTCATTCAGGTTTACACTCCCTCCCACTCACTATGCTCGGCCAACAAAGGGTGCCTGATACAACCACCACAACAGGGTCGGTCCACAGCCAGACTCTTCTCTTCTGTGAATCCCCGATGGTGGAACGAGTTGCCAAACTCTATTCAATCTGCAGAGTCTCTCTCTCTGTCTGTAACCCTTTGATGCATAGACCACAGGAGGAGATACCCATTTTCCATTGGATTTGGGTCACTTTTGACCCAGGTTATGCATCAAAGGGTTAAGAAAAGAGTAAAAATCCAGCTCTTCACTGAACACACAAAAAAAAATCCTATTACATCTGCACTACCTTTAAACACTACGGTCCTGTTATGACTCTTAAACTTGTTTTATGGCTCTTATCCTGTTTGTTTTCTTCTGACTAAATCCTTCTTTGTGTTGTATCTCTACTCAGATGTACATCACTTTTCTACTGCTGTTTGAAAAAAATGTCAAGGGCACTCTATGTTTAGAAATGAATCAGTATCATTCAGTATAATAAGCATTGTATATCTGTTTAGCAAATACATCTTTCTGATTAACTATTATAAGCAATTTAGCAGTAAGCATCCAATATTATCAAACAATAATGAGTATATATTCCCACAACAGCCATTTTCAGATCTCTCCAGAGATGCTCAATTGGGTTTAGGTCAGGGCTCTGGCTGGGCCAGTCAAGAATGGTCACAGAGTTGTTCCGAAGCCACTCCTTTGTTATTTTAGCTGTGTGCTTAGGGTCATTGTCTTGTTGGAAGGTGAACCTTCGGCCCAGTCTGAGGTCCAGAGCACTCTGGAAGAGGTTTTCTTCCAGGATATCTCTGTACTTGACCGCATTCATCTTTCCTTCAATTGCAACCAGTCGTCCTGTCCCTGCAGCTGAAAAACACCCCCATAGCATGATGCTGCCACCACCATGTTTCACTGTTGGGATGGTATTGGGCAGGTGATGAGCAGTGCCTGGTTTTCTCCACACATATCGCTTAGAATTAACACCAAAAAGTTCAATCTTGGTCTCATCAGACCAGAGAATCTTATTTCTCATAGTCTGGGAGTCCTTCATGTGTTTTTTGGCAAACTCTACGCAGGCTTTCATGTGTCTTGCACTGAGGAGAGGCTTCCGTCGGGCCACTCTGCCATAAAGGCCTGACTGGTGGAGGGCTGCAGTGATAGTTGACTTTGTGGAACTTTCTCCCATCTCCCTGCTGCATCTCTGGAGCTCAGCCACGGCGATCTTTGGGTTCTTCTTTACCTCTCTCACCAAGGCTCTTCTCCCACGATTGCTCAGTTTGGCTGGATGGCCAGGTCTAGCAAGAGTTCAGGTCGTCCCAAACTTCTTCCATTTAAGGATTATGGAGGCCACTGTGCTCTTAGGAACCTTGAGTGCTGCAGAAATTCTTTTGTAACCTTGGCCAGATCTGTGCCTTGCCACAATTCTGTCTCTGAGCTCCTTGGGCAGTTCCTTCGACCTCATGATTCTCATTTGCTCTGACATGCACTGTGAGCTGTAAGGTCTTATATAGACAGGTGTGTGCCTTTCCTAATCAAGTCCAATCAGTTTAATTAAACACAGCTGGACTCCAATGAAGAAGTAGAACCATCTCAAGGAGGATCAGAAGAAATGGACCGCAGGTGAGTTAAATATGAGTGTCACAGTAAAGGGTCTGAATACTTATGACCGTGTGATATTTCAGTTTTTCTTTTTTAATAAATTTGCAAAAATTTCTACATTTCTGTTTTTCTGTCAAGATAGGGTGCTGTGTGTACATTAATGAGAAATAAAATGAACTTTTTTGATTTTAGCAAATGGCTGCTATGAAACAAAGAGTAAAAAATTTAAAGGGGTCTGAATACTTTCCGTACCCACTGTAGATGGACTGGCAAAAAAAAGACAAAGAAGGAAACAAAAAGGGGCAAAACTGTCCTAATGTCCACATAACTTAATGAGCAGCTTCTTTAATGTCTATAACGATGTCAGTTTGTACAATTTATAATTTGTAGTTATAATAATGAAACATGATGATTCATTCTTTTACAAAAATGTAATTTTACATCTTTTTACACTATAGTACTGCATTTAAATTGCTGCAGAGATCACTATTTAAACTATATTTGCTGTTTTTTTCACTGTGTTTTATGAATGTTAGAATATGACAATGTCTTTATGGATTTAAAAAGAATAATTTTACATTGTTTTTCCACAAAGTTCACGATTGATGACACAGTTTCAAAACAAGACAGCAGCAGAAAGTTGAGGATTTAGATTTGAGAAACTATCCACTGCTGGATCCAGTCTTACCCTGATTGGTTCTGATCGCTGATTTGTCCAGTTTGATGATGAAGTCGTCTTTGACACCAGACAGCTGAAACACACAGTCGTACTTCTTCCAGTCTTCAGGAGCAATTGATGAGATGTTCAGGTCAACACTCATCTGGAAGGTTCCATCATGGTTGGGGAGGATCTCTCCTTTGTCCACGTCCTCATGAAGCTCCTCTCCATCTTTCCTCCAGAACAAGTCGGCTCTGTCGAGGTAGAAACCTGTAGCGTGGCAGGTGACCTCAGAGGAGGGAGTCTTCTGGAGGAGAGACACTGAGGGAAGATCTGCAGAGAGAGACAAGTACAAACTGAAAAACACTTCAGAGGAGAACTTTGCCCCTGAAGCTGCATCAGGTCATGAGCTTCTACCTGTTCGCAGCAGACAGTTCTTCCCGTACTCCAAAAGCATCTTCAGCCATTCAGGAATATGCTTGGTGAGGTACATCTTATTGAAGTTTAATCTCCCCTTTTCAGTGTCCCACTTGTGTTTCGTGATGACAGCCTTCGGTGTTGGAGCGATCCACGTCATCGTCTCCAGATCCAGAGTGATGAAGTCTTCTCCGTTGTAGCTGTACTGGTTGAAACCCTTAACTTCTCCAGTCTCGTCGTCCCACTCACAGCCAACCATCTGCTGGACAATGTTGACCTCTCAGGGGCAAAAAAGACAAAAGAACACAGAAGATATTTCCCTTGTTGATGAGCTCTGCATGTGATAATGTTTACTGTGACAAGTGATTGTGGAGTAATTGTTCTTACTGAGAGCTCAACTACAAACTGAGAGAATAAGCAGAGCAGCTGCTGATGTTGGCTTTTGACTGAAGGATGCTGCAGCAACTGCTCAACATAATGTATGACACTTCACATCTCCTGCAGGACCTTTCAGCTGAAGGTTTCTTCGACTCTGCTGTTGTAAGAACCGCTGTACATTCATGTTCATGTCATATTCACATTGCACAACAACCCTCTAACCTTCTGAGGTGTTTGCCCATTTAAATGTAATCTCTGATGTTATTCTAAATTGTTCTTGCAGCTTAATGTAACTTACGTGTGTCTTATGCATATGTAATGTGCAGGTCTATCTATCTATCTATCTATCTATCTATCTATCTATCTATCTATCTATCTATCTATCTATCTATCTATCTATCTATCTATCTATCTGTCTGTCTGTCTGTCTGTCTGTCTGTCTGTCTGTCTGTCTGTCTGTCTGTCTGTCTGTCTGTCTGTCTGTCTGTCTGTCTGTCTGTCTGTCTGTCTGTCTGTCTGTCTGTCTGTCTGTCTATCTATCTATCTATCTATCTATCTGTCTTTTTGTGGATATTTTGCATCTCCTTAACATCATTTTTGGCCCATTTTGATTATTTTGTGCCTAATTTTCATTGTTTCACATCTCTGATGTTATTTGTGTGATGATGATGACAATGATGATGATGATGATGATGATGATAATAATAATAAAAATAATAATAATAAAAAATAATCAATCAATCAATCAATCAATCAATCAATCAATCAATCAATCAATCAATCAATCAATCAATCAATCAATCAATCAATCAATCAATCAATCAATCAATAAATTTCAACCTGTTCTCCAGGAAACTCTACAAGGGGCACTGGATAATTTACTGACTGTGATAATCTAAATAATAAAGCAACATCAGTAAGTAACAATATTAAGGAAGAGATCAGTAAATGTTGAGGTCACAACTCTAAATTAGAAGGAACAGACGAAGTAGTTGTACAGCACTCTGTGCTCTAAATGTACGAATAAAGCATGGATAAAGAATGGCTCTCTAAATGTGTGCACTCATGTTAATAATGGAAGCAGCCTCCTGCCATAAAGCTAAGTGGACTTTACCTCCAGTTTGGTTTAAGCGCTGCTTTAAGTTTTCCAGGAGATCTTTGAAGGAGAGGTGACTTGTGAAACACTCGTGGGAATGCCACTGCACGTGCTGAGGATCATCTACTTTCATTTTTTTAATCCAGTCGGGTCTAAACTCTGTTCTCTTGATGTTGCTGTCACAGTAACCTACCTGAACTTCGTTAACCATGGCAACACCTACAAACTCCGGGAGGTTTCTGATTCCAGAGGATCCGGTGAGGATATATTTTAAGGAGTGTGTCACTGTGGGACAAAGAAGAAGTTCAGATTTCAGACAGAATCACAACATATGCCATCTTATAGCATTTCATATAGTAAGGTAATGACCTGAGGAATGTTAAACAGAAAACCCAACAATCCAAAGTTGTCTTTGGATTGCCTATGAGCAAGCAGCCAGTGATACTCAGGAGGAACTAAAGAAGGAAACAACCTACAGTAGAACCAGGTTCAGGGATGGCAGCCATCTGCCTCGACTGGTTGTGGTGAGAGTAGGGATGAGGTAGTGGGAAATAGCAAGATAGCAGACGGAGAACAGACAAACAATACAAAGGAAACAGCTTCTGTCACTGTTATTAGTCAACTCTTATTTTTAGCATTAGTTATTGTGAATATGTCAACAGTTATAGAGATGGTTCCAGTAATTTTGCAAAAGGTTATGAGTTACAGGACATTTATTGTGACTTACTCCTGAAATTACAACTCACCAGTATAGACAGGTAGTATGTTTGCTGAATTGGCTGTATTGAACTCAACAGTGCATTTTTTCTTTCAGTCAGTAGCCTCCTGAGACCTGAGCTTTGGTTGGGCTTCCATTTTAGATTTATTCTAGTTATTTGGGAAAAGGAGTGACTAATAAATATAATAATCAGATAATATCTAATGTCTGATTATATAATAATAATAATAATAATAATAATAATAGACCTAATAATAGACCTCAGTTAAGGTCCGTCTACATGATTCCACTATAAGGAAGACTGGGAGAAAATCACATCTATCGGAGAGTTGCAAGGATCAAACCACTACTGACCAAAAAGAACAGAAAGGTTTGTCTGGTATTTACAAAAAATATCTGGATGAACCCCAACAATTTTGGGAAAACATCCTGTGGATCGATGAGTCAAAGGTGGAACTTTTTGGAAGACATGAGTCTGTTACCTCTGGTATAAAGTCAATATTGCATTTCACAGATGAACATGATACCAACAGTGAAACATGATGGTGGAAGTGTGACGGATTGAGGACCTGGATGACTTGTCATAATTGATGAAGCCATGAATTCTGCTTTCTATCAGAAAGTCCTCCGGGAGAATATCCACCCATCAGTTCATGACCTAAAGCTCAACACAATGTATTATGCAGTAAGACAAAAACCCAAAACACACAAACAAGTCCACCTCTGAGTGGCTCAAAAATAACTAAATGAAGGTTCTGGAGTGGCCGAGTCAAAGTCTGGACTTGAATCCAATCAACTGAGATGCTGTGGCAAGACTTAAAAAGGCAAAAACCATCTAATGTGGCTGAATTAAAACTATTTTGCAGAGAAGAGTGGGTCAAAATTCCTCCATGTAAAAGACTGATCACACACATTTAACTGCAGTTGCTGCTGCCAAGGAAATTCCAACCAGTTATTAGGTTTAGGGGGGCAATTACTTTTTCACAGGGGAGACACAAGTTTTAAATAAAATCATCATTTAAAAACTACATTTTGTGTTTTGTGGTTTATCTCTGTGTAATATTAAATAAATATAAATATTAGTCTTAGGATCTGGAACATTTAAGTGTGAGAAATATGCAAAAATAGAAGACAACTGTTACGGGGGGAAGCAGGAGAACCCAAGTGCAGGCACACAGAAAACTGGCAGACAGGTGAATTTACGGAAAATGATTTATTCAACCAAATAACTAAACTAATACAGAAAAGGGAAAAACAAACCAGGAGATAAATTAAGCTGAAACGAACACTAAAAGAAACAATACTACTAAATCTACAAAAACCACAAAACCAAACAGGAATAAACTGAACCAAACAACACAGCAATGTACTTACAACAAACCAGGGGAAAACAGAACTAAGGGTTAGGCAGGCTCAGGGAATCAGAAGCTAGTGGGGAAACAAAAATGGCGTACTGAAGACTGGGGAGTATCCAAGAACAAACAGAAGTTGAACAGAGTCCAGGATGGGGGAATCAGTTTAGTCCAAGGGCTGAAGCTGACAGGGGGTAGGAGGCTTGGTGGGGAGAAACAGAATCCAGGAATGCAAAGGAAGCCATGAAGGGATGTGACTCTATGATCCGGCAGGGAGTGAATGAACGGGCAGAGCTTAAATAGGTGGAGGTGAGGTGGAGAACAGGTGAATGGTGTGAACTGATTGCTGCAGCTGAAACTCATTGTAGCAATCAACAAGACAGAGTGCAGGCAGGTGAAGCAGGTGAAGCAGGAGGGTGAGAGACAGGGAGAGAGAGAGAGACATGAGGGAGAGGTGACGGACAGAGGGAGCCAAAGAGAGACAGGTCAAAACAAACAGATGAGGAACAATGGGAAAAAAGAGAAAAGGAGGAAGAAAGGCAGAGGCTGGAGCAGGATCATAACAACATCAGGAATAAATTCTTTTCACAGCTCTTTATAGACACAAATTTAGCCTGTAAAGTGCTCGTTTCTGAAAGTACTACAGACCTGATTCAATGGAAAGTTAGTTTCAGACTGAGGAGTCAATAAATCAGGAGGCCGAACCAAGTTAACAACTAACTGACAACTTCATGACAACTTTGGCATTAGGACAAATGTAGCCAAGGGTCAGTTAATTCAAAGTTTAAGAGCATCCAGCTTCAGGTGCTTCTCCATATTCTGAACTTGAAATCACTAACTGGTTTATACAACACTTTTAAAAAAAAAACAAAAAACCTTTTGAATCAAAGCTGAAAGTCAACAATTCAGTCACATCTTTACTGCGTCATTTCAAATCCACTGCGACGGTGTACAGAAGCAACTTAACCCTTTAACGTTCTGCTCAACCAAATGGTAGAGCACATTTCGACACTATATTTTATTGAAAAATATGTTTTAGATAATTTCACCTGTTTCAGCCATCTCCGCCACTCAGTTGAGGTACATTATACTAAATAAAAACACTAGATGTCATGCTGTTTTGAAATAGCATGCAGAAGAAGTGACTGTGCTCGCAGGAAGTTAGCAAGAGCAAAATCACTCCTGCCATGAGGCCCTCTGTTTGCTGTGATTTTCAAACGTAAGCTAATATTTTTTGACATATTGTCATGTCTAAAGAGTTACTGAACATAACTGTAAATTGAAACATAAAAAGAAAGACGTAAAAGGGCCAAATGATTTATGCAAAACATGCTCTACCGTTTGGTAGAGGTCAATATTTCCAAGACTGGGGGTTCTGTTCATAAAAAATGAATTGATTGTTGTTATTAGTGCCCCAAGGAAATAAAAAATATAAAGAAATAATTTTTTCATTGCTTTTTTCTTGGTGAGGATGTTAAAGGGATAACAGAAGTGGCATCACTGTGAGTTACGATACTCCAGAAGAAATGCAGAAGTTGAATGATGTCACTGTTGTGCTGCAGAACATGTGACTTAGACATGGGAGACTGAAGTTTGCGTCTTGTTTTCAGAATTCATTAGAGTTTCTTTCAGCCATGACTACACTTTTCCTTTCCCACTAAAAGCAACGTAAAAGTAAAAGTCCTGAGTTCCACATTTTACTTAATAACTACAGACATGTTGGCAACAAGGGCTGTACAGTGCTGTAGTGGTTAGCACTTTCGCCTTGCAGCGAGAAGATCCCTGGTTCGCGTCCCGGCTTTCCTGGGATCTTTCTGCATGGAGTTTGCATGTTCTCCCTGTGCATGCGTGGGTTTTCTCCGGGTACTCCGGCTTCCTCCCACAGTCCAAAAAATATGCTGAGGTTAATTGGTCATTCTAAATTGCCCGTAGGTGTGAATGTGAGAGTGATTGTTTGTCTGTATATGTAGCCCTGCGACAGACTGGCGACCTGTCTAGGGTGTCCCCTGCCTTCGCCCGAGTCAGCTGGGATAGGCTCCAGCACCCCCCAGTGGATGGATGTTGGCAACAGAATGTATATTTAGATTTTGAGGATTTACAGAAAATGTCCACTGAGTTATATTATTATGTTACATGATCATGATTGTTGTCAAAAAGTCAAGTGACAAACAATGTACATGTGTTAGATTGCCTTTGAATCAGTTGTGAGGTCCAAGTATTAAGAAGGATAAAATATACAACTAGAAATTCCAGCTGCACTAAAGTAAATATGTTAAGTTACTTTACATCAATTCTGTAGTTTTTGTGCTTTAACTTAAAAAGAGAAGATAAATGGATCATTTCTGAGACAAACACGAAGGACATAATAATGTTTAAGAATGAAATGTCAACAACTGAAATCTGTTCTGTATCTGTAATGAATGTAGTGAATTTTGGATGGAGAATTTTCACTTGTAATTATTCTATTCTAACTTGAGAAAAGTAGAGTCTAAATATTTTATTCTTACAAATAGAAACACTCTGGAGTAACAAATGTAATCATTTTGGGTAAAAGTGTCTCAGGTATCATACTGTGCTCTGCTGGTCTTATTTACATCACATTTTACAGCGACAACATGGGACTGAAAACGACTTTAATCTGCATCAGCACAACTAATAACAGACTAAAGATTATGAAGGAGTCAATATAAACCTGCGGTCAGATGGAGATTTAGCTGCTGGTAAAACCGAATTGAAAGTGAAACTAAACCCTCAGCGAGTAGCTTGTTGACAGATTAAAGTCAGATCTGACCTGCAGAAGCAGCTTCACAGAGCAGCAGCATCAGCAACAACTTCTTCATGTTGTTTCAGATCAGAAGTCCAGTTCAGTTCAACTGTCGCTGGTCCAAAGCTGTTTCCTGATTTCAGAGAAGTGAGTTAGTCGCTTGTTTTTCCTGAAGCTCCGGACTTTCCCTCAGAATGACTCAGAGAATCAGGGCTGTCCAGAAGTCACGGGTTTTTAAACACTCTTTGTATAAATGAGCCCAAAAGATGCAGAAGTGAAGCAGTTTTTGGTGAAAGTTAAAGAAACCTGATCTTACGCTGCTGAGTAACAGATTCCTCATTTTTTTCCCCACATTTTAATGCTGCAAAACTGTGTCACGCAATTCAGGCAAACCTGTAATAATTTCTGAGACCAGCTGTGAAATTGGTGAAATGTTTATTCTGTTTGTGGAAGTAGATAAAGGCAGAATTCATTGCTTTTTTTTTTTTTTTTTTTGCCATGTACAGCACATTAGACCAGGTCCAGTATATTTAATTGCAAGATTAAAAGAAACCTAATTTACTGATTTATATAAACTCATGCATTTGCAAGCATTAGTTTTCATGAGTTGCCTTGACATAATAATCGCAGCCACTTAATACTGTGTGTAATTTAATGTTCTTCTGGAGGAGAAACACTGAGGGAAGCTCTGGGGAGAGAAACTGATGAGTCTTAACAAAGCGAGATTAATAGTCAGCAGGTATGTTGAGCCTGAAGTCAGAGTTTTCAGTATCAGGAAGATGTCTCCCTTTCTAAACCTGCTAGATCTCCATGGTAACTGATGCTGTGGAGCTAACCTGGTCTGAAGCAGATGATGATGAGTTTCAGATTTAAATCAACTGTAAGAAGCGTCTCCCTTTAACCAAAGTGTTTCCTAATAATTCTTCATAAGTGATGCAGATTCTCCTCTGAGGGAAAATGTTCAATCTGCTAACATGTCGAGCTGTATGTTACTGAAACCACTGCATGAAACAGTTACAGTATCACACACTGTATACATCATGTTGCCATGGAAACCCAACATATATTTCGTTAGTGATGCAAAAATCTTACTAATATGTTTTAATGTTTGGCCTTTCTGGTACTACATCTGATAGAGACAACTGATTAGAACACTGATTATTCTGTTGGTATTTATTACAGAGAATATTTAATCAATAATATTAATTTCACTTTGATTTGGCCACAAATTAAAGTGAAATCCTAAATTATGGGACAGTGTCAGACCTAAATGCTCTTCAATACAATATCATGTTCAAATACATGAAGATTAAAGTTTCACTGCTCTAATGTGCAGCTGTCCGTTACCAATAATCAGCTCTAATGATCAGTAAGATAAATACATTACGCATGCTCAATAGTTTACTACCAGCATTCCTGTTTTGCTTCATTTGCAGTAGCAGCGCTTTATACTGTGATATATTTTTATATTCCTCTTTGTTCTCCATTAAAACAACCTGTTGACTGAAGCAGCTGCACACGATAATTTCATTTTGTACAGAGGAAGAGTCACATGATGCATTAAATTCCTCTTTTATGTGAACGGGAATGTAGCATGCAGCAGAAAGTCTGAGCTGACAAAAAAATTTGATAAAAAACCTTCATGATACCTGTTAACTCTGAGGTTTAGTTTTTGTCGCTCTGAATTACACAACGAAAGTCTGGATATGTTGAACTTGCTTCATATTATACCTCTCTGCAGTTGACCAAATACCATTAAATAATATGCTGACGTCCCAGTATGGCATTTGTTTGTGGTTTATGATGTTTAAATGTTTACTGACAGTTGATGTAATGTGTTAAACCTCTTTTTAATCCATCTGTGCACTTCAGGCAGTTTAACTGTTAACTTTACAACCTTTAATGAAATCAAACATGGAGAAACTGACATATTTCACTCATTTAAAAACTGATTTTTCAACATATACAAGAATCTTTCCGCAGCTCATTCATCAGTCAGACTGTTCAATGCTGCATTGTAACTTCACTGGTCTCCCTCATTTACTGCTGCACTTTATTTTCTATTGATGTTTCCAACACATTTGCCCTTCATCATTTGCTGCTGGTAGACTGCAGATTTCCCCACTGTGTGATTTATAAACTCTGATCTTATCCTGATATTTAGCACACTGCGGAATACGAGTTCCTGTTCAGGACATTGTATTTTCATTTGTATTTTATTTAAAACTTTTTCTGCACAATGGATTTTAATGTATTCAGGTTACTGATAACTTGCATGAACTAATAACCTGATTATCTGCCAATAAAAACAAAAAATAATTGCATGAAAAACATGTGGAGATTGAAGTTTTCTAAAATCTAAATCATTTCCCCAAAGTGCTGTGACCAATATTTAAAAAGTCTGCTCTCTGAATCCATGAACTGTGAATCTGAGTTCATGAAATCACAGCTTAGCCTGGTGTTTAGTTTGACCAATGAGCTGGACATGAGAAACCAAAATTAAAAGTATTTATTAGGAAAGTCAAAGGAAATGAACAAGTGATCTATCTGTGTGGAAACAAATACAACTGAGGAAGCAGATAAAAGGCAAAAACCAGAAACAACCAACATCGAAACACTTAATATGCAGGTAAATATTTTGAAAAACAATGGGCAAAAGTCGTACAAAAGGAATTAACCAAGCCAGAAAACACAAAGAAACTAATTTGTATACAAGGAATCTATATTGAATAGAGTATCGTTTATTTGTCCCAGCAGCAAAGTGAAAGTAAGAAAAACCAAGAAAATAACTATAAAGACAAAAGATATATACACTGTACATACAACATATAAATATGAAAAACTGAAGAACACAAGAATACTAACAACACAAATTTAAGAATATAGACACAAATGAATTGCACTTGGGTGTATTTGCACATGACGATGTTTGCAAACTGTGATTAAGTGAGTGTGTGTGTGGTCTGTTAGGAGCAGTGCTGATTATAAAGTCTGATACCAGCAGGAAGGAAGGACCTGTGGACCCGTGACCTTCACATACCTGGAGTGAAGCAGTCTGTCACTAAAAGAGCTGTCCAATGCCCTCAGAGTGAAAAACGTGTAGAACATGAAGACACAAGCAGAGCAAACTTGGGAATGACTAGAAAGTTCGGCAACAAGAAGTAGAAAGATAATCTGCTGAAGAGTGATCAGAGAACTGGTGCGTTTCTACTGTGGAAGGAGGTTCATGGATCAGCTTCAGGTGTTTGATATTAGAGGCAGAGCAGGTGAGAAGGCAGCAGTCAGAGGGATGAAACACCCACAGCAGAAAACTGAGCAGGAGACATAAAGGAGAAAGAAAAAGACACAAAAATACCACAAATACAACAGCAGCTGCCATGACACCAATGTGTGTTTGGACAGTGATGGCAAACAAATACATGTAGTTTATAATCTGTCAACCATATTTCATAGATATTTATTCTTGAGCAGAAGAAGCAGTCTATTGCAGACATGCAGTATGTGTTCAAACTATCAGAATAATCATATAAAGTTGTTCTTGTACCTGTGGTTAGACTTAGAACCAATCAGACACCTCACTGATGGTTTTACATGATGGATATGAAACAACATTGTAATTGTCTACATCTTTTGCACAATACTGGAAACAAAATTAACCTGGAGAGACAAGAGTTTCCAACTTGGGTTAGTTGCAGAGGCTTATTAATTGCAAAACAGACTCAATTAATGATTTTAACAGAATCCCAACTTCACTGGAGTTTACTCTCCTCCTCCAGTCTTCCCTGAGAGTCTGTCAGGACAGATTAAGAAATGAACAAGTTTAATAACTGGTCAGATGCTCAGTAGAATTCATTATACATCACTAATTATTGGGTACTAACAATTAAAAGGAGAAATAGGTTGGTGTTTACAGAAGAGCAAATATTATCCCAGTATACTGTTTAGTGTTTTTAGGTTCATATACACTACCCTTCAAAACTTTGGGGTCACCCAGACAATCTTATATTTTCCATGAAAACTCCCACTTTTATTCATAATTGCACAAAGGTTTTCTAATCATCAATTAGTCTTTCAACACCATTAGCTAACACAATGTAGCATTAGAACACAGGAGTGATGGTTGCTGGAAATGTTCCTCTGTACCCCTATGGAGATATTCCATTAAAAATCAGCTGTTTCCAGCTACAATAGTCATTTACCACATTAACAATGTCTAGACTGCATTTCCGATTAATTTAATGTTATCTTCATTGAAAATAAACTGCTTTTCTTTCAAAAATAAGGACATTTCTAAGTGAACCTAAATTTTTAAAGGGAGTGTATATCTGCAATGCATAGATGAAACAAGGACGTACTCACTGTGATTGGCTGGAATCTGAGTTACTGTCTACAGATTCTGAGGCTAAAAAAAAAAAAACAAAGTTTGAGTTTAAAACCCAACAGACAAGACTGTAAAGATCAGACTGATTACAGATCTACAGAAAATAGCAGAAAATCTTACTGTTAGCAGGTTTGAACCCTGAAATAAAGATGAGAGATGACTGTAGTTAAAATGATGGATCAATAATTTGCCATAAAGAGGTTTCACAGATTTCTGCTTTGAATGTGAAGGCAGGACAGCTGCTCTTGTGTTACTGTGTACCGTTAGTCTTCTTCCTCCAGATGAAGAGTCCAGTGATGCAGAGCAACAGCAGCAGCAGACCTACAACTACTCCAATGACAGCACCAGCAGGAAACCCTGACGGAGGAACTGGAACCAAAACACAACCCTCATTCATCTCTACTGCAGAACAGAGATAAATATGTTTCATTTCCAGACTCCACTGTTCTGACTGACTTACCCCAGTTAGTCCTGATCACTGATTTGTCCAGTTTGATGATGACGTCTTTGACACCAGACAGCTGAAACACACAGTCATACTTCTTCCAGTCTTCAGGAGCGATTGATGAAATTTTCAGGTCAACACTCATCTGGTAGGTTTCATCATGGTTGGGGAGGATCTCTCCTCTGTCCACGTCCTCATGAAGCTCCTCTCCATCTTTCCTCCAGAACAAGTCGACTCTGTTGAGGTAGAAACCTGTAGCGTGGCAGGTGACCGGAGAAGAGGGAGTCTTCTGGAGGAGAGACACTGAAGGAAGATCTGCAGAGAGAAACTGGTGAGTCTTAACTGAACATGACAGATCTGAGGGCTCTACTATGAAGTAAGATTAGTGGGTTAGCAGGTACACTACCAGTCAAAAGTTTGGACAAACCTTCTCATTTAATGTTTTTTCTTTATTTTCATAACTATTTATATTGAAGATTCTCATTGAAGGCATCAGTACTATGAATGAACACATATGGAATTATGTAGTAAACAAAAACTGTGAAATAAGTCAAAACATGTTTCATATTTTAGATTCTTCAAACTAGCCACCCTTCGTTTAGATTACTGCTTTGCACACTCTTGGCATTCTCTGGATAAGCTTCACGAGGTAGTTGCCTGAAATGGTTTTCACTTCACAGGTGCGCCTTGTCAAGGTTAGTTTGTTAATCTGGACTCACGCAAGGCCTACCACCTCATCAGGATCCACAAAGGAGATGGAAATGGAAAACAGCCTTCAATACTACCCTTGGACACTTTGAATAGCTAGTCATGCCCTTTGTACTCACCAATGCCCCCTACTGTATTTCAAAACTTCATTAACGATGTCCTCCGTGACATGATCAACCGGTTTGTCTTTGTTTACCTCCATGACACACTGATCTACTCCAGGAACCCAGAGAAACACACACTCCATCTCTGCCAAGTTTTGGAGAGACTGCTGAAAAACAAACTGTTCGTCAAAGCCGAGATGCTACCTCTGTATCCTTCCTTGGATAAATAAGAAGGTGCCAACCCATTTAACGACTTAAAAACAAGCAATAAAATCTTAAACAACTCTAAGACAGGAAGCCAGTGGAGTGAAGTGCTCTTGTTTCTTGGTGTCCCTGGTAGAAGCTGGACAGCAGCATTTTGTATCAGCTGGAGCCGACAAAGAGACATCTGGTCCAGACCCACATACAGAGAGTTACAGTAGTCTAGCCCAGATGTGATAAAGGCATGTATGACTCACTCAAAGTCATTGTGGTACAGATAGGGCTTTACTTTGGCCAACAGCCTCATCTGAAAAAAAATCCGGTTTTGACAGCAACAAATTTGTTTGTCAAATTTAAAAGCGTTGTCAAAAATCACACCCAGATGTTTTGAGGTGGGTGGATTTCAGATTCCCAGAGGGCCAAGAGCACTGATGCAGTCACCTAATTGATCTGGATAGCTAAAAAGAACAATCTCTGTTTTGGTTTCATTGAGAGAAAGAAAATTAATGTCCAACCATGACTTTAGATCCTCAAGGCAGTTAAGTAATAGCTGCGATGAACCTGTAGTTTTCGGACTAATTGGTAAATAAATCTGGACATCATCAAAATATGTAACTTGTCTTAGCAGCTGCTTAACTAGGTGAAGTGTTTCCTGTGTCTTTTGTTTTCTGTAGCTACTGAGAAATGACTATTGTTGCTAATCTGTGCTTTCAGGCACTCGTTTACTTACTTTTGTTTGTCACATGGGTGTTGCTATCATGTCTTTAAGTTTGGTTGCAGAGTTTAGTTTAGTTGTTGTGTTATAGTATTTTGTTTTAGCTAGTTTTTATTACTCTGTTTTAATTGGTTCTTTGAGTTAGCAGCACCCGTCAGCCCTGTTTACTTTACCACCTTTTCTTCTGTTAATTATATCACGAAGCAATAAATTGCTTTGCCTCACTAATACAGTAATCTGTTGTTGATTACACCTATTGACCCGAGACAGCTGGATCATAACTTTTTCTATGCATTGTTTTATTTTCATTGGATGCTCCTGTGGATAGAAACAGATGGAGTACAGAACTGTGTGTATCTCAGGTTGCGTAATTCTACCTGTTCTCTGCAGAAAACTCCTGGCGTACTGCACATACTTCTTCAGCCAGTCAGGGTACACGTGGATGAAGTAGTACTGATTCCTATGTAGTCTAGCTTTGTCTGTGTCCCATCTGAGTTTGGTGATGAACGCCTGTGGTTTTGGAGTGATCCATGTCAGCATCTGCAGGTCCAGCGATATGAAGTCTTCACCATCATATCCAAATTGATTAAAACCCCTGATTTCTCCAGTTTCATCATCCCATTCACAGCCACTCATTCTCTGTAGGATGTGGACACCTGGGACAGAGAGGGAGATTTTATTGGTTTACTGTTGAGGCTGACTGACATGGACACAAACATCATCTTAATAATCTTCTGACTGATAGACAACCAACTACAACCAGTACTGCTCTCAGGTAATTGCACACTGAAAAACTGTCATACTTCATTTGGTGCATTATCAACACAATAACAGCTGTGAATTATTAAGATTTTGTACATTGGAAAACTCTGTGCTGTATCACTTTCTGCATCTAAAACAATCTGTGCATTATCAGTATCTTTCCATTCATGGACAAATCTGTAAAATCTAAATAAAGTCTGTGCAATATTACAGTATTACAATGATAAAATGTGCAATACTTTTCTATCAATGTTTTTTCTCTCCAAAGATTCTGTACAATGCCATTGATATGTGCAATATAGTTACGTACATATCTAAAGTAATATAGACAATCTGAAGTAGTACTTATGTACATTTTTTTTATCAGTTTTTAATTTTTCTGTTCACATTGGTTACATGTTTGCATTATCCACTTTGCTGCTGTAACAATGAAAATTTCCCCTCAGTGGGGTTAATAAAATGTTATCGTTCTGCATTGTTATCACAATATACTTTACATTTAATACTATCAGGCAGGAAATTCCTTCAGTGTGTCTGTTAGACCGCAGAGATACACAGTTTTTGTGAGTAATACTGAATGTAAAACTGGATTGTGTGTTATTGAGAAAACTCTGCAGTGAATCTTTAATTCAAGGGGTATTTGCAGTTTAGGATTAATTGTTGGTTGCTGACCAAACAGGTTATTCTGCAATATTAGCAAGCATATTTACATTTATATGCCTCGTAATAGTAACACATAAACATATACAGTAGACTGCATTTGCACATCCATCTTAATGTACAAATGCAATGATCTCTCTTTGCCACAATGTTCCCATTTTGTGAGGATTTCATTCATTTTTATGTTTCAACAATGCATGTGTTTGTGTTTTGACTCTGTGTGTCAGCTGTATAGCCTTGTTCTGTGGCCTAACAGGGTGACTGTGCAGATGAACGATGACCAACATGTACAACAGATGCATTAATCATATATTACAAGTTCTGGAAAATTATTATCCCCACTGCTTTACCACAGACACACTGATTACTGACACAGAGGATGTTGACCTACTGCAGCTGTATGGACCAATGAAAGCAACTCACAGACAATCATTATCCTAAAATTGTGGATGGATCAAAGTGAGACAGAAGCATAGAATGATGAGAAACTGAGAGTGAATTCCTAACAGTAAATATTGTCACTTTACCACTGACACCTATTGCAGAATGCAGGGATGTAATCAGGAGGCTGCAACCAACCATACAGAATATGGGATGGATGGTTCTAGACAGGCAGAGCTGCACAATGACTGGGTTGATTACATTGGGAAGGAGCCCATAAAATTAGGGCACCAACATACTTTTAGTAGTGAACAGACAAAGCAAAGCAGAGCTGCTTGAATTTAAATTCAACTGTCTCACAGCTGCCATGAAGGAGAAAAGCCTGGATTGAAAGCAGACCTCCTCAAATTCAGGACCACAAGGTTTTCTGAGATGATAGCAGAAGAAAATGGGCACAAACCTGCAGCCAAACTAAGACACTTCAGGAATTATCAAGAGAATGGAAATAAATCTAATGTAATCCATAATTTAGCACAATCTAAGTTGTCTCTTAGGTGACGTTGGAAGGATTAGAAAATGTGCAGACAATTACAGGTAATGCTACCTTCAGAGACAAGCAAGCAAATGACAAATATAACAAGATCTAAGAGTACAACTGATGTGGAACAGAAAGGGGCATCAGACTGAAGTACAATGAGGAACTTTAAAATGAGAACACATCTGAGGTGCAGCTCACAATCTTACAAGAATTTGTCTAAATCAAAGGCAGCAGAGAGAAGCCATTGCTGGGTGTTAGGCAGTTCCATCAAGCTGTTGTAATGTGAAACTCTCATATGAAGTGTCAGTAAATACATATACTGTGAGAAACTGGCTGTCCAGGATTTAATGCTTGCAGGAGAACTCTATGGGGAATATTCAAATTATGTGCTTTCAAGGAAAATTCTAATAGAAAACTCAATTTATCAGTAAATAATTTTATAAAGCCACCAACGTTTCTGCCTGCAAATGTTTGAGTTGGGCAGTTTTTATCTTCACAAACATAGTAGCTGTGGTTGCAAGTCATTAAGCCTTGTCCTAAAAAACACTGAAGAAGGGCTGATATTTAGTGCAGCATCTTCCAACAGAGGGACTTTCAGCAGTGAAAACATTTAAAATCTTACCTCCGCTTTGGTTGAAGCGTTTCATCAAACCGTCAATGGTGGCTTTGAAGAAGTGCTGGCTGTTATAGCACTCATTAATGTAAAACTCCAGGTGTTCTGGGTTGTCTTTCATGAACTTTCTCCAGTCCTGTTTGGTTTCAGCCGTTTTGATGTTGCTGTCACAGTAACCCACCTGAAAATCATCAACCAGTGCAGAACCCATAAACTGTGGGAAGTCTGGGACTCCAGAAGTTGCCGTGAGGAAATACAGCAAGGAGTGTTTCACTGGAGGAAAAAGAAGACTTTCAGTGTTTGAATTTTATTGTCTCTTTATTTTTATATTTTAAAATCTATTAAATCACAATGGACTAGAAAAAAAATGGGATATTTTAAAGACCCATTCCTCTTATCATATGTGTGTACAACAGAGATGTGCTCATATGGAATGACATTAAATAGAATGAAATAAAAACCAAGTATCCTCTTCTACTCTTTTTCTGATGGCCTGTGTCAGATGTTCAGCTCATTAAACCACCAGATAATCCGTCCAGATGTAAAATTGAGCACTTCATTTTTACCATCATGCACGGGTACTTCAGCAATTACTCGGCCTCACTTGAAAACAAGGGGCATAACTGCCATTTTTAGGGTCTATTTGTTTACTACAAAACCTTACATCACTGTCCACAAAAACAGATGCTTTAAGCAATCACAGACAAACAGAGAGGAAGGGCTTCAAGCTGTCTGCTGTTGCTTCAGGAAAATGAGCCCGTCCACACAGCACAGACGGTAGAAACAGCCAAATGTAACTTTAAACTGTTGCTCCATGGACCTTATTCATCAACCTGCATTACAGAGGGGAGGAGGGGAGGGTGTCAGAGAATCCAGGCACAAAAATGGGGAGACAGGAAGAAAATAGGGAAGGGCTTCATTAAACAAAAGTTACAACACAAAAGGGGAAACTGGACTGAGTGGGAAAACTAAATGAGACCTAAGACAAAATATCCTAAACTACAAAACCGAAACAAAACCAACTATACTCTACATAGGAATACAAAGAAAGCCCTAAACTGAATCACTAAACTAAATCAACAAATGGTGTACTTATAAACCCACGGGGAACAAAACTAAAGGGGCAAAGTAAGCAGACATGCAGTGTCTGGGAGCTGGTGGGGGAAAAAAGACAGACAGCAGACTGAGGACAGGGAGGGGACCAGCAGGTATCCAGGGACTGGGGAAGACAAGAACTCAGGTGGGGTTATGGCAGACTGGAGGCAAGCTGGGAGTCCATGAGGGGAGCAGAGCCTGGAGGAAAGGAGAGCCATGAGAGTCTATAGTCCAGCAGGGAGTGAGTGACTGAACTGTGCTTATATAGGAGGAGGTGTGATTGTGAACAGGTGAGTTGGGTGAGCTGATTGCTGCAGCTGAATCTCGTAAGTGTAATCAACGGAGTGCAGGCAGGTGAGTGAGAGAAAAGTGAGGCAGGCAGAAAGATACAGAGACCAACAGATGCAGACAGAGGGAGCCAGAGGGACAAGACAAGGAGAGAGAGAAAACATGGGAAGAGTGAGGGAGAGATAGAGGGGAGAGAGAGAGACAAGGAAGAGACAGACAGGAAGAAAGGAGAAAGGAAGGAGAAGGAAGGAGAGGAAGAACAGGGTCTGGAACAGGGATCATAGCAACCTGCACCATCTGACTTCTATCTGTTTCCTACACAGAAATCTTGAGCTATTTTCAGAGTGATAATGAAGTCATGACTGCTTTTGAGCATCTGAAGGTTCAAGATGTGACCTTCCTCTGAAAGAGATAGTTCTGCTTTAATATCGGAAAGCCAAGTGCATTTAAGGTAAAGGAGACTATGTTGTGAAATAATGCAAGAACAATCTTTCTTCTGTGACAGTTTCTGGTGAGACAGAACTTTTTGAAGCACCGTCATTGGAGACTTTCACCTTCTAGTTCTGCCTCTTGCCAAACTGTAACCTGCACATGACACACACCTGATTTCCACGGTTCACACTCCCTCTTCATTATTAAATTTTGCACACCTAATGCATATAACATATACTGCACACATATTATACAAGTTAGAAAAACTACATATTGCTTTGTACTATACTCATTCTACACTTATAGGCCAAATTTAACTCTTATGCTATATTATCATTTATTTGCAATCTATTCTGTATTACTATTCTCTATGTTTTATTTTACTATATTGGTATATTCCATTTTATATTTTCCATTTTATGTGATCCTCTATATTGCATGACTGGACTAAATGATCCTGCAGTTTCTATTTTAAAATTTCAAGACATTTTAACAATATTATAGCAGTACATCTGAGTATTTTACTTCTCTATTTGTGTGTGGACCTATTTCTGTCCTTGTGCTGCTGTAACATGTGAAGTTTCCATCTAGTGATCAGTTAAGGCTTATTTAATTTAATGTATGTGATAATACTGAAAGCTTCCTTATTGTGAGACATCACTCTTCTTTAGAAAAAGGCTGACAGAGAAAGTATTAAACAGACCCTCATCTCTACCTCACTGACTGCATCCTCTCAGTTACTCTCAGTCATCACAGCTGCTGCAAGTACATGTCATTAATGCACCGATTTAAAGGCAATATAAAGATAATATCGATAATAATCATAAGTCAGGACTGAACATATACATGTCAGGCTGAATCTGTGCTAATAATACACTTGTCAGACTTTAAAAAGTGAAGTGAAACTCAAAGCATCGGGCGCTTTGCAGACAATAATAACTGAACCAACAAATAGCAGCACCAGGAAGAAGTAACAGTTAACAGTTACTCTGAGATCAATACAATACAATAACTTTATTATTATTTTATCTTACCTGAAGATGCAACGTGACAGAAGAAGAGTAAAGCCAATAATTTCTTCATTTTCTTTCTGGAAGTCCTGAAAGTAAAGAAATTCAGTCCAATAATCAGAATCAGATACAGAAAATGGGGCGTATCCTCCACTGAAGTCACAATAATTACACAGAGTCTTCTCATCAGGAATGGAACTAGGACGGCCGATGTAATCATACAGATGTGTTTTTAACATTTATTTACTCCTCAGGCTTGTCAACAACAACAAAAATTACAAAAATAAAGGACATACAAGAAACATTTCAAATACACATTGTTCAGTTATTTTAAAAGTTTCCCCTCAAAGTGTCTCTAATTAGACGAACTCAAACAAAAAGTCTCTCAAGCTGGTTTCAGTCAATAGATGAGTCCACATATACTAGTCTACAAAAGCAATGCAATAATCCATACATACCAAAGCACTTCGATGAACATTACAAACAAATAAGAAACAAATCAAAGTTAGAAGTCACAGTTACCGTGTGTAAACCTCTCAGATGGAGCAGAATAGTTATTTTGGCCCGTGTGGTTGGATAGTGTGTCCATTAACTAGACGATCACAACATGAACTGTTAGGCATGTCCAAAGTCCGGCCTGGAGTGAAATTGGATCAGATTTTATAGTCTAGTTTTTGCAGTTTCTGTCATAAAATGCGGCGTTTATGGCCTGCCAGTGCTGTCAAATAGGTAGTTACAAGCTGCAATTTTTTGTGCCACCAAATAGTGTCAGCAGCACTCTGTTGCCACCTGTGACCCTGTTTGTGACCCCAGTGACTCTTTCCAGCTGATTCCTGAAATGGCAACTGTAGATTTAAAAAAAAACAAAAAAACAAAAACAGGAAAGTTGACTGTGAGGGCTGCTACTTCCAGGACAGGTGGAAATTGCAATATTTCTTCACTAAAATGCAAAACTATTGTGTTTGCGTAATTGGCCAAGATACTGCTGCCATGTATAAGGAATTCAATGTAAAGAGACTAGACCAGTCAAAACAAGCATATCACAAGCTATGAGCGACAGAAGGTGAAGCAACTGGAAGCCGTCTAATCTTCACAGCAATGGTGTTTCAAATGAAAATCCCTCTAAGGAGATGCTAATGCTAAATATGGTAAACCTATTGCAGAGGGTGAGTTTATCAAAGACTGTCATGAACTTTTACCAGCAGCTGAATAATGGCAGGTGTCCAGAGATTCGAACATTTGCAAATAAAATGCTACACTTGTTTAACTCCACATATTTGTGTGAGCAGACATTTTCTATTCTAAACTAGAACCGCTTGAGGAGACTGAAAGACTCACCTGCATGATATTTCTCAACCACTGCCTTAAACCAGACCTGGCCTGTGTACTGCAATCCAGATTTCAGTATCATCCTTCACCTGAGTGCCAGTAAGTTACCTGTTTTGGTCATCTGAGATTAATAAATACTAATTTGTCAGTGTTTTAAAGGTGCAATATAGTTCACAGAGAATAAATTGATTTCTGAGTCTCATCTCAAAGTTGTCAGTATCTGACAGTCTGAGTTGCCAAACCACAGCGTCAGGTTGAGACTCACAATTTACATGGTGTCTTTTTAAATTTCTTTTGTGTTGCTCAAAACCACATTTCTAAATATATGCACTTGGACTTAAGACATTTTATGTATTGCAATGTTGTTGTTTTGTAATTGTAGGTGTGACACACTGGACCATTGAACACCTTCTCATCCAATGGTTTTTATTTATTTCCTATATTGTAGGTTAATACTGAAGACATCAAAACACTGACAGAATGAATGGAATTATGTAGTAAAGAAAAATGTTAAAATATTGTTCAGCTTTCAGGGTCATTCCAAATCAACTCAGCGAGATTATTGGAGATCAACTGCTTGACCGCCTCAGTCTCTTGAAATTTTGTAGGCATGATCTTTGGTATGTCAAACTGACAACTGGCATTTTTTTTTATTTGTTTGTTTTGACTGAAATTTCAACATTTTCATAATTTTGCTCCAAATGGAAATCATCAAATCTCTTGCAAGTTGGAAATTGAACCGAGATACCACTTTGAGATGTCCGTATCTGTTCAGAAGTTTCTGGTGAATGGAGAGAATGCAGTAAATACTGGGGCACCAGCCTCAGTTTTGTATGTAAGATCTGTCACATTCAGGATTTGTTCAAAAATTGCAAATAAAGTGGATTTTTCAAAGAATAGGAAAAATATATCTCTCAAACATAGGATCTATTTGATGTTATGGTGAGAATATTATCTGAATGACATGACCAATGCTTAGAAAGCTTTTATATGTTAGTAGAATGTGAGTTTTGACCAATCAAAGTTGACACAGGTAAGTTATTAATTTCCAAATAGAGAGATGGACATCTTGAATCATGGGACGGCTGATTAAATTTGGGACAGTAAGAGATCGAAGTATAATACGAAACGCAGAATGCTTTTGTTAATACCTGGTTATGCCTGGGTCACTTACATTTATTTGCATTCCCATGTGAAGAAGTGAAAACAAATATGTCATTTAAAATAAAATTTCTATAAGACAGTGCATTGGCATTCAACTTTAATGGTTCAATGAAGGTCAGGCAGGATGGTTGGTCCTCATTTTCACATGATCAAATCTGGTCCTCTTTGACAAAAAAGTTTGGACACTTCTGTGTTATGATCTTCATCAAATAAACATTGTAATAAACAGTATTTTTTTCAATCAAACACTGAGTTTAGTTGTATATTTTCTTGTACCTGTGAATATAGTGTTCCTCTATGAAGTGTGACCATAAAGTGGCAGCTATATGTTGTTTCTGTTCCACAGTTACATTGTGAGTAAAACTAGAAGTTATTAACATTTAGAGTGAGTTGTTGAGATCAGATGTTTGAGCAAGAAAAGCTGTTTGTGGATTAACTGTTTTAACTCACTAATAATCAGCAGCGTATCAATAATATAGATTTATAAGTTGCAGAAACGGAGAAAGTTGCAGCTCTGTTCTTATTTCTGTCCTCATGTTTCAGTCTCTGGTAACTGTGACTCTGTAGAGGCTCCATCATCTGATGCAGGTTCCTTGTTCTTCTCGCTTGTTCTTCTTTATTCCTTGTTCTGCTGGAGAACTTGGAACCAATCAGACACCTCTCTGCTGGCTTTGCATGTTGGATAAAAAACTAAATATTTAAAGTGTCCATATTTTGTGCACAATACTGGACAGAAAATTGAACTGGAGAGACAAGAGTTTCCAACTTGGGTTAGTTGAAGAGGCTTAATAACTTCAAAACAGAATCAATTAACGGTGTTGACAGAATCCCAACTTCACTGGAGTTTACTCTCCTCCTCCAGTCTTCCCCGAGAGTCTGTCAGGACAGATTAAGAAATGAACAAGTTAAATAACTGTTCAGATGCTTCGTACAATCATTATACATTATTAAAAAAGGAATACAGCAATTAAAAGGAAAAAAGGCTGGTGTTTACAGAAGAGCAAATAATATCCCAGTATACTGTTGCGTGTTTTTAGGTTCATTTATATCTGCAAAGCATTGATGAAACAAGGACATACTCACTGTAATTGGCTGGAATCTGAGTTGCTGTCTGCAGAATCTGAGGCTAAAAAAAAAAACAAAGTCTGAGTTTAAAACCCAACAGACATGACTGTAAAGATCAGACTGATTACAGATCTACAGTAAATATCAGAAAATCTTACTGTTAGCAGGTTTGAATCCTGAAATAAAGATGAGAGATGACTGTAGTTAAAATGATGCTTTTATATTTCTTTATACATGATTTTTTTTTTGTTAAAAGATTTCTGCTTTGAATGTGAAGGCAGGACAGCTGCTCTTGTGTTACTGTGTACCGTTAGTCTTCTTTCTCCAGATGAAGAGTCCAGTGATGCAGAGCCACAGCAGCAGCAGAACTACAACTACTCCAATGACAGCACCAACAGGAAACCCTGATGGAGAAACTGGAACCAAAACACAACCCTCAGATTTCATCTCTACTGCAGAACAGAGATAAAAATGCTTCATTTCCAGACTCCACTGTTCTGACTGACTTACCCCAGTTAGTCCTGATCACTGATTTGTCCAGTTTGGTGATGATGACGTCTTTGACACCAGACAGCTGAAACACACAGTCGTACTTCTTCCAGTCTTCAGGAGCGATTGATGAGATGTTCAGGTCAACACTCATCTGGTAGGTTTCATCATGGTTGGGGAGGATCTCTCCTTTGTCCACGTCCTCATGAAGCTCCTCTCCATCTTTCCTCCAGAACAAGTCAGCTCTGTTGAGGTAAAAACCTGTAGCGTGGCAGGTGACCGGAGAGGAGGGAGTCTTCTGGAGGAGAGACACTGAGAGAAGATCTAGAGAGAGAAACTGATGAGTGTTAACAGAACGTGACAGATCTGAGGGCTCTACTACGAAGTGAGATTAGTGGGTTAGGAGGTATGTTGAGCCTAAAGTCAGAGTTTTCAGTGTCACGAAACTGGTTCTCATTTAACCTGCTAGATCTCCGTGGTAACTGATGCTGTGGAGAAAACCAGGTCCAGAGCAGGTTCTGTTCAGAGTTTCAGATTTCAATCAGCTGTAAGAAGCGTCTCCTTTAACCAAAGAGAGACGCTCCTGACGATTCTTTATGAGCAATACACATTCTCAGCTGAACGAAATGTTTTATCTGTAAACTTGCGTATCTGTACTTTTTACTGTCATCTATTTAAATATTACTCATTGTTCTCTATTATAGTAACCTACTGAGTGAAGCAGCTGTACATAATCACTTCATTTTGTTCAGCTGCCATGGAGACCGACATCAGTGACTCATTAGCTGCAGGAATCATTCGGCCGTCGTCCTCTCCAATGGGTACAGTTTTTCTTTGTGGACAAAAAAGATGGAACATTCTTACCCTGTATAGATTTCCATGCACTGAACAATATCACCATCAAAAACACATACCCCTTGCTTATAATCAGTTTTGACTTCACTCTCCCGCATGAAGCCACCATCTTTCCTAAACTGGACTTACACAAGGCCAACCACCTCATTAGGATCCACAAAGTAGATAAATGGAAAACAATCTTCCATTTCCAGCCTCCCTTTGGACACTTTGAATAGCTAGTCATGCCCTCTGGACTCACCAATGCCCCTGCCGTATTTCAAAATCTCATCAACAACGCCCTCTGTAACATGATCAACTGGTTCGTCTTTGTATACCCTGATGACATTCTGATCTACTCCAGGAACCCAGACGAACACGTACTCCATGTCCACCAAGTTTTGGAGAGACTGCTGCAAAACAAACTGTTCATCAAAGCTGAGAAGTGTGAGTTCCATGCTACCTAAAAAAAATAAAGATGCACCCGGAAAAGCTGGCGGCAGTGAGGGATTGGCCGAAACCGGAAACTCGGAAGCAACGACAACGGTTCCTGGGATTCGCAAACTTCTACAGATGCTTTATCCGAGACTACAGCAAAGTTGTCGCCCAGTTCACAGCCTTCACATCCACCTCCAAGCCTTACCTCTGGTCCCCTAAAGCTGATAAAGCCTTTGAAGATCTCAAGCATGGCTTCGTCTCAGCCCTCATCCAAACTCAACCTGACCCCAGCCTTCTATTCATCATTGAGGTGGATGCTTCTGACACTGGTGTGGGTCCTGTCCTCTCCCAATGCTTTGAACAGAAGCTACACCCCTGTGCCTTTTTCTCCCGAGATCACTGTACCCTCGGTTCAAACCTTCATCAAGAGATGTGAGGGGACTTGGAAGTGGGCATGTGCCTCCTTCCTACAGGCCTCCAGGAGGATGGTGAAGCAGGCCAACCATCACTGTCCTGCTGGTGCTGCCAGTTCTATCAGTGGGAATTGGCGCGTGAGCGGGTGGGAGTGATGATGTCGATTACCCCCTTTTCCATCAACTCAGACTCTGCACACTACTCAGCGACGGACCATTGAACAGTCTCAGTCAGTTCAGATTCTCGTTCAAGTCTAGCTCCTTGTTTCATGCCTTTTACTAATTTCATGTTTCCTGCTGTCCAGTTTGAACCTCCTGCCTGCTCAAGCCCGGATTCCTCTGCACCCTCCCTCATCTGTCTGTACTCTCAGAAGTCTCCTGAAGTCCACCTGCACTCCCTACCTCTCTACCAGGACCCTCACCCTGCTGGACAAAGTCTCTCCATCTACGGCACCTACCCCACTCTGCCATTGGGCATGCCACACATTACTCCAGCCTGCCACTTCCAACCCTGTTCTCTTTCATGCCTCGTGACAGTTAAGTTCCCTGCTCAATTGCCGTACCCTTTGTAAGGCTAATGATTGTTTGTAGCTACTGATTAGTGGTGTTTAATTTCTTGCTGTGTCAGGTCTGAGTATGAAGCGCTAAAATTAGTTCAGCTGATTAGTTAGTGGAGTTCTAGTGTTTTCTTGCTCTCCTTGCTAGGTGTTATTTAGTAGTACTCAGTAGTTAGTTCAGTATGTTTTTGCATAGACCCTGGTTTATTGCTCCCCCGTCCTCTCGGAGGCTCAGTCTGCAGCCACGTAACATAATATATGCTTTGAGGCACTCGTTTAGTAATTTTTCTTAGTCATATGGGTGTTGCTATCGTGTCTTTAAGTTTGGTTGCAGAGTTTAGTTTAGTTGTTGTCTTGTGGTATTTTGTTTAGCTAGTTTATATAATTTGGTTTTAATTGGTTGTTTGAGTTAGCTGCACCCATCAGCCCTTTTTCTTTGTTTTATTATCACCTTTTCTTTTGTTAATTATATCACTAAGCAATGAATTGCTTTACCTCACTAATAACCTGTTTTTCTGCAACACTTAGCTGATCCTAGACAGCTGGATCATAACTTCATCGAAACATTGTTTTATTTTCAGTGGATGCTCCTGTGGATAGAAACAGATGGCGTACATAACTGTGTGTATCTCAGGTTGTGTAATTCTACCTGTTCTCTGCAGAAAACTCCTGGCGTACTGCACATACTTCTTCAGCCATTTGGGGTAAATGTGCATGTAGTAATATTTATCGCGATGTAGTCTAGCTTTGTCTGCGTCCCATCTCAGTTTGGTGATTAACGCCTCTGGTTTTGAAGCGATCCATGTCAGCGTCTGTGGGTCCAGCACTAAGAAGTCTTCACCATCATATCCACATTGATGAAAACCCCTGGATTCCCCAGTTTCATCATCCCATTCACAGCCACTCGTTTGCTGTAGGATGTGGACACCTGTGACACAGAGAGGGAGATTTTATTGGTTTACTGTTAAGGCTGACTGACATGGACACAAACATCACCTCAATAATCTTTAGACTGATAGACAACCAACTGTCATACTCCATTTGGTGTATTTTCAACACATTAACAGCTGTAAATTATTAATGTTTTGTACATTTAAAAACTCTGTGGTATATCAGTTTTTCTGCATCTAAAATAATCTGTGCAATGTCAGTATTTTTCCACTTATGGACATCTGGAAAATATAAATTAAATGTGTCCAATATTAATACGGTTCAATCAGTGTTTTATCTCCTGAAAATTCTGTGCAATACCATTGATACGTGCAATATTGTTATTTCCACATCCAGAGTAATTTGGACAATCTGAGCTAGTACTTATGTATATTTTTTATTTATTTTTTATTTTTCTGCTGACATTGGTTACATGTTTGTATTATCCACTTTGTTGCTGTAACAATACAAGTTTCCCCGCAGTGTGGTTAATAAAGGGTAATCGTTTTGCATTGTTATCACAATAAACTTTACATTTAATACTATCAGGCAGGAAACACCTTTAGTGTGTCTGTTAGACCTCAGAGATACACACTGTGTTTTAGTGAATAACTCTGAATGTAAAACTGAATTGTGTGTTATTTAGAAAACTCTGAAGTGTATCTTTCATTTAAGTGGTTTTTGCTGTTTAAAATTGATTGTTGGTTGTTCAGCAAACAGGTTATTCTGCAATATTAGCGAGGACGCACATATTTAGATTTGTATACCTCGTAATAGTAACATATAAATATATACACAATAGAAAAATTTGACCTATAAAGTGACAAACAGTCTGGTTCCCTGAACAGAAAAGACCCACTAATGACCAAACAGGCATACGGTGACTCCTTACAACTGATGTTAACACAACTCACTTGATTTGGTGTCGAGTGTGGAACAGAGACTTTAGTTTTCTGTTAACTTGTTCAGATGGTAACACAACTCATTTAAATGGTGAAAGAGGTTTGTTGTGTTTCCTGTCTTTGAGGGCAAAGATCTCCTGGATATCTTGCAACAGACGTCACTCTGCTGTTTATCCACCTTGATGTACAAATGCAGTGATCTCTCTCTGTGTGCCCATGTTGTGAGGATTTCACCCATTTTTATGTTTTAACAACGCATGTGTTTGTGTTTTTCCCTGTTTTGACTCTGTGTGTCAGCTGTATAGTCTTGTTCTGTGGCCTAACAGGGTGATTGTGCAGCTGAAGGAAGACCAACATGTACAACAGATGCATTTATCCTAAATTACATTTTCTGGAACATTATTAGCCCCACTGCTTTACCACAGACACACTGATTACTGACACAGAGGATGTTGACCTACTGCACCTGTTATTGGACCAATGAAAGCAACTCACAGACAATCATTATCCTAAAATTGTGGATGGATCAAAGTGAGACAGAAGCATAGAATGAAGGGAAACTGAGAGTGAATTCCTAACAGTAAATATTGTCACTTTACCACTGAGACCTATTGAAGCATGCAGGGATGTAATCAGGAGACTGCAACCAACCATACAGAATATGGGATGGATGGTTCTAGACAGGCAGAGCTGCACAATGAGTGGGTTGAACACACTGGGAAGGAGTCTATAAAATTATCAAGGCAAAAATCAAAGGCAACAGAGAGAAGCCATTACTGGACTTCAGGCAGTTCCATCAAGATGTTGTAATGTCCAGGAAACTCTCATATGAAGTGTCAGTAAATGCAGATATTGTGAGAAACTGGCTGTCCAGGATTTAATGATTGCAGGAGAACTCTATGGGGAATATTCAAATTATGTGTCTACAAGGAAAAATTGTAGTAGAGAACTTCATTCATCAGTGAATAATTTCATAAAGACACCAGCTGTTCTGCCTGCAGATGTTTTCAGTTGGGCAGTTTTTAGCTTCACAAACGTAGCAGAAGTGGCTGCAAGTCATTCAGCCTTGTCCTAAAAAACACTGAAGAAGGACTGATATTTAGTGCAGCATCTTCCAACAGAGGGACAATGCATTTCAGCAGTGAAAACATATTTTTAAAAAATATCTTACCTTCAGTTTGGTTTAAGCGTTTCATCAAGCTGTCAATGGTGGCTTTGAGGAAGTGCTGGCTTTCGATGCATTTGTTAACGTAGAACTCCAGGTGTTGTGGGTCATCCTTCATCATCTTTCTCATCCAATCCACTTTGGGTTGAGCCGTCTTGATGTTGCTGTCAAAATAACCCACCTGAACTTCATCAACCAGTGCAGAACCCAAATACTCTGGGATGTCTGGGAGTCCAGAAGATGCAGTGAGGGAAAACACCAAGGAGTGTTTCACTGGAGGGAAAAGAAAGTTATCAGTTTTTGAATTTACTTAACTGACTCACTCTGAGTTTTTAATCGGAAGCATGTTATCCTAACAGAGGCCTTGACTCTCAGACTGCTGGTTTACTTGTGGTTCCCAGAGTTTCCAGAAACTGAGTGGGAGGGAGAGCCTTCAGTTATCAGTTCCTCTTTTGTGAAATCAACTCCCATTTTGGGTTCATGAGGCAGACACCCTCTCTACTTTTAAGATGAGGCTTGAAACTTTCCTGTTTGATCAAGCTTTTAGTTGGGGCTGCTCAGGATCACCTGAACTGTGCCTTAGTTATGCTGCTATAGTTTGACAGTTTTGTCACAGGGACATTTTTGTTATTATGGTCCTGAATCTTTATAAAAATGTGAGACTGCACAAAAAATTATGATGCATCAAAATCAATGCTGGGGCTAATAACTGGCACATCCCAGACTGTGATTGGGTGATCAAGTGTCCCGCTTTGTGCGGAACTGCACGGCATTTTCATCCCTTTTTCCACGTCCCACCCATTGAGACGCTGTCCCGCATTCTGATCGGCAGCTATAATTTTCAAAAGTTAAAACTCTAAAGGACAGATGCTGGGAGTTTTGTTTTTTATCTGGCTTTTTTCTATGTTAGTCAAACAGCGCAGATGTACGATCACGACCAGATTAACCTGTCAGTGTCTTGCTGCCGCACCTTGTTGTCAGTTGCCGTAAACTGTGCCAGTCGCGACCGGTCGCGACACACCGCAAAGCAGACACTAACACGAAACTATGGATTTTGGTGGAGATAATTGAAAGTATAGCAAAGAAGAGGAGATGTAGCTTCAACAAAGACTGGGAAACTACATATCACTGGGTGAAGCCGGTGCAAGGCGATTCTCAGAGAGTTTTCTGTGAAGTTTGCCAGAGTTCGTTTTCCGTTTCACACGGTGGGGAATACGACGTGAAGCGACACAGACTGTGTTTTTTGTTCCCTCCTGACTGGTTTTGATTTGTATTAATCTTTATCGAGTGTTTTATTCTGTGCCGTTTTAATGAAATGCACTTGGTTAGCAGTTTGGTTAGAAGGATGAATTTAAGTTCAACCTCGGTCTATGGTTCTACCAGAGTCTCAGTGGCTTAATATGGTGTTTGGAGAGCACAGTTATGCCATGTGTTCTCATGTTTTGCTGGTGAAAATATTGGTTAAATGTTATATAAATAAAAAAGCACTTTATTCTCCATCAAAGTTTGTTACTTTTTAAAGTTAGATAGGCATTATATAAAAAAAATAAGACCCTCCTCTCAGCTTTGGTAAGGTGTCCCACATTGTCCCACACAGATACGCTCTTTGTCCCACCATTGGTTTATTGAGATCTGGTCACCAGAGACTTATTATATGAAGAAAATACTTTTTTGATTGTTTTGTTTTCTTTCTCATCAAAAACAGCCTGATGTAAAGAGAAACTGACATTTCAAGGTTACTAATCTTAATAAATAAATCTTTGTAAGTCGTGATGAGAACTAATGTTTTAAACGAGTAAGTTAAAGTAGAACATTTTTTTTCATATTTTTATGACAGAATGACAGTAACATGTATTTTAGTCTAGGCATTAGTTTATCTACTACTGACAGTAGTAAGAACTTGGCAGACGATCACAACAAAAAATGGCTGATAACACAAAATAACGTTTGTAAAATAACGGATCACAGTGCAGGAAATGACTTCAGAATCCAACAAGCTCTTAAAATCTGCTAAACTGCTAAACAGCATTGTGACTTCACTCAGTAACTCAGAAATTTTGTCAGCATGACAACAGAATTAGTGGTTTCTGGAGTTTAATACAGTTTTAGGAGTTTTTTTAGTTGTATAAGTGAAAGTGAAACTATGACAAACGGTTTTCTGTTAGTGCCATTAGAGACAGTTTTGAAAACAGAAATCAGATCTTACCTGGAAATGCTACGCGGCAAAATAGAGTAAAAACAGCGATCACGAACTTAACCATCTTGTTTTAGTCTGAATCAACAGCTGACTGTTGAGCTTCCGTGTGTGTTGTTAATCACTGATAGTGCGCTGTGCACTTTAGGGGGGAGTTCCCTCTGAACCCGCAGTAATGTGGGCTTAAAATTGAAAGTTTAAGGCTATTTTTGTGATGATACGATTCTCCAAAATGCTTGTTATTGTAATCTTGAACAAGATATTCCTTCTTCATATGTAATATTTTCCCCAGAATTGAACACTGGATGATGCACCCCACCCCCGCTGACCAGGCAACATGGTTCATTCCATCAGATATCGGAGACTCCACCAAATATCATTACACAACATTTTCAATGTCCCAGTATTACATCATTTGTGTGTATTTAATGGTGTTCAAATGTTTACCCAAAGTTAATGTAATGTGTTAAACCTTTCTTCCTCCATCTGTACACATTTGGAGATTTTAACTGTTAACTTTAAAAACAACCAAACATGGATAAACTGACATATTTTACTAACTGAAAAGATCTGTGCATTATCAGGTTTTGTACATATAGAAGAATGTATTCTCTATTAACATTTCTAGTATTAGTATTTTTACTTATGGAGAACTCTGTGCTATACCATTGATATGTGCAATGTTGTTATTTTCCACACTGAGGAATTTTTTGAATATCCACACATGAAAGAATTCGATTTGTGCATGGTTTTGGTTCATTTTCATTTTCTAGTGATGTTTTCTAGACATTCCACTTTCCCTTTGCTGCTGTAATACTGCAGATTTTCCCACTGTGCAATTATTGAAATCTTGAAAATTTGAAAATAAAAATCTTTATTAGGTGAGCCAAAGGGAATGAACAGGTGATCTGTCTGCATAGAAACAAATCCAACCAAGGAAGCAGACAAAAGGCAAAAAAAATGTATAAATTTAAAAAAAAAAAAAAAGAAACAGGAACAAACAGCATCCAAACACTTAATATGCAGGTAAACATTTTGAAAAATAGACAAAAGTCATACAAAAGGAGTTAACCAAACCAGAGAACACAAGGAAACTATTATTTTAAACATATATAAGCCTCTACCTCATCCATCCATCCATCCATCCATCCATCCATCCATCCATCCATCCATCCATCCATTATCTATATGCCACTTAATCCTCATCAGGGTCATGGGAGGCTGGAGTCTATCCCAGCTACTGAGGGTGAAAGCAGGGAACACCTGGACAGGTCACCAGTCTATCGCAGGGATACACAGGCACAATCACATTTGCATTCACACCTATGGGCAATTTAGAATTATGAATTAACCTCAGCATGGTTTTGGGCTGTGGGAGGAAGCCGGAGAACCTGGAGGAAACCCATGCAGAGACAACATGTAAACTGCACACAGGAAGATCCCAGGCCAGGATGTGAACCAAGGATCATTTATCTGTGAGGCGATAGTGCTGAGAAGTGTTGTTTCTGTTCCATAGTTACATTGTGAGTAAAACTAGAAGTTATTAACGTTTAGAATGAGTTGTTGAGATCAGATGTTTGAGCAAGAAAAGTTGTTTGTAGATTAACTGTTTGAAGTCACTAATAATCAGCAGCTTATCAATAATATAGATTTATAAGTTGCAGAAACAGAGAAAGTTGCAGCTCTGTTCTTATTTCTGTCCTCATGTTTCAGTCTCTGGTAACTGTGACTCTGTAGAGGCTCCGTCATCTGATGCAGGTTCCTTGTTCTTCTTGCTGGTTCTTGCTCAAGACACTTGTTTATTTAAGATTGTTCTTTATTTCTTGTTCTGCTGGAGAACTTAGAACCAATCAGACGCTTCTCTGATAGTTTTCCATGATGAATAAGAAACTAAAAATTAAAAGCGTCCGCATGTTTTGTTTCCAACTTAGGTTACTTGCAGAGGCTTAATAATTGCAAACAAAATCAAGTACGCTATAAGATAAATTACAGTTTTGACAGAATCCCAACTTCACTGGAGTTTACTCTCCTCCTCCAGTCTTCCCTGAGAGTCTGTCAGGACAGATTAAGAAATGAACAAGTTAAATAACTGGTCAGATGCTCAGTAGAATTCATTATACATTATTTATTATTGGATACTGTAGCTGTTGCACAGGATTCTGTTTCTTAGTCAAGATTTTGTGTTTTTGCAGAGAAAACCTTTGCTTTGAATGTATGTGAATTCTCTGGAGTATTATTGGCGCCTAGTGGTCAAAGTGTGTATTGCGCGTAGTGAACAGCATGCGGTGTTCACATGATCACCTAGAAAAAACTGTGAGCTGGCAGGAGCTACTGGTATAGCAAGATACAAAGAGGATGCTTTGTAAGTGGAAATAATAAGAGGACAGTGAAAGACCTTAACAACTCCTGAATTTCTGGTCAGAAGGCGCACACGGTATGTGACTGTAATTTTATTTTGTATTGATATTTTGTTTAGGTTTGTGTTTTTATTTTGTTCTGATAAAATACTTTTGTTTGTATCATTAATTTCTATTAGTTTTTCACGGTGTTTGCTGGTGAAGAGAAGATTTGCTGTGGCAAAGAAAAGAATAAATACTGGACAAACATCAGTTGGAGCGTGGCTTATCTGTACCAGAAGAAAAACTGTGGGAGCAGTTATAGATACTAACAATTAAAAGGAGTAATAGGCTGGTGTTTACAGAAGAGCAAATATTATCTCAGTATACTGCTGAGTGTTTTTAGGCTCATTTATATCTGCTAAGCATTGATGAAACAAAGACGTACTCACTGTGATCGGTTAGGATCTGAATGCCTGTCTGCAGAGGCTAAAAACAAAACAAAGTTTGAGTTTAAAACCCAACAGACACGACTGTAAAGATCAGACTGATTACAGATCTACAGTAAATATCAGAAAATCTTACTGTTAGCAGGTCTGAACCCTGAAATAAAGATGAGAGATGACTGTAGTTAAAATGATGGATCGACAGATTTCTGCTTTGAATATGAAGGCAGGACAGCTGCTCTTGTGTTACTGTGTACCGTTAGTCTTCTTTCTCCAGATGAAGAGTCCAGTGATGCAGAGCAACAGCAGCAGCAGAACTACAACTACTCCAATGACAGCACCAGCAGGAAACCCTGACGGAGAAACTGGAACCAAAACACAACCCTCAGATTTCATCTCTACTGCAGAACAGAGATAAATATGTTTCATTTCCAGACTCCACTGTTCTGACTGACTTACCCCAGTTAGTCCTGATCACTGATTTGTCCAGTTTGGTGATGAGGTCGTCTTCGACACCAGACATCTGAAACACACAGTCGTACTTCTTCCAGTCTTCAGGAGCGATTGATGAGATGTTCAGGTCAACACTCATCTGGAAGGTTCCATCATGGTTGGGAAGGATCTCTCCTTTGTCCACGTCCTCATGAAGCTCCTCTCCATCTTTCCTCCAGAACAAGTCGGCTCTGTTGAGGTAGAAACCTGTAGCGTGGCAGGTGACCGAAGAGGAGGGAGTCTTCTGGAGGAGAGACACTGAAGGAAGATCTGCAGAGAGAAACTGATGAGTCTTAACTGAACATGACAGATCTGAGGGCTCTACTAGGAAGTAAGATCAGTGGGTTAACAGATATGTTGAGCCTGAAGTCAAAGTTTTCAGTGTTCCAAAGTTGGCTCTCTTTGAACCTGCATTATGGGACAGTGTCAGATCTAAATGCACTTCAATACAATATCATGTTCACATGAAGTCTGAAGTTTAACTGCTCTAATGTGCAGCTGTCAGTTATCAATAATCAGCTGTATTGATCGGTAAAATTAGTACATTATGCAAGCTTAACAGTTTTTTACCAACATTCCTGTTTTGCTTCATTTGCAGTAGCAGTGCTTTTTACCATCATGCATTTTTATTTTCCTCATTGTAGTAGTATACCTCTCTGGATGTGTTGTGTGTCTGTCACAGTCCCTGGTGACCGTATGCTTTATTTATGTGGTGGATCCTTTGTGGCCTCTGTGTGAGGAGATGGTTTATGCTGACTTTCCATTATGCCTAGCTGAGGAGCTCCACAGCCACCTGTCTCCAATCAGGGATGAATGGTCTGGAGCTCCAGACCTGCTCTGAAGCTCGTTCATCTTCCCGCCTACCACTGTGCCTGATTGGACCACCACCCAGCTCCCTCCACCTTCATCCAATCCAACTGCAGCAATCACCACACCGAGGGTTTAAATCCACAGCCCAACTCACAGTCCAGGTGACTGTGATTTAACACGAGCAGCTCGACTCAGTGCCTCTTCTGTCTTGTGCTCTTTGTAAAATATTTAACTTCTGTTAACGGCTGCTTAACTAGGTTCGAAATTATCTGTCTTGTTTTCTGTAGATATTGAGATATGACTACTCGTAGCTAATATGTGCTTTCAGGCACTCGTTTAGTTACTTTTGTTAGTCACATAGGTGTTGCTATTGTGTCTTTAAGTTTGGTTGCAGAGTTTAGTTGTTTAGATTTTGTTTTAGCTAGTTTTTGTAACTCGGTTTTAATTGGTTCTTTGAGTTAGCAGCACCCATCAGCCCGGTCTTCTTTGTTTTATCACCTTTTCTATTGTTCATTATGCCACTAAGCAATAAATTGGTTTACCTCACTAATACCCTGTTTCTTTTGTTACACCTAGTTGACCCTAGACAGGTGGATCGTAACTTCGTCTATGCATTGTTTTATTTTTTCACTGGATGCTCCTGTGGATAGAAACAGATGGAGTACATAACTGTGTGTATTTCAGGTTGTGTAATTCTACCTGTTCTCTGCAGAAAACTCCTCGCGTACTGCACATACTTCTTCAGCCAGTCAGGGCACACGTGGACGTGGTAGTTTTCATTGAACTCTAGTCTAGCTTTGTCTGTGTCCCATCTGAGTTTGGTGATGAACGCCTGTGGTTTTGGAGCGATCCATGTCAGTGTCTGCAGGTCCAGCGCTAAGAAGTCTTCACCATCATATCCAAATTGATTAAAACCCCTGATTTCTCCAGTTTCATCATCCCATTCACAGCCATTCATTCTCTGTAGGATGTGGGCACCTGGGACACAGAGAGGGAGATTTTATTGGTTTACTCTTAAGGCTAGCTGACAATCCAGCAAACATCACCTCAATAATCTTCTGACTGATAGGCAACCAACTACAACAAACACTGCTTGTTTTATTTTTCCATTTATGGACAAACCTGTAAAATATAAATTAAATCTGTGCAATATTAATACTTTTCTATCAGCGTTTTTTCTCTTGAAAGATTGTGCAGTACCTGTCTCTCACTCATGCCAATTTCCAGCAGTGCCAAGATGGCTGTCTTTGTGGCTTCACATAATTCTTTAGTTCTAGGTATCATGTGAAAGTTGACAACTTCTGAGTTGTGCTACGACTTGAATGTAAGCAGGAAACCACTCCAAGCCTTTGCAATGTGCAGTGCTACTTATTACATAAAATGGCCTCATAAACCTTGGGAATACAATTAAACTTAAGCATGTCAGATAGGAGCACTATGTAATCAGCTGCATTTTTTGCTGTGTTCATTGTATTCTTCAGGTAATATACCTTTAGTGGTACCAGACATTAAAATAAATAAGAAATTGAAGAAAACAAGCGTGGTCTAAGCATTTTTTTCATGACTGTATATTCACCCCAAAGCTAAAGCTTCTGTTGCCATCAATCATATAAAAGGGACCCATCCATCCATCCATTATCGATACACCGCTTAATCCTCACTAGGGTTGCGGGGGGGCTGGAGTCTATCCCAGCTGACTCGGGCGAAGGCAGGGGACACCCTCGACAGGTCGCCAGTCTGTCGCAGGGCTAGATACAGAGACAAACAATCACTCTCACATTCACACCTACGGGCAATTTAGAATAATCAATTAACCTCAGCATATTTTTGGACTGTGGGAGGAAGCCGGAGTACCCGGAGAAAACCCACGCATGCACAGGGAGAACATGCAAACTCCATGCAGAAAGATCCCGGGAAAGCCGGGACGTGAACCAGGGATCTTCTCGCTGCAAGGCGAAAGTGCTAACCACTATACCACTGTGCAGCCCTATTAAAGGGACATTCAACAAATTTGAACTTACATCTCCAGATGCTCCCAAATTCATCACGGGGGATTTTAATCACTGTTTACTTGACAAATCCCTAAAAGGATTTCATCAGTATATTAATTATACCACATGATTTGGTAAGGCACTGGAAAAGTGTTATGGTTCTGTCCCAAGTGCATACAAAGTTGCTTCCCTCCCTTGTCTAGGCTCGGCTGGTCACCTCAGCATCTTGCTTGCTCCCACCTATACACCTGTGGTAAAGAGTTCAGAAAATGTAATCAAGAACTTCAAGAAATGGATTTCAGATAGCACTGACAAACTATAGGGGTGTTTTGAAACAACTGAATGGAATTGTCTACTGTCCTCGAGCAACATCAATGAGCAAGTACAGACAGTGTCACCTTACATATCCTTCTGTCTGGACATAATAATTCTTGGTCTAATTCTATGTTACAGGTTGGGATGACATTTTTCTTTGAAATTAATATTACTTCTGTTTTCTTTTTGTTTAAAGATAGACCAACTTTTTGGCTCTCTGTATTAATTATGGATGCTATGGTTTGTAAGATTTCTTCACTGTTTGCTATCAGCACTATGTCATCTGCATATCGTGTTATTTATATTATAACCTCCGATGGTTATTCCTGGTAAGCCTTGTATTTTCCTTATGATGTTTTCACACATCCCTGTCTGAGTCCTCATTCTATTGGTTGTTCTTCACCAATTTCATTGTTTAATTTCACTGCTTCACTTTGTTGCCAATAAAGATTTTTTGTCATTTGTAAATCCTTTCCGTCCATGTTTATGTCCTTCAGCATCTGGATTATTGCTTGATGTTTTACTGAGTCGAAAGCTTTGGTGTAACTGATGAAACACATGTTTAAGTCTTGCTGTACTTCTATTGACTGTTCCATAATAGTTCTTAAAATGTATGTTGCGTTTGATGTACTTTTGCCCTCTACAAATCTGTATTGCTCTTCACTAATGTCTGGTTTAATTTTGTTTCTTATTCTGAGCATTGTGATTCTGAATAATAATTTTGTGAGGTGGCTCATGAGACTGATTGTTCTGAACTTGCCCACATTCTGTTGTTCCTGGTTTCTTTGGGATTGGGATGAACACTGACTTCACAAGGTCTTCTGGATGTTTACTGCTGTTGTACATCATATTTGAAGAGTTGTTAACTTCTCTATTCCAAAATCCTCAAGTGCCTCGTACATTTCCACTAGTATGTTATCTGGTCCAGCAGCTTTTCCCTTCTGCATGTTCTTCATAGCATGTTCCACTTCTGCTTTTAGTATTGCTGGTCCATCGTTACTGCTGTCGACATGGAAAGTACTGTCCCATTCTATGTCTTCATATAGTTCTCCTATGTATTCAGACCATCTTCTCATTGTCAGGTTCCTATCTATGATTATAGCACCATCATTTCCTTTTATGCAGCCTGTTGCTGTCTTGCTCTTTTTTCTTTGTTACCTCTTTGATTTCATCACGAATGCGTTTGGTGTTGTTTTTTCTCTGCAATTCTTCGATAAATCTGCATTTTTCTATAAGTCACCTTTCTTTATTTTCTTTGCATTTTGTTGTAATCTGAGCATGTAGTAGTTCATAAGCTTCTTTATCATTTTTTGACTTTTGACTCTTCTTTGTTCCAAGAGGTTCAGGATTTCATCTGTCATCCATTTCCTTTTTCCTATTCTCTCTTGACCTTGATGACTTTCTCTGCAGCCTTTATTATGCTATCCTTCAGGTTTTCCTATTGTTGTTCCATAGGACATCCCGTTAGATGGACCCAATACAGTTTGAATACAGGGTTGGCAAGGGAGTGGATGATGTGGAGATATTTATTCTCGACACCATGCACAAACATCTGGAGACCCCATCACCATTGCAAGGCTCTTGTTTGCTGACTTTTCTTCCACCTTTAACACCATGCAGTCATACATGCTTGCTGAGAAGTTAACATCTCACTTTCACCTTTCACCTGGACCATCAGCTCATTCTATGGATTATTTATTTATTTATTTATGATTATTGAGCTGGTGGAGATGGTGGCGCAGTAAAGGTACCTGGGTACAATTTTTGACAGTTTCCTGAGGTTTTCCTCCAATACTGAACAAATCGTTAGGAAATGTCACTAGTCCCAGTACCTACTGAGGAAGCTGCGAACATTTGGGGTTAACAAGGACATTTTCACCACTTTCTACCAACCCTTCATTGATAGTGTGCTCACATTATCATTTATCTGCTGGTTTAATTCCGTCAACCTACAAAACTGGACACGCCTGAACACCATCACAAACCTCTGCTCCAAAATTATTGGACATCTCGTTAGAGCTCTGTCTATCCTCTGTAAACAACAGACAGTCAAAACTGGCTTCAGGATCCTTCAAGACCCGTCACATATCTTACATCCTGTGTTTCAATGGCTTCCTGCAGGATGCAGACTGTGCTGTCCAGGACACAAGACACAGAGGAGGAGAGTCACTTTGTCCTCACTGGAGTCCAGCACCTGAACTCTGAGCCCTTCCTGCTCCAGCAGAACAACCTCTCCCTACACACTGTTCCCCCATTGGCTGTCTCACTATGACTGAACTGCACACGGCACTTACTATTATTTGGTTACTATTACTCTGAAGCACTTTAAAACGTGGTCGGTTATTGCGGACAATTTTCCCAGTTTATGTATTCATGTCTCCTGTTTGTTTGCGTCCTATGTGCTGCTCACTGTGCCTTTTAATTGCCCGTCGGGGATAAATAAAGTGTTTTGAATTGAATTGAATAGATGTCAGATGAAAAGGGCCACAGACCTGCAGCTAAACTAAGACACTTCAGGAGACTCTCAAGAGAATGGAAACAAATCTAATGTAATCAATGATTTAGCACAGTCTCGGTTGGTTGTCTCTTAGGTGACTTTGGCAGGATTAGAAAATGTGCAGACAACACTTACAGGTAATGCTACCTTCAGAGACAAGCGAGCAAATCTAAGAGTACAACTGATGTGGAACAGAAAGGGACATCAGACTGAAGTACAATGAGGAGCTTTAAACTGAGAACACATCTGATGTGCAGCTCACAATCTCTCAAGAATTTGTCTAAATCAAAGGCAACAGAGAGAAGCCATTACTGGGCTTCAGGTAATTCCATCAAGATGTTGTAATGTCCATGAAACTCTCATACAAAGTGTCAGTAAATACATATACTGTGAGAAACTGGCTGTCCAGGATTTAACTCTTGCAGGAAAACTCTATGGGGAATATTTAAATTATGTGTCTATAAGGAAAATTCTAGTAGAAAACTTCATTTATCAGTAAATAATTTCATAAAGACACCAGCTTTTCTGCCTGCAGATTTTTTGAGTTGGGAAGATTTTAGCTTCATAAACGTAGTAGAAGTGGCTGCAAGTCGTTCAGACTTGTTCTACAAATCACTGAAGATATTTAGTGCAGCATCTTCCAACAGAGAAACACATTTCAGCAGTGAAAACATATATTTAAAAATATCTTACCTCTGGTTTGGTTTAAGCGTTTCATCAATCTTTCAACAGTGGTTCTGAATAAGTGCTGGGTTTGATAACATTTGTTAATGTAATACTCCAGTTGCTGTGGGTTGTCTTTCATGAACTTTCTCACCCAGTCCTGTTTGGGTTCAGCCGTCCCGATGTTGCTGTCACAGGAACCCAACTGAACTTCATCAACCAGTGCAGAACCCACAAACTCTGGGATGTCCTGCACTCCAGAAGTCACAGTGATGAAATATGTCAAGGAGTGTTTCACTGTAGGGAAAACAAGGTTTAAATTTACTATGAGTTTTCAGTTGAATTCTCAGAGTTGGCACATATGGCATAGAAACTGAACATCTTATCGTTTTTCTATATTTTGTCTGATAATTTTTTAGTGACGTTTGAATTTACAAAAATGAACTACAGACCATCTACCAAGAAGTTCCATTACAGCAGATGTTTATCTGATAATGCAGTAACTAAATTTAAGGAAATGATTCCGTTACTATTTACTTCAATGTTGTATGCCAACACAATAGAGAGCAGCTCATCTAATGTTAGTCCTACACAAGTGAATAATGTCGTTCACAGGACTGCAGCTTTACTGCATACATCGACTGATGCTGTTGCTGCTGTTGACAAAAAAGGCAATAAATTCTAATAAAATAGCTCCATGGTATAATGAACAACCACACATCTTAAAGCAGAATTCAAGAAGACTGGAAAGGCAATGGAGCTCTACAAATTCAGCAGAATTTCACCTAGCCTGGAAAAACTGTTTTCTAAAAACTATTACACATAACTGCCTATTATTCTTCTTTAATTGAGGATAAGAAGAACAACCCCAGGTTTCTTTGCCGCACTGTAGCCAGGCTGACAAAGAATCATAGCTGTGTGGAACCTCCTGTTCCTTTAGCCCTCAGTAGTGATGATTTCATGACCTTCTGCACTAATCAAGTTTTGAATATTACACAAAAAGTCCTGAACATGTCTTTAGGTGTAGTGACAGTGGAAACTTCCATAGAACCAGATTCATACTTGGACTGGTTCTCTGCTCTAAATCTCTCAGAGCTCATGTCGACAGTACATTCCCGTAAACCAGTAACATGTTTGTTAGACCCCATCCCCACTAGCATTGGGGATGGGGTCGCAGTTTAAAGAAATAGCTAAAGTCCCTCTCAGATAACACAATTGCCAGTGGTATTGATGCCATGTTTGCAGACATCAAAAGTGTTGTTTTGGAAAACATACACATCAGTAGAAAATTTGCATTGCAACTTGATGAGTCTTTGGATATTAGTGTACATTCTCAATTCTTTGCCTATGTGCATTTTGTGGATGGAGATGTCATCAGAGAGAACTTCCGATTTTGCAAGGCACTGCCAGAAAAAACAGCAGGGGAGGAAAATTTTCAGGTTACATCAGAATATCTAGAACAAGGAGGACTTCAGTCGGAAAATTGCGCAACTATCTGCACTGATGGAGCAGTGGGCATGGTCGGGCGCACCAAAGGCGTCATTAGCATAGTGAAGCTGTCATTTTCTTTCGCTTCAGCCTCCACTGATAGCCTTGACTGGGTAAGTGATCCATATAGCTCATCAGCAGTTTTTGGAAAGGAAATGACTTTGCAGGAGCAGGAGGAAGTATCTGAACTGAGACAAGATCATGGTTTAAAACTAAACTTTGCTGACGTACCTCTGGACAGTTTCTGGATGACTGCTGCCGAGGAGTTCCTCATTCTGGAAAGCAGAGCTATTTCAACATTGCTCTCATTTTCCACAAACTATCTATGTGAGGTGAGCTTTTTAAGCATGACTGCTATAAAAACTAAAAACAGAGAGAGACTGAGAGGTCTTGTGGAAGAGCTTTGTGTATGCCCTTCTTCCTGCCAGGATATCAGCTTTGCGTTCATCTAAACAGTCCTAGGAGTGAGTAAAAAATATAGAGAGAGACTAAATTGTCTATATATACTATATTAGACTACAGTGTGTCATTTTGTGACATTTTTGGTTGGTGGTGTGCCATAGGGTTTGTTTTTTTTTTTTTTAATACAATAAATGTGACGTCCCTCAAAAAAGGTTGAAAAACATTGGATTAGACACCATCCACCACTCTGCCATCCACTTTGCTACTGGAGCTCCTAACAACACCCACCACTGCAGTCTGTACTCACTGCTGGACTGGACGTCTCTTCACTGCCGCAGACAATTACACTGGTTTCTGTACATCTACTAAACCCTCACTGGTAAAACACCACCATGTCTGTGTTCATTAGTTACCATTCCTAACTCCACCTGTACTCTTCATTCTAACAGTCTCATTAACATCCACACTCCCAAAGTCCGTACCACTCTCAGTCGATTCTCATTCCAGTTGGCTGGACTGGAACTCTGCAACAATCCCTAAAACCCACCTCATACGTATCGCTCTCATCGTTTAAAAAATCAGGTAGAGTAACACTTCAGGACCACTGCACCTGTTTTTAGCCTTTCCATTTTACAAGTCTTTGCGTAATTTGTTTTGTAATATTGTGTGATTTGCTGTACATGTAATCTGTCTTTACTGTTGATCTTGTTTGTGTGTCACCTCTTGACCAGATCATTATTGAAAATGAGTCAGTTCTCAACTAACTTAGTTGGTAAAATAAAGGTTAAATAAATAAATGAATAAAACTAAGAGTGATTCTTAATGCAATATTTCACAAATGCATGGGGTGTCTGAAAACTTTTTTCCACCACTGTACATGTCATCTTTAATGCACCAACTTATAGGTGATATAAAATAACATCAATAATAATCAGCACAATTCAATTAGCACTGAACAGATACATGTCAGGCTGAATCTGTGCTAATAAGACACTTGTAAGACTTTAAAAGTGGACTTGAAGTCACAAATTGGTTTATACAACACTTTTGTTAAATCTTTTCTTCAATTCTATAATTTCATTTAGCAGATGCTTTTATCCAAAGTGATGTACATCTGAGTAGAGATACAACACGTCGACGAATCGCCTGAGCACGATACGTCATCAAAAGCGGACGTGAGCGCGCAATGCAACAGAAATCACCGTCCGAGTGGAGCGCGGACATCCGCGCTGTATCGTGCATATATAGTATATGCGTATATTATATATGCACAATACAGCGTGGACATCCGCGTTTACGATACAGCGCGGACAAACGCGCCGCATCGTGCATATACTATATAGGCACGATACAGCGCAGATGTCCATGCGTGTTCCGCGCTCCACTCGGACGGTGATTTCTGTTGCATTGCGCGCTCACTTCCGCTTTTGATGACGTATCGTGCTCGGGCGATTCGTCGACGCGTCGTTTGTGGCAGCCCTACTTCAGTGTTTTTTAGGACAAGGTTTAATGACTTGCAACCACAGCTACTATGTTTGTGAAGCTAAAAACTGCCCAACTCAAACATTTGCAGGCAGAACAGCTGGTATCTTTATGAAATTATTTACTGCTAAATTAGGTTTTCTGCTAAAACTTTCCTTGTAGACATAATTTGAATATTCCCCATAGAGTTCTCCTGCAAGCATTAAATTCTGGACAGTCAATTTCTCACAAGAGCTGCATTTACTGACACTTCATATGAGAGTTTCATGGACATTACAACAGCTTGATGGAACTGCCTGACACCCAGCAATGGCTTCTCTCTGCTGCCTTTGATTTAGAGAAATTCTTGTAAGATTGTGAGCAGCACATCAGATGTGTTCTCATTTTAAAGTTCCTCATTGTACTTCAGTCTGATGCCCCTTTCTGTTCCACATCAGTTGTACTCTTAGATCTTGTTATATTTGTCATTTGCTTGCTTGTCTCTGAAGGTGGCATTACCTGTAATTGTCTGCACATTTTCTAATCCTTCCAACGTCACCTAAGAGACAACTTAGATTGTGCTAAATTATGGATTACATTAGATTTATTTCCATTCTCTTGATAATTCCTGAAGTGTCTTAGTTTGGCTGCAGGTTTGTGCCCATTTTCTTCTGCTATCATCTCAGAAAACCTTGTGGTCCTGAATTTGAGGAGGTCTGCTTTCAATCCAGGCTTTTCTCCTTCATGGCAGCTGTGAGACAGTTGAATTTAAATTCAAGCAGCTCTGCTTTGCTTTGTCTGTTCACTACTAAAAGTATGTTGGTGCCCTAATTTTATGGGCTCCTTCCCAATGTAATCAACCCAGTCATTGTGCAGCTCTGCCTGTCTAGAACCATCCATCCCATATTCTGTATGGTTGGTTGCAGCCTCCTGATTACATCCCTGCATTCTGCAATAGGTGTCAGTGGTAAAGTGACAATATTTACTGTTAGGAATTCACTCTCAGTTTCTCATCATTCTATGCTTCCGTCTCGCTTTGATCCATCCACAATATTAGGATGATGTTTTTCAGCGAGTTGCAGCAGCTGCAGTAGGTGAACATCCTCTGTGTCAGTAATCAGTGTGTCTGTGGTAAAGCAGTGGGGTTAATGATTGTCCAGAATGTGTATTATATAGCATAAATGCATCTGTTGTACATGCTGGTCATCGTTCATCTGCACAATCATCCTGTTAGGCCACAGCAACAAGACTATGCAGCTGACACACACAGGGTCAAAACAGGGGAAAAACACAAACATATGCATTTTTAAAACATAAAAATGAACGAAATCCTCACAAAATGGCAACATTGTGGCAAAGAGAGATCATTGCATTTGTACATTAAGATGGATGTGCAAAAGGCAGTCTACTGTATATTTTTATGTGTTACTATTACGAGGCATATAAATGTAAATATGCTTGCTAATATTGCAGAATAACCTGTTTGCAAAGCAACCAACAATTAATCCTAAACTGCAAATACCCCTTGAATTAAAGATTCACTGCAGAGTATTCTCAATAACACACAATCCAGTTTTACATTCAGTATTACTCACAAAAACTGTGTATCTCTGAGGTCTAACAGACACACTGAAGGAGTTTCCTGCCTGATAGTATTAAATGTAAAGTATATTGTGATAACAATGCAGAACGATAACATTTTATTAACCCCACTGAGGGGAAATTTGCATTGTTACAGCAGCAAAGTGGATAATGCAAACATGTAACCAATGTGAACAGAAAAATAAAAAACTGATTAAAAAAAATGTACATAAGTACTACTTCAGATTGTCTATATTACTCTAGATATGTACGTAACTATATTGCACATATCAATGGCATTGTACAGAATCTTTGGAGAGAAAAAACATTGACAGAAAAGTATTGCACATTTTATCATTGTAATACTGTAATATTGCACAGACTTTATTTAGATTTTACAGATTTGTCCATGAATGGAAAGATACTGATAATGCACAGATTGTTTTAGATGCAGAAAGTGATACAGCACAGAGTTTTCCAATGTACAAAATCTTAATAATTCACAGCTGTTATTGTGCTGATAATGCACCAAATGAAGTATGACAGTTTTTCAGTGTGCAATTACCTGAGAGCAGTACTGGTTGTAGTTGGCTGTCTATCAGTCAGAAGATTATTAAGATGATATTTGTGTCCATGTCAGTCAGCCTCAACAGTAAACCAATAAAATCTCCCTCTCTGTCCCAGGTGTCCACATCCTACAGAGAATGAGTGGCTGTGAATGGGATGATGAAACTGGAGAAATCAGGGGTTTTAATCAATATGGATATGATGGTGAAGACTTCATATCGCTGGACCTGCAGATGCTGACATGGATCACTCCAAAACCGCAGGCGTTCATCACCAAACTCAGATGGGACACAGACAAAGCTAGACTACATAGGAATCAATACTACTTCATCCACCTGTACCCTGACTGGCTGAAGAAGTATGTGCAGTACGCCAGGAGTTTTCTGCAGAGAACAGGTAGAATTACACAACCTGAGATACACAGTTCTGTACTCCATCTGTTTCTATCCACAGGAGCATCCAATGAAAATAAAACAATGCATAGAAAAAGTTATGATCCAGCTGTCTCGGGTCAATAGGTGTAATCAAAAAGCAGGTTACTGTATTAGTGAGGCAAAGCAATTTATTGCTGAGTGATAAAATTAACAGAAGAAAAGGTGGTAAACAGGTGCTGCTAACTCAAAGAACCAATTAAAACAGAGTAATAAAAACTAGCTAAAACAAAATACTATAAGACAACAACTAAACTAAACTCTGCAACCAAACTTAAAGACACGATAGCAACACCCATGTGACTAACAAAAGTAAGTAAACGAGTGCCTGAAAGCACACATTAGCAACAATAGTCATTTCTCAGTAGCTACAGAAAACAAAAGACACAGGAAACACTTCACCTAGTTAAGCAGCTGCTAAGACAAGTTACATATTTTGATGATGTCCGGATTTATTTACCAATTAGTCCCAAAACTACAGGTTCATTGCAGCTATTACTTAACTGCCTTGGGGATCTAAAGTGATGGTTGGACATTAATTTTCTTTCTCTCAATGAAACCAAAACAGAGATTGTTCTTTTTAGCTATCCAGATCAATTAGGTGACTGCATCAGTACTCTTGGCCCTCTGGGAATCTATAATCCACCCACCTCAAAACATCTGGGTGTAATTTTTGACAACGCTTTTAAATTTGACAAACAAATTTGTTCTGTTGTCAAAACTGGATTTTTTCAGATGAGGCTGTTGGCCAAAGTAAAGCCCTATCTGTACCACAATGACTTTGAGAGAGTCATACATGCCTTTATCACATCTAGGCTAGACTACTGTAACTCTATGTATGTGGGTCTGGACCAGATGTCTCTTTGTCGGCTCCAGCTGATACAAAATGCTGCTGTCCAGCTTCTACCAGGGACACCAAGAAACAAGAGTACTTCACTCCACTGGCTTCCTGTCTTAGAATTGTTTAAGATTTTATTGCTTGTTTTTAAGTCGTTAAAAGGGTTGGCACCTTCTTATTTATCCAAGGAAGGATACAGAGGTAGCATCTCGGCTTTGATGAACAGTTTGTTTTTCAGCAGTCTCTCCAAAACTTGGCAGAGATGGAGTATGTGTTTCTCTGGGTTCCTGGAGTAGATCAGTGTGTCATGGAGGTAAACAAAGACAAACCGGTTGATCATGTCACGGAGGACGTCGTTAATCAAGTTTTGAAATACAGTAAGGGGCATTGGTGAGTACAAAGGGCACGACTAGCTATTCAAAGTGTCCAATGGGTAGTACTGAAGGATGTTTTCCATTTCCATCTCCTTTGTGGATCCTGATGAGGTGGTAGGCCTTGCATGAGTCCAGATTAACAAACTAACCTTGACAAGGCGCACCTGTGAAGTGAAAACCATTTCAGGTGACTACCTCGTGAAGCTCATCCAGAGAATGCCAAGTGTGTGCAAAGCAGTAATCAAAACAAAGGGTGGCTATTTTGAAGAATCTAAAATATAAAACATGTTTTGACTTATTTCACACTTTTTGTTTACTACATAATTCCATATGTGTTCATTCATAGTATTGATGCCTTCAGTGAGAATCTACAATATAAATAGTCATGAAAATAAAGAAAAAACATTAAATGAGAAGGTTTGTCCAAACTTTTGACTGGTAGTGTACCTGCTAACCCGCTAATCTCACTTCATAGTAGAGTCCTCAGATCTGTCATGTTCAGTTAAGACTCATCAGTTTCTCTCTCCAGATCTTCCATCAGTGTCTCTCCTCCAGAAGACTCCCTCCTCTCAGGTCACCTGCCACGCTACAGGTTTCTACCCCGGCAGAGCCGACTTGTTCTGGAGGAAAGATGGAGAGGAGCTTCATGAGGACGTGGACAGAGGAGAGATCCTCCCCAACCATGATGGAACCTTCCAGATGAGTGTTGACCTAAACATCTCATCAATCGCTCCTGAAGACTGGAAGAAGTACGACTGTGTGTTTCAGCTGTCTGGTGTTAAAGACGACATCATCATCAAACTGGACAAATCAGCGATCAGAACCAATCAGGGTAAGACTGGATCCAGCAGTGGATAGTTTCTCAAATCTAAATCCTCAACTTTCTGCTGCTGTCTTGTTTTGAAACTGTGTCATCGATCCTGAACTTTGCGGAAAAACAATGTAGAATTATTCTTTTTAAATCCATAAAAACATTGTCATATTCTAACATTCATAAAACACAGTGAAAAAAACAGCAAATGTAATTTAAATAGTGATCTCTGTAGCCGATTTAAATGCAGTACTATAGTGTAAAATGACGTAAAATTAAATTTTTGTAAAAGAATGAATCATTATGTTTCATGTTTGCATGTTTCATTATTATAACTACAAATTATAAATTGTACAAGCTGACATCATTATAGACATTAAAGAAGCTGCTCATTAAGTTATGTGGACATTAGGACAGTTTTGCCCCTTTTTGTTTCCTTCTTTGTCTTTTTTTTGCCAGTCAACATACAGTGGGTAAGGAAAGTATTCAGACCCCTTTAAATTTTTCACTCTTTGTTTCATTGCAGCCATTTGCTAAAATCAAAAAAGTTCATTTTATTTCTCATTAATGTACACACAGCACCCTATCTTGACAGAAAAAACAGAAATGTAGAAATTTTTGCAAATTTATTAAAAAAGAAAAACTGAAATATCACACGGTCATAAGTATTCAGACCCTTTACTGTGACACTCATATTTAACTCACCTGCGGTCCATTTCTTCTGATCCTCCTTGAGATGGTTGTACTTCTTCATTGGAGTCCATCTGTGTTTAATTAAACTGACTGGACTTGATTAGGAAAGGCACACACCTGTCTATATAAGACCTTACAGCTCACAGTGCATGTCAGAGCAAATGAGAATCATGAGGTCGAAGGAACTGCCCAAGGAGCTCAGAGACAGAATTGTGGCAAGGCACAGATCTGGCCAAGGTTACAAAAGAATTTCTGCAGCACTCAAGGTTCCTAAGAGCACAGTGGCCTCCATAATCCTTAAATGGAAGAAGTTTGGGACGACCAGAACTCTTCCTAGACCTGGCCGTCCTGCCAAACTGAGCAATCGTGGGAGAAGAGCCTTGGTGAGAGAGGTAAAGAAGAACCCAAAGATCACCATGGCTGAGCTCCAGAGATGCAGCAGGGAGATGGGAGAAAGTTCCACAAAGTCAACTATCACTGCAGCCCTCCACCAGTCGGGCCTTTATGGCAGAGTGGCCCGACGGAAGCCTCTCCTCAGTGCAAGACATATGAAAGCCCGCATAGAGTTTGCCAAAAAACACATGAAGGACTCCCAGACTATGAGAAATAAGATTCTCTGGTCTGATGAGACCAAGATTGAACTTTTTGGCGTTAATTCTAAGCGATATGTGTGGAGAAAACCAGGCACTGCTCATCACCTGCCCAATACCATCCCAACAGTGAAACATGGTGGTGGCAGCATCATGCTATGGGGGTGTTTTTCAGCTGCAGGGACAGGACGACTGGTTGCAATTGAAGGAAAGATGAATGCGGTCAAGTACAGAGATATCCTGGAAGAAAACCTCTTCCAGAGTGCTCTGGACCTCAGACTGGGCCGGAGGTTCACCTTCCAACAAGACAATGACCCTGCTAAAATAACAAAGGAGTGGCTTCGGAACAGGGCTGCACAGTGGCGTAGTGGTTAGCACTTTCGCCTTGCAGCGAGAAGATCCCTGGTTCGCGTCCCGGCTTTCCCGGGACCTTTCTGCATGGAGTTTGCATGTTCTCCCTGTGCATGCGTGGGTTTTCTCCGGGTACTCCGGCTTCCTCCCACAGTCCAAAAATATGCTGAGGTTAATTGATTATTCTAAATTGCCCGTAGGTGTGAATGTGTGAGTGCTTGTTTGTCCCTATATGTAGCCCTGCGACAGACTGGCGACCTGTCTAGGGTGTCCCCTGCCTTCGCCCGAGTCAGCTGGGATAGGCTCCAGCACCCCCCGCGACCCTAGTGAGGATTAAGCGGTGTATAGATAATGAATGGATGGATGGATGGATGGATGGCTTCGGAACAACTCTGTGACCATTCTTGACTGGCCCAGCCAGAGCCCTGACCTAAACCCAATTGAGCATCTCTGGAGAGATCTGAAAATGGCTGTCCACCAACGTTCACTATCCAACCTGACAGAACTGGAGAGGATCTGCAAGGAAGAATGGCAGAGGACCCCCAAATCCAGGTGTGAAAAACTTGTTGCATCATTCCCAAGAAGACTCATGGCTGTACTAGCTCAAAAGGGTGCTTCTACTCAATACTGAGCAAAGGGTCTGAATACTTATGACCGTGTGATATTTCAGTTTTTCTTTTTTAATAAATTTGCAAAAATTTCTACATTTCTGTTTTTTTCTGTCAAGATAGGGTGCTGAGTGTACATTAATGAGAAATAAAATGAACTTTTTTGATTTTAGCAAATGGCTGCAATGAAACAAAGAGTGAAAAATTTAAAGGGGTCTGTATACTTTCCGTACCCACTGTACATGTAAATTAATACTTTTAGACATTATCTTGTTTTATTATATGTTATTTTATTATTATTTATAATAATAATTTAACAAAACTATGAAAACCTGTAAAATAACATGTGCAAAAAAAGATAGATTCTTTTTCAGTCCTTAATATTCATAATTCCTCCTTCTAATTATGGCAGACATTTGTAAAATAAGGACATTGTTTTGAGTTTAATGCAAAAACAGAATTAGACATTGAAATTATGATGTAGGTTTTGTTCATTCTTTTGAATGAATTACCATTTGTAAAAATCCTTATTTTTGATGTGGACATTATTGATGGTTTTGGCTTGTTTTTAAGTGTAAATTAATGCTTTTTAGACATTGACTGCAATTGAACAAAAACAGGGAAATATGTAAAGTCACAGCAAAGTGTTTTAGAAATTACAGTTAAAAACTCAAAATGTATTATCATTGTTATTATTTTAACAGTGTATTGGTTTATTAATGTCCAACACACTGAACCACCTTCTGAAGGGTGAATGTTGTGTTTTGGTTCCAGTTTCTTCCTCTCTGCATCCTGCTGTTATTGGATCTGTTGTTGGACTCCTGCTGCTGTCAGTCGGCATCGCTGGGATCTTCATCTGGAGAAAGAACAAAAAGAATTAAGTGCGTTTTTCCTCATTATCAAGTCAAATGAACAGACTACGGTCTCGAGAATACAGTTATCTCATTTGTGTTTTACTGTTTAACCCCAGAAAGTTTAGTTTCCTCGTGAAAAATAAAGTATATGTTTGTATTTCCTTATTATTTTTACCATGTGTTAGTCATTCAAGTCCAGCCCTGCTGTTCATTTGATGCCATTTGTTGTCATTTCTTGTCATTTTCAGTGTGATATTCTAACATTTTAGACGTCTGTGTGAGCACATTTCACTAACTATAACTTTAATGTCTAAAGGAGGTTCATCAGTAGAGTCCAAGCTTGTATGTCATAAAATGGAACTCTTTCATTCACATTATGTTCTAAAAACACAGTTTTCAGTTGTTTCGCCTGATCTGCTCTGGTTCAAGTTGTAACAGTGTGATTTGTTGAACTCATTAAAATGATAATGAGTTGATTTAAAGTGGAGCTAATAGAAGAGTCATGAAAACACCTTGATGTAACCATCTAGAAAAAGTGAAATCACTTATGTGCAATAATTCTTTGGAGATAATATATAATATGTTTTTGTGTGTCATTGACTTTATTTCTTGCTCAATTGTAGTATTTTAAAACATTCTACGGTAGTTAATCAGTATCTTGCTTAATCAGTTGGATCAAATTTGTACAGTCAGAACATTTCATTTGAACTGACGTCACACAGAAGCATAAAGAGTTTTAACCCTGATTGCTGCTCTTGAATGCATCCTTGTCTCGTGTTTTAAAACGTCCCCACCTCCACTTCTTCCTTTTAGTAATCAATCTTTGGAGATGATGGGAGGTTACAGAAGAAGAACGGAAATATTTTTGATGTGACTGGATATGAATTCTTGGAAACCAGAACCAGTGCAAAACACTTTCTGACACAAACACAGGAGCTTCCTTTCCTTTTAAAACGATATATTTATTTATTCATATCAACTTTTGTAATGAGAGATTAACAGTGGCAAATCATTCTAGAGTCACTATTAATCTTTTTTTCCCCATTTTATGGGAGTTGTTTTTAAATTTTAAACATATATGGTCTTACATGTTCCCTGCTTGTCTGTATTTTCTTGGATGAAATCTTAAGGTTTTGTAGTTGATTTTCCCTCAGACTCCTCCTCACATATTACGTAAACAAACTCTTCCTGCCAAACTTGTTTTATTCACTATTTCCTTGTGATCATCTCAGCTGATAAGAAGCACTCTTTGAATTTGCTGTCAGACTTTGTTACAGTTTTACATGTTTAGATTTTTCATCGCCGTTTCCCACACTTGACCCTCGGCAGCAGTGACTCAACCACCACAAAGACAATGCAGCTCATGTTTCTGCTTGTTTTATTTCCAGTCACGCTTTCAGGTAAGAAGTTTTAAGAGTTTTAAACATGCAGAGTCTTGTAGAAACTGATTTGTTTGACAAGATGGCATAGTTTCTCTTAAAACGTTTTGACAAAACTAAAAGGTTGCTACAAACAGTCATCCACTTTAGTTTAATCTGAATGTTGTTGGTGTGTTTTGTTTTTCAAAATTCCATCCTGAAGGGAATAAAATATGGCAAGTTGTATATTTAATTTAAAAAAACAGGAAAAGAGGAGTAAATAAAATGTCCCTGTGGTGAACTGGAGTCATCTTGATTTGGTGTTGGCAAAACTACCAGTAACCAGTTTAGATTTGGCTTTACATATACACTCACTAGACACATTATTGGGTATATAAGTTCTACTGCTATTAACACAAACATCTAATCAGCCAATCACACAGCAGCAACTCACAATTTAGGACAGTAGATGTGGTCAAGAAGACTGATCAGAATGGGGAAACTCTTCAGACAAACCATTTCTATGCAGATAATCACAATCAGCTTGCAACAACTTTTTAAAGAATTTTAGATATGAAAGGGAGGTTGGATTTGGGCCCATATGTTGGCTACAACACCTGGATCTAGAGTAGGCTTTTGAAGAAGTGGCTTTATTACAGCAACTTTAAAAGCTTGCAGTATGTAGCCTGTTAGTAAAAAGAAGTTGATGATATTTAATACTGCTGTGTTAATTAAAGGAAATATTTAACTGAACAGTCTAGTGGGGGTGGGGTCTAACAAACATGTTACTGGTTTAGAGGAATTTTTTCAAGTCCGTTAGGATTTAATAGGTTTTAAAATATAGCAATAAAGAGACAATAAAATTCAAACACTGAAAGTCTTCTTTTTCCTCCAGTGAAACACTCCTTGCTGTATGTCATCACGGCATCTTCTGGAGTCCCAGACTTTCCAGAGTTTGTGGGTTCTGCACTGGTTGATGATTTTCAGGTGGGTTACTATGACAGCAACATCAAAACGGCTGAAATCAAACAGGACTGGAGAAAGTTCATGAAAGACAACCCAGAACACCTGGAGTTTTACCTTAATGAGTGCTATCACAACCAGCACTTCTTCAAAGCCACCATTGACGGTTTGATGAAACGCTTCAATCAAAGTGGAGGTAAGATTTTAAATGTTTTCACAGCTGAAATGCATTGTCCCTCTGTTGGAAGATGCTGCACTAAATATCAGCCCTTCTTCAGTGTTTTTTAGAACAAGTCTAAATGACTTGCAACCACAGCTACTATGTTTGTGAAGCTAAAATTTGCCCAACTCAAACATGTACAGGCAGAACAGCTGGTATCTTTATGAAATTATTTACTGCTATATTAGGTTTTCTACTAAAACTTTCCTTGTAGACATAATTTAAATATTCCCCATAGAGTTCTCCTGCAAGCATTAAATTCTGGACAGTCAATTTCTCACAAGATCTGCATTTACTGACACTTCATATGAGAGTTTCATGGACATTACAACAGCTTGATGGAACTGCCTGAAGCCCAGTAATGGCTTCTCTCTGCTGCCTTTGATTTAGATAAATTCTTGTAAGATTGTGAGCTGCACATCAGATGTGTTCTCACAGGAAACTCTGGATATCATGTTTGGAAGATGGGGATGTTATTCCAAACACTGTGGGATTGGAACGGATCAGCTTACACTGTGGAAAAGGACACAACTTGCAGGGCGCAAAGGGGATAAATTCTGAAGTACAATGAGGAGCTTTAGCTCCTCATTGTACTTCAGTCTGATGCCTCTTTCTGTTCCACATCGGTTGTACTCTTAGATCTTGTTATATTTGTCATTTGCTCGCTTGTCTCTGAAGGTGGCATTACTTCTAAGTGTTGTCTGCACATTTTCTCATCCTTCCAACGTCACCTAAGAGACAACTTAGATTGTGCTAAATTATGGATTACATTAGATTTATTTCCATTCTCTTGATAATTCCTGAAGTGTCTTAGTTTGGCTGCAGGTTTGTGCCCATTTTCTTCTGCTATCATCTCAGAAAACCTTGTGGTCCTGAATTTGAGGAGGTCTGCTTTCAATCCAGGCTTTTCTCCTTCATGGCAGCTGTGAGACAGTTGAATTTAAATTCAAGCAGCTCTGCTTTGCTTTGTCTGTTCACTACTAAAAGTATGTTGGTGCCCTAATTTTATGGGCTCCTTCCCAATGTAATCAACCCAGTCATTGTGCAGCTCTGCCTGTCTAGAACCATCCATCCCATATTCTGTATGGTTGGTTGCAGCCTCCTGATTACATCCCTGCATTCTGCAATAGGTGTCAGTGGTAAAGTGACAATATTTACTGTTAGGAATTCACTCTCAGTTTCTCATCATTCTATGCTTCTGTCTCGCTTTGATCCATCCACAATTTTAGGATGATGTTTTTCAGCGAGTTGCAGCAGCTGCAGTAGGTGAACATCCTCTGTGTCAGTAATCAGTGTGTCTGTGGTAAAGCAGTGGGGTTAATGATTGTCCAGAATGTGTATTATATAGCATAAATGCATCTGTTGTACATGCTGGTCATCGTTCATCTGCACAATCATCCTGTTAGGCCACAGCAACAAGACTATGCAGCTGACACACACAGGGTCAAAACAGGGGAAAAACACAAACATATGCATTTTTAAAACATAAAAATGAACGAAATCCTCACAAAATGGCAACATTGTGGCAAAGAGAGATCATTGCATTTGTACATTAAGATGGATGTGCAAATGCAGTCTACTGTATATTTTTATGTGTTACTATTACGAGGCATATAAATGTAAATATGCTTGCTAATATTGCAGAATAACCTGTTTGCAAAGCAACCAACAATTAATCCTAAACTGCAAATACCCCTTGAATTAAAGATTCACTGCAGAGTATTCTCAATAACACACAATCCAGTTTTACATTCACTATTACTCACAAAAACTGCGTATCTCTGAGGTCTAACACACTGAAGGAGTTTCCTGCCTGATAGTATGAAATGTAAAGTATATTGTGATAACAATGCAGAACGATAACATTTTATTAACCGCACTGAGGGGAAATTTGCATTTTTACAGCAGCAAAGTGGATAATGCAAACATGTAACCAATGTGAACAGAAAAATAAAAAAACTGATTAAAAAAATGTACATAAGTACTACTTCACATTGTCTGTATTACACTAGATATGTACGTAACTATATTGCACATATCAATGGCATTGTACAGAATCTTTGGAGAGAAAAAACATTGATAGAAAAGTATTGCACATTTTATCATTGTAATACTGTAATATTGCACAGATTTTATTTAGATTTTACAGATTTGTCCATGAATGTAAAGATACTGATTATGCACAGATTCTTCTATATGCAGAGTTTTCCAATGTACAAAATCTTAATAATTCACAGCTGTTGTTGTGTTGATAATGCACCAAATGAAGTATGACAGTTTTTCAGTGTGCAATTACCTGAGAGCAGTACTGGTTGTAGTTGGTTGTCTATCAGTCAGAAGATTATTAAGATGATGTTTGTGTCCATGTCAGTCAGCCTCAACAGTAAACCAATAAAATCTCCCTCTCTGTGTCACAGGTGCCCACATCCTACAGAGAATGAGTGGCTGTGAATGGGATGATGAAACTGGAGAAATCAGGGGTTTTAATCAATATGGATATGATGGTGAAGACTTCATAGCGATGGACCTGCAGATGCTGACATGGATCACTCCAAAACCACAGGCGTTCATCACCAAACTCAGATGGGACACAGAGAAAGCTAGACTACATAAGAATCAATACTACTTCATCCACATGTTCCCTGACTGGCTAAAGAAGTATGTGCAGTACGCCAGGAGTTTTCTGCAGAGAACAGGTAGAATTACACAACCTGAGATACACACAGTTCTGTACTCCATCTGTTTCTATCCACAGGAGCATCCACTGAAAATAAAACAATGCATAGATGAAGTTGCGATCCAGCTGTCTCGGGTCAATAGGTGTAATCAAAAACCAGGTTACTGTATTAGTGAGGCAAAGCAATTTATTGCTTAGTGATATAATTAACAGAAGAAAAGCTGGTAAAGTAAACAGGGCTGACGGGTGCTGCTAACTCAAAGAACCAATTGAAACAGAGTAATAAAAACTAGCTAAAACAAAATACTATAAGACAACAACTAAACTAAACTCTGCAACCAAACTTAAAGACACGATAGCAACACCCATGTGACTAACAAAAGTAAGTAAACGAGTGCCTGAAAGCACACATTAGCAACAATAGTCATTTCTCAGTAGCTACAGAAAACAAAATCTATAATCCACCCACCTCAAAACATCTGGGTGTAATTTTTGACAACGCTTTTAAATTTGACAAACAAATTTGTTCTGTTGTCAAAACTGGATTTTTTCAGATGAGGCTGTTGGCCAAAGTAAAGCCCTATCTGTACCACAATGACTTTGAGAGAGTCATACATGCCTTTATCACATCTAAGCTAGACTACTGTAACTCTATGTATGTGGGTCTGGACCAGATGTCTCTTTGTCGGCTCCAGCTGATACAAAATGCTGCTGTCCAGCTTCTACCAGGGACACCAAGAAACAAGAGTACTTCACTCCACTGGCTTCCTGTCTTAGAATTGTTTAAGATTTTATTGCTTGTTTTTAAGGCCTTAAATGGGTTGGCACCTTCTTATTTATCCAAGGAAGGATACAGAGGTAGCATCTCGGCTTTGACGAACAGTTTGTTTTTCAGCAGTCTCTCCAAAACTTGGCAGAGATGGAGTATGTGTTTCTCTGGGTTCCTGGAGTAGATCAGTGTGTCATGGAGGTAAACAAAGACAAACCGGTTGATCATGTCACGGAGGACATCGTTAATCAAGTTTTGAAATACAGTAGGGGGCATTGGTGAGTACAAAGGGCATGACTAGCTATTCAAAGTGTCCAAGGGTAGTATTGAAGGATGTTTTCCATTTCCATCTCCTTTGTGGGTCCTGATGAGGTGGTAGGCCTTGCATGAGTCCAGATTAACAAACTAAGCTTGACAAGGCGCACCTGTGAAGTGAAAACCATTTCAGGTGACTACCTCATGATGCTCATCCAGAGAATGCCAAGAGTGTGCAAAGCAGTAATCAAAACGAAGGGTGGCTATTTTGAAGAATCTAAAATATGAAACATGTTTTGACTTATTTCACACTTTTTGTTTACTACATAATTCCATATGTGTTCATTCATAGTATTGATGCCTTCAGTGAGAATCTACAATATAAATAGTCATGAAAATAAAGAAAAAACATTAAATGAGAAGGTTTGTCCAAACTTTTGACTGGTAGTGTACCTGCTAAACCACTAATCTCACTTCGTAGTAGAGTCCTCAGATCTGTCATGTTCAGTTAAGACTCATCAGTTTCTCTCTCCAGATCTTCCTTCAGTGTCTCTCCTCCAGAAGACTCCCTCCTCTCAGGTCACCTGCCACGCTACAGGTTTCTACCCCGACAGAGCCGACTTGTTCTGGAGGAAAGATGGAGAGGAGCTTCATGAGGACGTGGACAGAGGAGAGATCCTCCCCAACCATGATGGAACCTTCCAGATGAGTGTTGACCTGAACATCTCATCAATCGCTCCTGAAGACTGGAAGAAGTACGACTGTGTGTTTCAGCTGTCTGGTGTCAAAGACGACATCATCACCAAACTGGACAAATCAGTGATCAGGACTAACTGGGGTAAGTCAGTCAGAACAGTGGAGTCTGGAAATGAAACATATTTATCTCTGTTCTGCAGTAGAGATGGAATCTAAAGGGTTGTGTTTTGGTTCCAGTTCCTCCGTCAGGGTTTCCTGCTGGTGCTGTCATTGGAGTAGTTGTAGGTCTGCTGCTGCTGTTGCTCTGCATCGCTGGACTCTTCATCTGGAGAAAGAAGACTAACGGTACACAGTAACACAAGAGCAGCTGTCCTGCCTTCATATTCAAAGCAGAAATCTGTCGATCCATCATTTTAACTACAGTCATCTCTCATCTTTATTTCAGGGTTCAAACCTGCTAACAGTAAGATTTTCTGATATTTACTGTAGATCTGTAATCAGTCTGATCTTTACAGTCTTGTCTGTTGGGTTTTGAACTCAAACTTTGTTTTTTTTTTTTTAGCCTCAGAATCTGTAGACAGTAACTCAGATTCCAGCCAATCACAGTGAGTACGTCCTTGTTTCATCTATGCATTGCAGATATACACTCCCTTTAAAAATTTGGGGTCACTTAGAAATTTCCTTATCTTTGAAAGAAAAGCAGTTTATTTTCAATGAAGATAACATTAAATTAATCAGAAATGCAGTCTAGACATTGTTAATGTGGTAAATGACTATTCTAGCTGGAAACAGCTGATTTTTAATGGAATATCTCCATAGGGGTACAGAGGAACATTTCCAGCAACTATCACTCCTGTGTTCTAATGCTACATTGTGTTAGCTAATGGTGTTGAAAGACTAATTGATGATTAGAAAACCCTTGTGCAGTTATGTTAGCACATGAGTTTTCATGGAAAACATGAAATTGTCTGGGTGACCCCAAACTTTTAAACGGTAGTGTAAATGAATCTAAAAACACTTGACAGCATGCTGGGATAATATTTGCACTTCTGTAAACACCAGCCTATTACTCCTTTTCATTATTGGTATCCAATAAGTAGTAATGTATAATGAATTCTACTGAGCATCTGACCAGTTATTTAACTTGTTCATTTCTTAATCTGTCCTGACAGACTCTCAGGGAAGACTGGAGGAGGAGAGTAAACTCCAGTGAAGTTGGGATTCTGTCAAAATCATTAATTGAGTCTGTTTTGCAATTAATAAGCCTCTGCAACTAACCCAAGTTGGAAACTCTTGTCTCTCCAGGTTAATTTTCTGTTCCAGTATTGTGCAAAAGATGTAGACATTTACAATGTTGTTTCTTATCCATCATGTAAAACCATCAGTGAGGTGTCTGATTGGTTCTAAGTCTAACCACAGGTACAAGAACAACTTTATATGATTATTCTGATAGTTTGAACACATACTGCATGTCTACAATAGACTGCTTCTTCTGCTCAAGGATAAATATCTATGAAATATGGTTGACAGATTATAAACTACATGTACTTTGTTTGCCATCACTGTCCAAACACACATTGGTGTCATGGCAGCTGCTGTTGTATTTGTGGTATTTTTGTGTCTTTTTCTTTCTCCTTTATGTCTCCTGCTCAGTTTTCTGCTGTGGGTGTTTCATCCCTCTGACTGCTGCCTTCTCACCTGCTCTGCCTCTAATATCAAACACCTGAAGCTGATCCATGAACCTCCTTCCACAGTAGAAACACACCAGTTCTCTGATCACTCTTCAGCAGATTATCTTTCTACTTCTTGTTGCCGAACTTTCTAGTCATTCCCAAGTTTGCTCTGCTTGTGTCTTCATGTTCTACATGTTTTTCACTCTGAGGGCATTGGACAGCTCTTTTAGTGACAGACTGCTTCACTCCAGGTATGTGAAGGTCACGGGTCCACAGGTCCTTCCTTCCTGCTGGTATCAGACTTTATAATCAGCACTGCTCCTAACAGACCACACACACACTCACTTAATCACAGTTTGCAAACATCGTCATGTGCAAATACACCCAAGTGCAATTCATTTGTGTCTATATTCTTAAATTTGTGTTGTTAGTATTCTTGTGTTCTTCAGTTTTTCATATTTATATGTTGTATGTACAGTGTATATATCTTTTGTCTTTAATTTATAGTTATTTTCTTGGTTTTTCTTACTTTCACTTTGCTGCTGGGACAAATAAACGATACTCTATTCAATATAGATTCCTTGTATACAAATTAGTTTCTTTGTGTTTTCTGGCTTGGTTAATTCCTTTTGTACGACTTTTGCCCATTGTTTTTCAAAATATTTACCTGCATATTAAGTGTTTCGATGTTGGTTGTTTCTGGTTTTTGCCTTTTATCTGCTTCCTCAGTTGGATTTGTTTCCACACAGATAGATCACTTGTTCATTTCCTTTGACTTTCCTAATAAATACTTTTAATTTTGGTTTCTCATGTCCAGCTCTTTGGTCAAACTAAACACCAGGCTAAGCTGTGATTTCATGAACTCAGATTCACAGTTCATGGATTCAGAGAGTTGACTTTTCATTATATTGGTCACAGCACTTTGGGGAAATGATTTAGATTTTAGAAAACTGTAATCTCCACATGTTTTTCATGCAATTATTTTTTGTTTTTATTGGCAGATAATCAGGTTATTAGTTCATGCAAGTTATCAGTAACCTGAATACATTAAAATCCATTGTGCAGAAAAAGTTTTAAATAAAATACAAATGAAAATATAATGTCCTGAACAGGAACTCGTATTCCGCAGTGTGCTAAATATCAGGATAAGATAAGAGTTTATAAATCACACAGTGGGGAAATCTGCAGTCTACCAGCAGCAAATGATGAAGGGCAAATGTGTTGGAAACATCAATAGAAAATAAAGTGCAGCAGTAAATGAGGGAGACCAGTGAAGTTACAATGCAGCATTGAACAGTCTGACTGATGAATGAGCTGCGGAAAGATTCTTGTATATGTTGAAAAATCAGTTTTTAAATGAGTGAAATATGTCAGTTTCTCCATGTTTGATTCACTTAGAGGTTGTAAAGTTAACAGTTAAACTGCCTGAAGTGCACAGACGGATTAAAAAAAAGGTTTAACACATTACATCAACTGTCAGTAAACATTTAAACATCATAAACCACAAATAAATGCAATGCTGGGACATAAAGCTATTATTTAATGGTATTTTGTCAACTGCAGAGAGGTATAATATGAAGCAAGTTCAACATATCCAGACTTTCGTTGTGTAATTCATCCATCCATCCATTATCTATACACCGCTTAATCCTCACTAGGGTCGCGGAGGGGGCAGGAGCCTATCCCAGCTGACTCGGGCGAAGGCAGGGGACACCCTAGACAGGTCGCCAGTCTGTCGCAGGGCTACATATATAGACAAACAATCACTCTCACATTCACACCTACGGGCAATTTAGAATGATCAATTAACCTCAGCATATTTTTGGACTGTGGGAGGAAGCCGGAGTACCCGGAGAAAACCCACGCATGCACAGGGAGAACATGCAAACTCCATGCAGAAAGATCCCGGGAAAGCCGGGACGCGAACCAGGGATCTTCTCGCTGCAAGGCGAAAGTGCTAACCACTACGCCACTGTGCAGCCACTGCGATTATTATCCATCCATTATCAAAACACCGCTTAATCCTCACTAGGGTCGCGGGGGGGCTGGAGCCTATCCCAGCTTGCGATTATTATGTCAATGCAAATTAAAGAAAAATAATGCTTGCAAATGCATGAGTTTATATAAATCAGTAAATTAGGTTTCTTTTAATCTTGCAATTAAATATACTGGACCTGGTCTAATGTGCTGTATATGTAATGGATAGATAATGAAGGACCTAGTTAAAAGGATTAAAAACATGTTTAAAAACAGTGATTAATAGTACAAAGGATTAAAAATACATTTAAAAATAGAAGCAATCGTAAGATAAGAATTATGTGTTAGGAGAGAGTTTAAGTTCATTTAAAAGATACTTTAAAATCATATTTAAAACGTGTTAAATATTGAATTGTTTATTTGTTCTGGTGTGTAGAAGAGAAGTGAATCCAACTCTGTGATTGATTAGCTGTGTCTAGGTTTCGCTGTCGTGCACTTCCTGTTTTGGTCTGTAGGGGGAGCTTGTTGCTTGCGGCTTCTCATACTTTTGGATGAAAGCTAGCAACAACAGCGTGTTTCCTCTTCATTCATTTCCCCCTTTACAGGTAAAAATATAAAGTTATAATGTATATATAAAGTTGTAAGTTGACATTTAAACTGTTGTATTAAGATGTGTGTTTGTTGTGCATTAAATTCATTATACTTTTGGATGAAAGCTAGCAACAACAGCGTGTTTCTTCTTCATTCATTTCCCCCTTTACAGGGGAGTAACATATATGCCAAAAAAAAAAAGCATTGAATTCTGCCTTTATCTACTTCCACAAACAGAATAAACATTTCACCAATTTCACAGTTGGTCTCAGAAATTATTACAGGTTTACCTGAATTGCCTGACACAGTTTTCCACCATTAAAATGTGGAGAAAAAAATGAGGAATCTGTTACTCAGCAGCGTAAGATCAGGTTTCTTTAACTTTCACCAAAAACTGCTTCACTTCTGCATCTTTTGGGCTCATTTATACAAAGAGTGTTTAAAAACCCGTGACTTCTGGACAGCCCTGATTCTCTGAGTCATTCTGAGGGAAAGTCCGGAGCTTCAGGAAAAACAAGCAACTAACTCACTTCTCTGAAATCCGGAAACAGCTTTGGACCAGCGACAGTTGAACTGAACTGGACTTTTGATCTGAAACAACATGAAGAAGTTGTTGCTGATGCTGCTGCTCTGTGAAGCTGCTTCTGCAGGTCAGATCTGACTTTAATCTGTCAACAAGCTACTCGCTGAGGGTTTAGTTTCACTTTCAATTCGGTTTTACCAGCAGCTTAATCTCCATCTGACCGCAGGTTTATATTGACTCCTTCATAATGTTTAGTCTGTTATTAGTTGTGCTGATGCAGATTAAAGTTGTTTTCAGTCCCATGTTGTGGCTGTAAAACGTGAAATAAATAAGACCAGCAGAGCACAGTATGATACCTGAGACACTTTTACCCAAAATGATGACATTTGTTACTCCAGAGTGTTTCTATTTGTAAGAATAACATATTTAGACTCTACTTTTCTCAAGTTAGAATAGAATAATTACAAGTGAAAATTCTCCATCCAAAATTCACTACATTCATTACAGATACAGAAAAGATTTCAGTTGTTGACATTTCATTCTTAAACATTGTTATGTCCTTCGTGTTTGCCTCAGAAATGACCCATTTATCTGCTGTGTTTAAGTTAAAGCACAAAAACTACAGAATTGATGTAAAGTAACTTAACATATTTACTTTAGTGCAGCTGGAATTTCAAGTGTTTCCTTCTGAATGCTTGAATCTCACAACAGCTTCAAAGGAAATCTAACACATGTACCTTGTTTGTCACTTGACTTTTTGACAACAATCATGATTATGTAACGTAATAATGTAACTGACAGTGGACATTTTCTGTAAATCCTACGTCTACTGTTGCATGGGCTGCTGTGACAATGTAAATTTCCCCTGGCATGGGGAGAAATAAAGGACTTATCTATCTATCTTATCTATCTATCTATCTAAAAGTACATTCTGTTGCCAACATGTCTGTAGTTATTAAGTAAAATGTGGAACTCAGGACTTTTACTTTTACGTTGCTTTTAGTGGGAAAGGAAAAGTGTGGTCATGGCTGAAAGAAACTTTAATGAATTCTGAAAACAAGACGCAAACTTCAGTCTCCCATGTCTAAGTCACATGTTCTGCAGCACAACAGTGACATCATTCAACTTCTGCGTTTCTTCTGGAGTATCGTAACTCACAGTGATGCCAATTCTGTTATCCCTTTAACATCCTCACCAAGAAAAAAGCAATGAAAAAATTATTTCTTTATATTTTTTATTTCATTGGGGCACTAAAAACAATCAATTCATTTTTTATGAACAGAACCCCCAGTCTTGGAAATATTGACCTCTACCAAACGGTAGAGCATGTTTTGCATAAATCATTTGACCCTTTTACGTCTTTCTTTTTATGTTTCAATTTACAGTTATGTTCAGTAACTCTTTAGACATGACAATATGTCAAAAAATATTAGCTTACCTTTGAAAATCACAGCAAACAGAGGGCCTCATGGCAGGAGTGATTGTGCTCTTGCTAACTTCCTGCGAGCACAGTCACTTCTTCTGCATGCTATTTCAAAACAGCATGACATCTAGTGTTTTTATTTAGTATAATGTACCTCAACTGAGTGGCAGAGATGGCTGAAACAGGTGAAATTATCTAAAACATATTTTTCAATAAAATATAGTGTCGAAATGTGCTCTACCATTTGGTTGAGCAGAACGTTAAAGGGTTAAGTTGCTTCTGTACACCGTCGCAGTGGATTTGAAATGACGCAGTAAAGATGTGACTGAATTGTTGACTTTCAGCTTTGATTCAAAAGGTTTTTTGGTTTTTTTTTAAAAGTGTTGTATAAACCAGTTAGTGATTTCAAGTTCAGAATATGGAGAAGCACCTGAAGCTGGATGCTCTTAAACTTTGAATTAACGTACCCTTGGCTACATTTGTCCTAATGCCAAAGTTGTCATGAAGTTGTCAGTTGTTAACTTGGTTCGGCCTCCTGATTTATTGACTCCTCAGTCTGAAACTAACTTTCCATTGAATCAGGTCTGTAGTACTTTCAGAAACGAGCACTTTACAGGCTAAATTTGTGTCTATAAAGAGCTGTGAATAGAATTTATTCCTGATGTTGTTATGATCCTGCTCCAGCCTCTGCCCTTCTTCCTCCTTTTCTCTTTTTTCCCATTGTTCCTCATCTGTTTGTTTTGACCTGTCTCTCTCTCTTTGGCTCCCTCTGTCTGTCACCTCTCCCTCATGTCTCTCGCTCTCTCCCTGTCTCTCACCCTCCTGCTTCACCTGCTTCACCTGCCTGCACTCTGTCTTGTTGATTGCTACAATGAGTTTCAGCTGCAGCAATCAGTTCACACCATTCACCTGTTCTCCACCTCACCTCCACCTATTTAAGCTCTGCCCGTTCATTCACTCCCTGCCGGATCATAGAGTCACATCCCTTCATGGCTTCCTTTGCATTCCTGGATTCTGTTTCTCCCCACCAAGCCTCCTACCCCCTGTCAGCTTCAGCCCTTGGACTAAACTGATTCCCCCATCCTGGACTCTGTTCAACTTCTGTTTGTTCTTGGATACTCCCCAGTCTTCAGTACGCCAGTTTTGTTTCTCCACTAGCTTCTGATTCCCCGAGCCTGCCTAACCCTTAGTTCTGTTTTCCCCTGGTTTGTTGTAAGTACATTGCTGTGTTGTTTGGTTCAGTTTATTCCTGTTTGGTTTTGTGGTTTTTGTAGATTTAGTAGTATTGTTTCTTTTAGTGTTCGTTTCAGCTTAATTTATCTCCTGGTTTGTTTTTCCCTTTTCTGTATTAGTTTAGTTATTTGGTTGAATAAATCATTTTCCGTAAATTCACCTGTCTGCCAGTTTTCTGTGTGCCTGCACTTGGGTTCTCCTGCTTCCCCCCGTAACAGTTGTCTTCTATTTTTGCATATTTCTCACACTTAAATGTTCCAGATCCTAAGACTAATATTTATATTTATTTAGTATTACACAGAGATAAACCACAAAACACAAAATGTAGTTTTTAAATGGTGATTTTATTTAAAACTTATATCTCCCCTGTGAAAAAGTAATTGCCCCCCTAAACCTAATAAGTGGTTGGACTTTCCTTGGCAGCAACAACTGTAGTTAAATGTGTGTGATCAGTCTTTTACATTGAGGAATTTTGACCCACTCTTCTCTGCAAAATAGTTTTAATTCAGCCACATTAGATGGTTTTTGCCTTTTTAAAGTCTTGCCACAGCATCTCAGTTGATTGGATTCAAGTCCAGACTTTGACTCGGCCACTCCAGAACCTTCATTTAGTTATTTTTGAGCCACTCAGAGGTGGACTTGTTTGTGTGTTTTGGGTTTTTGTCTTACTGCATAATACATTGTGTTGAGCTTTAGGTCATGAACTGAAGGGTGGATGTTCTCCAGGAGGATTTTCTGATAGAAAGCAGAATTCATGCCTCCATCAATTATGACAAGTCATCCAGGTCCTCAATCCATCACATTTCCACCATCATGTTTCACTGTTGGTATCATGTTCATCTGTGAAATGCAATTTTGGCTTCATACCAGAGGTAACAGACTCATGTCTTCCAAAAAGTTCTACCTGTGACTCGTCACTCCATAGGATGTTTTCCCAAAAGTGTTGGGGTTCATCTAGATATTTTATTGTAAACACCAGACAAACCTTTCTGTTCTTTTTGGTCAGTAGTGGTTTGATCCTTGCAACTCTCCCATGGATGTGATTTTCTCCCAGTCTTCCTTATAGTGGAATCATGTAGATGGACCTTAACTGAGGTCTGCAGATCTTTTGATGTTCATCTGGGTTCTCTTGTGACTCCTGGATTAGATATCAACATGCTCTTGGAGAAATGTTGGTTGAATGGCCACTCCTGGGAAAGTTCACCACTGTTCCATGTTTTCTGTGCATAAATACTCTCACTGTGGTTCTCTGGAGTCCCAGAGTCTCAGCAATGGCTTTGTAGCTATTTCTACACTGATAAATGTCACTGACTTTGTTTCACATCTGTTCTTCAGTCTGTCTCTTTAGAACACATCATGTTTTGCTTTTAGCGACCCTTTAGCTACTTCAAAATGCCACACAGGTTCTATTTAGTGATGTTTTGATTCAACAAGTCTGGCAGTTACCAGATGTAGGTGGGGATGATGAAACTGAACCCAACTGTCTGGGGGCAAAAGCTTTTTTACAGCACTGTATGTAGATTATACACTTTTAACCTCCTAAGTCCTGGCATCCACATATGTGGACGTCTTTTTTGTTTTCAAAAAAGCGTATAATAATAATAATAATAATAATAATAATAATAATAATAATCAGACATTAGATATTATCCGATTATTATAATTATTGGTCACTCCTTTTCCCAAATAACTACAATAAATCTAAAATGGAAGCCCAACCAAAGCTCAGGTCTTAGGAGGCTACTGACTGAAAGAAAAAATGCACCATTGAGTTCAATACAGTCAATTCAGCAAACATACTACCTGTCTATACTGGTGAGTTGTAATTTCAGGAGTAAGTCCCAATAAATGTCCTGTAACTCATAACCTTTTGCAAAATTACTGGACCCATCTCTATAACTGTTGACATATTCACAATAACTAATGCTAAAAATAAGAGTTGACTAATAACAGTGACAGAAGCTGTTTCCTTTGTATTGTTTGTCTGTTCTCCGTCTGCTATCTTGCTATTTCCCACTACCTCATCCCTACTCTCACCACAACCAGTCGAGGCAGATGGCTGCCATCCCTGAACCTGGTTCTACTGTAGGTTCTTTCCTTCTTTAGTTCCTCCTGAGTATCACTGGCTGCTTGCTCATAGGCAATCCAAAGACAACTTTGGATTGTTGGGTTTTCTGTTTAACATTCCTCAGGTCATTACCTTACTATATGAAATGCTATAAGATGGCATATGTTGTGATTCTGTCTGAAATCTGAACTTCTTCTTTGTCCCACAGTGACACACTCCTTAAAATATATCCTCACCGGATCCTCTGGAATCAGAAACCTCCCGGGGTTTGTAGGTGTTGCCATGGTTAACGAAGTTCAGGTGGGTTACTGTGACAGCAACATCAAGAGAGCAGAGTTTAGACCCGACTGGATTAAAAAAATGAAAGTAGATGATCCTCAGCACGTGCAGTGGCATTCCCACGAGTGTTTCACAAGTCACCTCTCCTTCAAAGATCTCCTGGAAAACTTAAAGCAGCGCTTAAACCAAACTGGAGGTAAAGTCCACTTAGCTTTATGGCAGGAGGCTGCTTCCATTATTAACATGAGTGCACACATTTAGAGAGCCATTCTTTATCCATGCTTTATTCGTACATTTAGAACACAGAGTGCTGTACAACTACTTCGTCTGTTCCTTCTAGTGTAGAGTTGTGACCTCAACATTTACCCATCTCTTCCTTAATATTGTTACTTATTAATATTGCTTTATTATTTAGATTGTCACAGTCAGTAAATTATCCAGTGCCCCTTGTAGAGTTTCCTGGAGAACAGGTTGGAATTTATTGATTGATTGATTGATTGATTGATTATTATTATTATTATTATTATTATTATTATTATTATTATTATTATTATTATTATTATTATTATTATTATTATCATCATCATCATTGTCATCATCATCACACAAATAACATCAGAGATGTGAAACAATGAAGATTAGGCACAAAACAATCAAAATGGGCCAAAAATTATGTTAAGGAGATGCAAAATATCCACAAAAAGACAGATAGATAGATAGATAGATAGATAGATAGATAGATAGATAGATAGATAGATAGATAGATAGATAGATAGATAGATAGATAGATAGATAGATAGATAGATAGACCTGCACATTACATATGCATAAGACACACGTAAGTTATGTTAAGCTGCAAGAACAATTTAGAATAACATCAGAGATTACATTTAAATGGGCAAACACCTCAGAAGGTTAGAGGGTTGTTGTGCAATGTGAATATGACATGAACATGAATGTACAGCGGTTCATACAACAGCAGAGTCGAAGAAACCTTCAGCTGAAAGGTCCTGCAGGAGATGTGAAGTGTCATACATTATGTTGAGCGGTTGCTGCAGCATCCTTCAGTCAAAAGCTAACATCAGCAGCTGCTCTGCTTATTCTCTCAGTTTGTAGTTGAGCTCTCAGTAAGAACAATTACTCCACAATCACTTGTCACAGTAAACATTATCACATGCAGAGCTCATCAACAAGGGAAATATCTTCTGTGTTCTTTTGTCTTTTTTGCCCCTGAGAGGTCAACATTGTCCAGCAGATGGTTGGCTGTGAGTGGGACGACGAGACTGGAGAAGTTAAGGGTTTCAACCAGTACAGCTACAACGGAGAAGACTTCATCACTCTGGATCTGGAGACGATGACGTGGATCGCTCCAACACCAAAGGCTGTCATCATGAAACACAAGTGGGACACTGAAAAGGGGAGATTAAACTTCAATAAGATGTACCTCACCAAGCATATTCCTGAATGGCTGAAGAAGCTTTTGGAGTACGGGAAGAACTATCTGCTGCGAACAGGTAGAAGCTCATGACCTGATGCAGCTTCAGAGGCAAAGTTCTCCTCTGAGGTGTTTTTCAGTTTGTACTTGCCTCTCTCTGCAGATCTTCCATCAGTGTCTCTCCTCCAGAAGACTCCCTCCTCTCAGGTCACCTGCCACGCTACAGGTTTCTACCCCGACAGATCCGACTTGTTCTGGAGGAAAGATGGAGAGGAGCTTCATGAGGACGTGGACAAAGGAGAGATCCTCCCCAACCATGATGGAACCTTCCAGATGAGTGTTGACCTGAACATCTCATCAATTGCTCCTGAAGACTGGAAGAAGTACGACTGTGTGTTTCAGATGTCTGGTGTCAAAGACGAACTCATCATCAAACTGGACAAATCAGTGATCAGAACCAATCAGGGTAAGACTGGATCCAGCAATGGATAGTTTCTCAAATCTAAATCCTCAACTTACTGCTGCTGTCTTGTTTTGAAACTGTGTCATCAATCGTGAACTTTGTGGAAAAACAATGTAAAATTATTCTTTTTAAATCCATAAAGACATTGTCATATTCTAACATTCATAAAACACAATGAAAAAACAGCAAATATAATTTAAATAGTGATCTCTGTAGCCGATTTAAATACAGTACTATAGTGTAAAAAGACGTAAAATTACATTTTTGTAAAAGAATGAATTATTATATTTCATTATTATAACTACAAATTATAAATTGTACAAACTGACATCGTTATAGACATTAAAGAAGCTGCTCATTAAGTTATGTGGACATTATCACAGTTTTGCCCCTTTTTGTTTCCTTCTTTGTCTTTTTTTTAACCAGTCAACATACATGTAAATTAGTACTTTTAGACATTATCTTGTTGTTTTATTATATGTTACTTTATTATTATTTATAATAATAATTTCACAAAACTATGAAAACCTGTAAAATAACGTTAAAAAATGATTCTTTTTCAGTCCTTAATATTCATAAGTCCTCCTTTTATTTATGGCAGACATTTGTAAAATAAGGACATTGTTTTGAGTTTAATGCAAAAACAGAATTAGACATTGAAATTATGATGTAGGTGTTGTTTATTCTTTTGAATGAATTACCATTTGTAAAAATCCTTATTTTTGATGTGGTCATTATTGACGGTTTTGTCTTGTTTTTAAGTGTAAATTAATGCTTTTTAGACATTGTCTGCAATTTAACAAAAACAGGGAAATATGTAAAATCACAGAAAAGTGTTTAAGAAATTAAAATGTATTATTATTGTTATTATCTGAACAGTGTATTGGTTTTTTAGTCGAAGTTACTGTCCAACACACTGAACCACCTTCTGAAGGGTGAATGTTGTGTTTTGGTTCCAGTTTCTTCCTCACTGCATCCTGCTGTTATTGGATCTGTTGTTGGACTCCTGCTGCTGTCAATCGGCATCGCTGGGATCTTCATCTGGAGAAAGAACATAAAGAATTAAGTGCGTTTTTCCTCATCATCAAGTCAAATGAACAGACAACAGTCTCGAGAATACAGTTATCTCATTTGTGTTTTACTGTTTAACCCCAGAAGGCTTATTTTCCTCATGAAAAATAAAGTATATGTTTGTATTTCCTTATTTTTTACCATGTGTTAGTGATTCAAGTCCAGCCCTGTTGTTCATTTGATGCCTCTTTATGTCATATGATGCTGTTTTATGTTTCATTCTTCATATAGCTTAAGATTCATCACTTTCATGTGTCAAAGATGCAGCTGCTAATAGAGAAACCACTGATTCCACCTCAGACCACAAAAACTTTATTTTTAGTGCAAATGTTAAGAACCCAAAATACATTTTGTACTGTTTGTAGGAACTCTGTGTGTGTGGTGAAGGGTTTCAAAGCTCATTTAATTGTGGGGATAATATACTGTGTTGTCATTTCTTGTCATTTTCAGTGTGATATTCTAACATTTTAGACGTCTGTGTGAGCACATTTCACTGGCTATAACTTTAATGTAACGTTAGAGTCCTGACTTCTCCAAATAAATACTCAGAGTCGTCTCTCAAGTCCAAGCAAAGTTTTACTTGTGCAAGGAATCACTTGAACAGAGCAGAGTCTGAAAGAGTGACTGGCAATAGGTGGAAACAGTTTAGTTTTTAAGCAGGCACATAAACAAGTTACATTGGTATTATCAGTTTCTGAGCAGCCAGTTTCAACCGGCTGCTTGCAGGATCAACTTGTTATATTTTCATGGTCAAAGTTAGATCATGGAAATTTACTGGGTACATTGGGTTATAGGAGTTCACAGTCACAGTTATACAGTAGTTTGAAATCATAAAGAGCATTTGATCATAACATAATTATAATTTTATAACAGCCATAATTCTTTAAAGACAGCATTTTATATCATTTTCTCCTTCATTTTTTTTATTTTTTGGTCAATTGTAGCATTATAAAACATTCTATGGTAGTTAATCAGTGTCTTGTTTAATAAACTTGTAGGTCAGTTGGATCAAATTTGTACAGTCAGAACATTTCATTTGAAGTGACGTCACATAGAAGCATAAAGAGTTTTAACTCTGATTGCTGCTCTTGAATGCATCCTTGTCTCTTGTATTTGAACGTCCCCACCTCCACTTCTTCCTTTTAGTAATTGGTATTTCCAGATGATGGGAGGCTTTTGAAGAAGAATAGAAATATTTTGGTAGAACTGGATATGAATTCTTGGAAACCACAACCAGTAAAAATCACTTTCTGACACAAACAGGAGCTTCCAGGTGTCCTATCCTCTTCCCTGTTCAGTCAGCTTGAATTACACCCTTCATATACATTTCATAGATACACAGTGGTTCACTGTGTATTCATTTTGGCCTTCACCGACCTGCAGAGGAGTAAAATATTGATACAAATGTGGACGTCCTGCTGCTGTTCTACCTTTTTGCTATTATTCTTGCTGTTTGACCATTTTTCTTCGATTCTTCTTTTAAGTGGAGCTGATGTCCTTTTAGAGACGAGTCACTGAGGTCCATTTACTGTCTGGTTTAAACACAGTAACTCATGCAGGTGATGTTCTGCTTTACTGTGAATGTGACGCACAAACTGACAGCTGGAATCAGTTTATTTTGTTTTAAACTGCCTTTATTTTCATTTTAAAATGGAATGTTTATTTATTCATATCAACTTTTGTAATGAGAGATTAACACTGGGAAGGGCATTCATGGGGCTGTACAGTGGCGTAGTGGTTAGCACTTTCGCCTTGCAGCGAGAAGATCCCTGGTTCGTGTCCTGGCTTTCCCGGGATCTTTCTGCATGGAGTTTGCATGTTCTCCCTGTGCATGCGTGGGTTTTCTCCGGGTACTCCGGCTTCCTCCCACAGTCCAAAAATATGCTAAGGTTAATTGATTATTCTAAATTGCCCGTAGGTGTGAATGTGTGAGTGATTGTTTGCCTCTATATGTAGCCCTGTGACAGACTGGCGACCTGTCTAGGGTGTCCCCTGCCTTCGCCCGAGTCAGCTGGGATAGGCTCCAGCCCCCCCCCGCGACCCTAGTGAGGATTAAGCGGTGTATAGATAATGGATGGATGGAAGGGCATTCATTGAAATACTTTGAAATTTCGACCCTAGAGTGTTACTGAAGGACATAAGACTTATTTACTTTTGTGACATTTTTCCAAATTTTAAATTTTCATCTTGAAATTCAATGTCAGTAAAGTTACCATTTATGGTTCCTTGCCTAGTGGTAAAAATAAATGAATAAATACATTTAACAAAACATTCCAAGGAATGTATATGTCATCACTTAGCACAACTAAAACGTGTGAGTTTCGTCAACTAAACATGGTTAGTTTTGACGTTTCCACCTAAAATATGGAAGAGGGCCGAGCCGCAAGTCCGTCTTTTTCCAACTTCGGAGAAAAGAGAAAGTTTGACACGTTCCAGGCCTCTGCTGATTGGACAAATGCCACGATGTCATGTTCTGTAATGTAGAGTGATCTTGGAAGGTTGGCTGGGTGAAAACCACATGCTTCTAGACCTCACTGAGGCAGATATTTAATGTGTGTGGAAGTTACCAATTATGATCACTTGCTCCATAAAGGGTTAACTGTTCCCTGCTTGACTGTATTTTCTTGGATGAAGTCTTGAGGTGTTTAATCTGATTTTCCTTCAGACTCCACCTCACATATTATGCAAACTAACACCTCCAGTCAAACTTGTTTTGTTCACTATTTCCTTGTGATTGTCTCAGCTGATAAGAAGCACTCTTTGAATTTGTTGTCAGATTTTGTTACAGCTTTCCATGTTTGGATTTGTCATCCCAGTTTCACACACCCCTCAGCAGCAGTGACTCAACCACCACAAAGACAATGGAGCTCGTTTTTCTGCTCGTTTTATTTCCCGTCACACTTTCAGGTAAGTAGTTTTAAGAATTTTAAACACGCAGAGTCTTGTAGAAACTGATTTGTTTGAAAATATGCTGTAGTTTGTTTTACAGGTTTAGCATTCTGACACACCTAAAAGGAAGTGCAATCCAAACAGAAACCACAGATACAGTGCCTTCAAAAGTATTCACACCAGATTTTTTATTTGTAGAAAATCTTTAACAACACATATAATGTTTCTTCCACTTCATGAATATGTGCTACTTTGTGTTGGTCTATCACATGAAATCCCAAATAAAATACATTTAAGTTTGTGCTTGTAACTTCAACTTCAACTTCAACTTCAGCTTTATTGTCATTCAGCAATGTACGTAGTACACAGTTAAACGAAATGACGTTTCTCACATCCATTCACAGTGCAGAAATGAGGGTAATATTATAAAAAGATTAGAATAAATATAAGGTAAAAACAAATATAAGATAATTTTAAAAGACTGAACTAGATTTTAAAAAAACACAAGCATACATCAGACACAATCATACTCGTTACTGGGGTGATAATGAGTGAGATTGATGTGACTACAGTTTTGGGTATGGAGGTAATGGGTCCAGGTCTACATGTGTTGTAGCCACAGGGAGTTCAACATTCTGACTGCCTGTGGGATGAAGCTACTGCACAACCTTGATGTGTGGGTTCTGATGCTATGCAGTCTCTTTCCTGATGGAAGGGCAACAAACAGTCCATGTGAGGGGCAGGAGGGGTCCTTCATGATGGAGGTGGCCCTGCGTATGCAGCGTTCTTGGTAGATATCTTGGAGAGCCGGGAGGGAGGCACTGATGATCCTCTCCGCTGTCCTGACCAAACGTTGCAGAGATCTGCGGTCCAGTTCTGTACAGTTTCCAAACCACGTGGTGAAACAGCCAGTCAGGACGCTTTCCACAGTGGCTCTATAGAAGGTAGTTAGGATGGGAGTTGGAAGGCTGGCTTTGTTCAGTCTCCTCAGGAAGTGAAGCCGTTGTCATGCTTTCTTCACTGTGGAGTCGGTGTGGAGAGACCAGCTGAGGTCATCGGTGATGTGCACCCCCAGGAATTTGGTGCTCTTGACCCGCTCTACCGTGGAGCCGTTGATGTTTCGTGGATGGTGGTCAGCCGGTGGCCTCCTGAAGTCCACCACCAGCTCTTTAGTTGTGGCCACATTCAGGGTCAGGTTGTGGTTGCTGCACCATCCTCCCAAGCGTTCCACTCCTGCTCTGTAGGTCATCTCGTTGTTGCTGATGAGGCCCAGTACTGTGGTGTCATTGGCAAACCTGATGATGATGTTGGGAATCTGTCTCGGCAGCGCAGTGGGTGAGCAGTGTGAAAAAAAGGGGGCTGAACACACATCCCTGGGGGCCACCGGTGCTCAGCGTGATGGTGTCTGAAGTTCTGCTGTCCACATGTACACACTGTGGTAGACAGGAAATCCAAGGTCCAGTTGCAGAGGGAGGTGTTAAGTCCTAACATGGAGAGTTCGTTTACCAGCTGCTGGGGGATTATTGTATTAAATGCTGAACTAAATTCTATGAACAGTATTCTGGCATATGTATTTGGGATGTCCAGGTGTGAGAGGACAGAGTGTAGACTAAAGGATATGGCGTCGTCGGTGGAGCGGTTGGGGCGGTAGACAAATTGTAGAGGGTCAAGAGAAGCAGGAAGGACAGACTTGATGTGCTTCATAACTAAACGCTAGAAGCACTTCATCACAATGGGGATCAGTGCTATTGGGCGGTAGTCATTTAGGCACGTGACAGCCGACTTCTTGGGCACAGGGATGACAGCGGTAAAGACATGACCCCGACATGATTTTTTTGCCACTGTCATGACAAAATGACGTGACAAAATGTGGAAAAGTTCAAGGGACATGAATACCTTTGCAAGGCACTATCTTTGTTTTTTGTGTGTTTTGAATTTCAAATGAAATACTTTTCTCATTTTAAAGCAGCAATCTACAAATGTCTCTGTAGTTTCTTCTGAATCTTGTTGTTGTGTTTAACTTTTTTTGTCTTGAAAGGAATAATATTTGGCAAAAATGCAGATTGACAAAAAAAAAAACAGGACAAAGAAGAGAAAATAAGTTCCACATTAGTGGACTGGAATCATCTTGTTTTGATGGTAACCAGTTTAGATATGGCTATAGATATATACTCACTGGCCACTTTATTCGGTACACCTGTTCAACTGCTCATCAACGTAATTATCTAATTAGACAATCACATGGCAACAACTCAATACTTTTAGGCCGGTAGACGTGGTCAAGGACACTGCTTAGCACTGTCGCCTAACAGCCAGAAGATCCCCGGTTCATGTCCTGGCCTGAGATCTTTCTGTGTGCTGTTTGCATGATCTCACTGCATGGGTTTTCACTGGGTTTTACACCTTCCTCCCACAGCCCAAAAACATGCTGAGGTTTATTATTGATTTGAAATTGTCTGTAAGTGTGAATGTGAGTGTGCTGCGTTGTTGGTCAGTCTGTGTTGCCCTCTGATACACTGGTTACCTGTCAGCTGGGATATGCTCCTCTAAGTACTCTGAATTTCAGGACCATCCCCCAAAATCTCCTGAAAACTGCTTATAAGTTCTCTGAGGCGTTTCTGTTGTTTTTGCTCTTCTAACATTACATTCATAACAACCATTGCATTTCTTTGATCAGACTGGTGAGGAATTAACAACTTATGAACATTTATTTTAAAAGACTTCCCAACAACCTGAAACCTTTTCTTGTCTTCCAGTGGAACACTCCTTGACAGTTTACATTACGCTATCATCTGGACACCAAACTCTCCCAGAATTTCTTGCTGTTTATGAGGTTGACGGTGTGCAACTTACTTCCTGTGACAGCAACAATAAAACAGCAGAACCCAGGCAGGTCTGGATGAAAAAGTTATTGGACAACGAACCTCAACACCGCGAGTTGCACATTCAGTCTTGTGTGGGTGCCTATTGGGATTCAAAAGAATGTATTGAAGACTTTAAACAGCACTTTAACCTAAATACAGGTATAGTTAATATACTGTCTTTTTATTTTCATGAAGAATGTTACTACAGCATTTTCATACTATTTCACTGCAGTCTCTGTCTCCTTCCCAGAGGTTTGGTTTTTTCAGGTGATGATTGGCTGTGAATTGGACAATGAGACGGGAGAAGTTAGTGGATATAGTCGGTATGGTTACGATGGAAAAGAATTCATATCACTGGACTTGAAGACACTGACATGGCGATACACAGAGATGACTGCCAGCTTCAAGCAAAAGTGGGACAGAGACAAAGCTCGATTACGCTTAAGTAGTGATTTCCTCAAAAACATTTGTCCTCAGTGGTTGAAGAAGTATTTGAACTATGGGAGGAGCTTCTTGCAGAGAAAAGGTAGAATAAGCTCCTGTGTGGTTGTGATGTGTTCGTCACTCCTTTCTTCCTTCTGTTTTCATTTTTGGTTTCATTGTCTCTCTCTGCAGATCTTCCCTCAGTGTCTCTCCTCCAGAAGACTCCCTCTTCTCCGGTCACCTGCCACGCTACAGGTTTCTACCCCGACAGAGCCGACTTGTTCTGGAGGAAAGATGGAGAGGAGCTTCATGAGGACGTGGACAAAGGAAAGATCCTCCCCAACCATGATGGAACCTTCCAGATGAGTGTTGACCTGAACATCTCATCAATCGCTCCTGAAGACTGGAAGAAGTACGACTGTGTGTTTCAGCTGTCTGGTGTCAAAGACGTCATCATCAAACTGGACAAATCAGTGATCAGGACTAACTGGGGTAAGTCAGTCAGAACAGTGGAGTCTGGAAATGAAACATATTTATCTCCTGAAGTAGAGATGAAATCTGAGGGTTGTGTTTTGGTTCCAGTTTCTCCGTCAGGGTTTCCTGCTGGTGCTGTCATTGGAGTAGTTGTTGGTCTGCTGCTGCTGTTGCTCTGCATCACGGGACTGTTCATCTGGAGAAAGAAGACTAACGGTACACAGTAACACAAGAGCAGCTGTCCTGCCTTCATATTCAAAGCAGAAATCTGTCGATCCATCATTTTAACTACAGTCATCTCTCATCTTTATTTCAGGTTTCAGACCTGTTAACAGTAAGATTTTCTGATATTTACTGTAGATCTGTAATCAGTCTGATCTTTACAGTCGTGTCTATTGGGTTTTAAACTCAAACTTTGTTTTGTTTTTAGCTTCAGATTCTGCAGACAGACATTCAGATCCTAACCGATCACAGTGAGTATGTCCTTGTTTCATCAATGCTTTGCAGATATAAATGAGCCTAAAAACACTCAACAGTATACTGAGATAATATTTGCTCTTCTGTAAACACCAGCCTATTACTCCTTTTAATTGTTAGTATCCAATAATGAGTAATGTATAATGAATTCTACTAAGCATCTGACCAGTTATTTAACTTGTTCATTTCTTAATCTGTCCTGACAGACTCTCAGGGAAGACTGGAGGAGGAGAGTAAACTGCAGTGAAGTTGGGATTCTGTCAAAACTGTTATTTATCTAATAGCGTACTTGATTTTTTTTGCAATTTTTAAGCCTCTGCAACTAACTTAAGTTGGAAACAAAACATGTGGACACTTTTAATGTTTAGTTTCTTATCCATCATGGAAAACTATCAGAGGCGTCTGATTGGTTCTAAGTTCTCCAGCAGAACAAGAAATAAAGAACAATCTTAAATAAACAAGTGTCTTGAGCAAGAACCAGCAAGAAGAACAAGGAACCTGCATCAGATGACGGAGCCTCTACAGAGTCACAGTTACCAGAGACTGAAACATGAGGACAGAAATAAGAACAGAGCTGCAACATTCTCCGTTTCTGCAACTTATAAATCTATATTATTGATAAGCTGCTGATTATTAGTGACTTCAAACAGTTAATCTACAAACAACTTTTCTTGCTCAAACATCTGATCTCAACAACTCATTCTAAATGTTAATAACTTCTAGTTTTACTCACAATGTAACTATGGAACAGAAACAACACTTCTCAGCACTATCGCCTCACAGATAAATGATCCTTGGTTCGCATCCTGGCCTGGGATCTTCCTGTGTGCAGTTTGCATGTTCTCTCTGCATGGGTTTCCTCCAGGTTCTCCGGCTTCCTCCCACAGCCCAAAACCATGGTGAGGTTAATTCATAATTCTAAATTGCCCATAGGTGTGAATCCAAATGTGATTGTTTGTCTCTGTAGCCCTGCGATAGACTGGTGACCTGTCCAGGTGTTCCCTGCTTTCACCCCAAGTAGCTGGGATAGACTCCAGCCTCCCATGACCCTGATGAGGATTAAGTGGCGTATAGATAATGGATGGATGGATGGATGGATGGATGGATGGATGGATGGATGGATGGATGGATGGATGGATGGATGGATGGATGAGGTAGAGGCTCATCTATGTTTAAAAAAATAGTTTCCTTGTGTTCTTTGGTTAGGTGAACTCCTTTTGTATGACTTTTGTCTATTGTTTTTCAAAATGTTTACCTGCATATTAAGTGTTTGGATGCTGTTTGTTCCTGTTTCTGCAATCTGCAGTATTACAGCAGCAAAGGGAAAGTGGAATGTCTAGAAAACATCACTAGAAAATGAAAATGAACCAAAACCATACACAAATCGGATTCTTTCATGTGTGGATATTCAAAAAATTCCTCAATGTGGAAAATAACAACATTGCACATATCAATGGTATAGCACAGAATTCCCCATAAGTAAAAATACTAATACTAGAAATGTTAATACAGAATAGATTATTCTATATGTACAAAACCTGATAAATCACAGATCTTTTCAGTTAGTAAAATATGTCAGTTTCTTCATGTTTGGTTGTTTTTAAAGTTAACAGTTAAATCCTCCAAATGTGTACAGATGGAGGAAAAAAGGTTTAACACATGACATTAACTTTGGGTAAACTTTTGAACACCATTAAATACACACAAATGATGGAATACTGGGACATGAAAATGTTGTGTAATGATATTTGGTGGAGTCTCCTACCTGTGATGGAATGAACCATGTTGCCTGGCCAGAGGGGGGTGTGCATCATCCAGTGTTTAATTCTGGGGAAAATATTACATATGAAGAAGGAATATCTTGTTCCAGATTACAATAACAAGCAGTTTGGAGAATCGCAACATCACAAAAATAGCCTTAAACTTTCAATTTTAAGCCCAGATCACTGCGGGTTCAGAGGGAACTCCCCCCTAAAGTGCACAGCGCACTATCAGTGATTAACAACACACACGGAAGTTCAACAGTCAGATGATTAAAACTATAACAAGATGGTTAAGTTCGTGATCGTTGTTTTTACTCTATTTTGCCGCGTAGCATTTCCAGGTAAGATCTGATTTCTGTTTTTAAAACTGTCTCTAATGGCACTAACAGAAAACCGTTTGTCATAGTTTCACTTTCACTTATACACAGGGGTGAAAGTAGTTTTAAATTCTTGCCGGTACTATTACCAAAACCCTCATCTCGCTCTTAACATCTTAACATCGTGGCATGGAGTGCATCCCTGTTTCCCATGCTGGGCATACAACCATTCATTTCTGCTTTTAAATTGTTCATATTGACCCTTTGTCCAAATGGAAGGATAAGCAGGAGGCGTAGCATCATCATCACCTGTGCTTTTTTTCTGGGGATCCTGCAACTGCTTCTTTCTCCTGACATGGTGCCTCCTCACCCTGACTCTCAGCTTGCTCTACATCTTCATCACTGGATGTTTTTCAGATTTTTTGTGGTAACGCATCTTCAGTGTCCCTGTCTTTTCTTTTAAACATAGAGGTTATTTTCTTCTGCATTATTACTTTGACAAAAAAAAAAAAAAAATCTTGACTGTTTTGTAGTGCTCCTCTCCATTTTTATTTAAAATATCTGTCGATGATAACCGTTGTAAATCCTGTTGAAAGTTTTTCAGCCAATCACAAGAACATGTGGAATTTCAGGTGTAATTTATTTGCTCGCCCCGTCCCGGCGCTTGTTGACGTCTATTGACTAGTTGTGGAAAATGTCCCAGTGCGATAAATCAAGCGCACCTATTTGCTATTGGCTGCTATTGGCCATAGCAATCGCTGTGTTACGGAAGTAGACACGCATGCGCACTCACATACTGCTGAGTGAACTCTGGTTGATAGCAGGCAACCAGGTGGCGTACCTGTGGAAGAGCGGCGTACCGCCACCGGATCTTTTCCGGGTACTGCGTACCGCCACCAGAACTTTTGCTGGTACGCAGTACCGGACCGTACCGGCTTACTTTCACCCCTGCTTATACAACTAAAAAAAACTCCTAAACTGTACTAAACTCCAGAAACCACTAATTCTGTTGTCATGCTGCCAAAATTTCTGAGTTACTGAGTGGAGTCACAATGCTGTTTAGCAGTTTAGCAGATTTTAGGAGCTTGTTGGATTCTGAAGTGATTTCCTGCACTTTGATCCGTTATTTAACAAACGTTATTTTGTGTTATCAGCCTCTTTTTGTTGTGATCGTCTGCCAAGTTCTCACGACTGTCAGTAGCCGATAAACTGATGCGTAGATTAAAATAAATGATTGTGTCATTCTGTCATAAAAATATGGGAAAAAAGTTATACTTTCACTTAATCAGTTCTCATCACGACTTACAAAGATTTATTTATTAAGATTAGTAACTTTGAAATGTCAGTTTCTCTTTACATCAGGCTGTTTTTGATGAGAAAGAAAACAAAACAATAAAAAAGTATTTATTTTCATATAATAAATGCTAAGTGAATAGTTTTCTTTATTATCACAGTCTGGGATGTGTCAGTTTTTAGCCCCAGCATTGATTTTGATGCATTATAATTTTTTGTGCAGTCTCATATTTTTTACAAAGATTCAGGACCATAATAACAAAAATGTCATTGCGACAAAACTGTCAAACTATAGCAGCATAACTAAGGCACAGTTCAGGTGATCCTGAGCAGCCCCAACTAAAAGCTTGATCAAACAGGAAAGTTTCAAGCCTCATCTTAAAAGTAGAGAGGGTGTCTGCCTCATGAACCCAAACTGGGAGTTGATTTCACAAAAGAGGAGCTCATAACTGAAGGCTCTCCCTCCCATTCAGCTTCTGGAAACTCTGGGAAGCACAAGTAAACCAGCAGTCTGAGAGTGAAGGCCTCTGTTAGGATCACATGGTTCTGATAAAAACTCAGAGTGAGTCAGTTAAGTAAATTCAAGAACTGATAACTTTCTTTTCCCTCCAGTGAAACACTCCTTGGTGTTTTCCCTCACTGCATCTTCTGGAGTCCCAGACTTCCCAGAGTTTTTGGGTTCTGCACTGGTTGATGAAGTTCAGGTGGGTTATTTTGACAGCAACATCAAGACGGCTCAACCCAAAGTGGATTGGATGAGAAAGTTGATGAAGGATGACCCACAACACCTGGAGTTCTACGTTAACAGATGCATTGAAAACCAGCACTTCCTCAAAGCCACCATTGACAGCTTGGTGAAACGCTTAAACCAAACCGAAGGTAAGATATTTTTAAAAATATGTTTTCACTGCTGAAATGCATTGTCCCTCTGTTGGAAGATGCTGCACTAAATATCAGTCCTTCTTCAGTGTTTTTAGGACAAGGCTTAATTCAATTCAATTCAATTCAATTTTATTTATATACCGCCAATTACAGTCAAATTGTCTCGAGACGCTTTACAGAACCCATATGCCTGACCCCCAGAGCAAGCCAAAAGGCGACAGTGGCAAGGAAAACACCCTTATAACAGGGAAAAAAACCTCGAGCAGAACCCGGCTCTAATGTGGGGGGACCCATCTGCCTGCTGGCCGGTCGGGTTAAGAGGGACAGAAGAGGTAGAGAGGTAGAGATAGAGAGATAGAGGTAGAGGGATAGAGATGGAGGGGTAGAGGTAGAGATAGAGGGGAAGAGGTAGAGGGGTAGAGATAGAGGGGTAGAGGTAGAGATAGAGAGGTGGGGGGTGGGACACAAGGACCATAAAACACAGCCACACATCTGAAGCATCCAGCTCTGGGACCAGGGACACTCGGAGAAAGGACACAGAAAGAAACAGAGTGAATGTAATGCAACAATGGTGTATATAGTAAATACAAAGGTAGTTAGAGAAGGGCTCAGTGCATCCAGAGAGGTCCCCCAGCAGCCTAGGCCTATAGCAGCATAACTAGGGGCAAACTAAAGGGACGTCAAGAGGGGAAGTCAGTTTTGCAAATGAAAACACAAGCTCACCCCGTCAGGGTCCCCCAGTCAGCCCTAACTATAAGTTTTGTCAAAAAGGAAGGTTTTAAGCCTGGTCCTAAAAATAGAGAGGGTGTCCGCCTCCCGGACCCAAACTGGGAGCTGGTTCCACAGGAGAGGCGCATGATAACTGAAGGCTCTGCCTCCCATTCTACTTTTCGAGATTCTCGGAACAACAAGTAAGCCTGCAGTCTGAGAGCAAAGAGTTCTGCAAGGATAATATGGTACTATCGGGTCTTTAAGATATGATGGAGATTGGTTGTTAAGAACTTTATATGTCAGAAGAAGGATTTTGAATTCTATTCTAGATTTAACAGGAAGCCAATGCAGAGAAACCAGTATAGGAGAAATATGATCTCTCTTGCTAACTCCCGTCAGTACTCTGGCTGCAGCATTTTGGATCAGCTGTAGATGTTTCAGAGAGCTATTGGGACAACCTGATAATAAGGAATTACAGTAGTCGAGCCTAGAAGTAACAAATGCATGGACTAGTTTTTCTGCATCACTCTGACACAGGATGTTCCTGATTTTCACAATATTTCTCAGGTGGAAAAAGGAAGTCCTACAGATTTGTTTTATGTGCGAGTTAAAGGACATGTCCTGGTCAAAGATAACTCTGAGTTTCCTCACAGTAGTACTGGAGGCCAATGTAATGCCATCCAGAGTAACTATATGCTTTGAAAGCAATTCTCTAAGATGTTTGGGGCCAAATACAATGACTTCAGTCTTGTCTGAATTGAGTAGTAAGAAATTATAGGTCATCCAGGTCTTTATGTCCTTAAGACAATCTTGCAGTCTAGCTAGCTGATTAGTTTCATTTGGCTTCATAGATAAATACAATTGAGTGTCGTCAGCATAACAATGGAAATTAATACAGTGCTTCCTAATAATATTGCCTAAGGGAAGCATGTATAATGTGAACAGTATTGGTCCTAAGACAGAACCCTGAGGAACTCCACGGTTAACCCTAGTATGCTCAGAAGAGTCATTGTTGACATGCACAAAGTGGAACCTGTCTGATAAGTAGGATTTAAACCAGTCCAGTGCTGTCCCTTTAATGCCAATAGAGTGTTCTAGTCGCTGTAATAAAAGTTTGTGGTTGATTGTATCGAATGCTGCACTAAGGTCCAATAAAATAAGTATAGAGACTAGTCCATTATCTGACACTATGAGAAGGTCATTAGTAACTTTCACCAGAGCTGTTTCTGTGCTATGATGCACTCTGAAGCCTGACTGAAACTCTTCAAACAAGCTATGCCTTTGTAAATGTTCACATAATTGATTTGCAACTGTTCTTTCCAGAATTTTGGAGAGAAATGGGAGGTTGGAAATTGGTCTATAGTTGGCTAAAACATCTGGATCTAGAGTGGGCTTTTTAAGTAAAGGTTTGATTACAGCAACCTTAAAAGCCTGTGGTACATAGCCTGTTACTAGAGAGAGATTAATCAGATCTAACATTGAGGAATTAACTAAAGGTAAAGCCTCCTTGAACAGTCTAGTTGGGATAGGATCTAAAAGACATGTTGATGATTTGGATGTAGAAACTATTGAAATTAGTTCAGAGAGATGTATGGGAGTGAAAAATTCTAAATATCCATCTGGTCTTACAGCCAATTCTAAAGTATCTGTACTCGATGATACATCTGTGACATTTGTAGGAAGGGCCAGATTAATTTTTTCTCTAATCGTAATAATTTTGTTTGTAAAGAAGCTCATGAAGTCGTTACTGCTCAAAGCTAAAGGAATACAAGGTTCAACAGAGCTCTGACTCTTTGTCAGCCTGGCTACAGTGCTGAAGAGAAACCTGGGGTTATTCTTGTTTTCCTCTATTAAAGATGAATAATATGTTGTCCTGGCATTACGAAAAGCTTTTTTATAAATTACTTGACTATTTTTCCAAGCTACATAAACTTCCTCTAAATTAGTGGAATACCACTTCCTTTCCAGCTTTCGGGACGCCTGCTTTAAAGTCCGCAGCTGGGAATTATACCAAGGAGCAGGTCCTCGCTGAGATAGAACTTTCTTTTTTACAGGTGCAACACTATCAAGTGTTGTATGCAGTGAGGCTGCAGCATTATTAACAATATAATCCACTTCTGTGGGGGTAAAATTATAATATTTCCCTTCCATTATATCAGTAAGTGGTGCTGGACTAAATAGAGAGGGTATTATTTCCTTAAATTTAGTCACTGAATTGTGAGACAGACATCTACTGTAATGATATTTATTCTTATCTCCTATACAATCTATTGTTGTAAATTGAAATGTTATCATAAAATGGTCAGAAAGAAGAGGGTTCTGGGGAAATACTGTTTGATTTCTATGCCGTAAGTCAGAACGAGGTCAAGGGTGTGATTAAAACTATGAGTTGGTTTATTTACATGTTGAGAAAACCCAATTGAGTCTGATATTGAATTAAAAGCAGTCGTAAGGCTGTCACTGTCCACGTCAACATGAATGTTGAAGTCACCCACAATAATGACTTTCTCTGAGCTGAGCACTAAATCAGATAAGAAGTCTGAGAATTGAGATAAAAACTCAGAGTAAGGAGCAGGAGGATGATATACAACAACAAATAAAACTGGTTTCTGAGATTTTAAATCTGGATTAGAGAGACTGAGAGTAAGATTTTCAAATGAACTGTAACTAGGTTTAGGTCTCTGGTTCATTTTTAAGCTAGAGAGGTAAATTGCTGCCACTCCTCTTCCTCGGCCTGTGATTCGAGGAACATGACAGTTGGTATGACTAGTAGGAGTTGATTCATTTAGACTAACATATTCTTCCTGCTGCAACCAGGTTTCAGTCAAACAGAACAAATCAATCTGGTTATCAGTTATCAAATCATTTACTAACAGAGATTTAGACAAGAGCGATCTAATATTTAACAGACCACATTTAATTGTCCTGTTTCTTCGCTCAGTTCAAATAGTGGTATTAATTTTAATTAGATTTTTATGGTTACTATGTCTTTTGTTTATTTTTGAATTGTTTAATTTATTGAATTTTGGTGGTCGGGGGACAGACACAGTCTCAATAAAGCTAACTGAGTTACTGGAGGGTGACAGCTGAGAGGAAACTGCAGAGAGGTGTGGAAGACTACAACTCTGCATCCTGGTCTGAACTCTGGGTCGTCTTGCTTTAGGAGTTGTAATAAAATCAGCCATATTTCTAGAAATGAGAACTGCACCAGCCAAAGTGGGATGGATGCCATCTCTCCTAATCAGACCAGGTTTTCCCCAGAAAGAGCTCCGATTGTCTATAAAGCCAACGTTGTTTGCAGTGCACCACGTAGACACCCAGCGGCGAAACGATGACATGCGGCTAAACATATCGCTCGTCAGATCTGGCAGGGGTCCAGAGAAAACTACGGAGTCCGACATGGTTTTGGGAAAGTTACACACCGATGCCACACTAATTTTGGTGACCTCCGATTGGCGTAACCGGGTGTCATTACCGCCAACATCAATAACAATCTTACTGTATTTACGATTATCTTTAGCCAGCAGTTTCAAATTTGCTTCTATGTCGCCCGCTCTGGCCCCTGGGAGGCATTTTACTATGGTCGCTGGTGTCGCTAGCTTCACGTTTCTGACTATGGAGCTGCCAATGATCAGAGTTGGTTTCTCAGCGGGTGTGTCGTTGAGTGGGGAAAAACAATTAGAAACGTGAAGCGGTTTGTGGTGTGCCGGGACAGTGGGCTTGAGCTTAGGGCTACGTTTCCTACGAACTGTCACCCAGCTACCCTGACTTCCCGGCTGCTCGGGAGCTGCTAGGGGACGGCTAGAAGAAGCTACACTAGCAGAAGCTACACTAGCAGCTATGCTATTGCGGTCCGCACCGGCTAAGGGGGCCTGGCTAACAGCTAGCGGGGTGTTTTCCATGATGCGGAGCCGCGCTTCCAATTCAGAGAGCCTCGCCTCCAAAGCTACAAAGAGACTGCATTTATTACAGGTATCGTTATCACTAAAGGAGGCAGAGGAGTAACTAAACATGTGACACACTGAGCAGGAAAGAGAAGGAGAGGAAGAGGGAGAAGCCATGCTAACTGCTAAGTGCTAGGCTAGCGGACAGACATAACAGATTAACTTAGAATTAGGTACTGAGAGGTTGTGTGAAGAAAATGAGTGTATGTTACGATTCAAATATTACCGCTACACAGATTTAATGAATATCAAATTAGATGGAGTGGATAAGCTACAACAGTCACAGAACACAACACAGCGCTACAACAGGAAGTGACGCAATACGCTCACCGTAACGTCAGACGTCAGCAGGGAAATCCAATGACTTGACTTAATGACTTGCAGCCACTTCTACTACATTTGTGAAGCTAAAAACTGCCCAACTGAAAACATCTGCAGGCAGAACAGCTGGTGTCTTTATGAAATTATTTGCTGATGAATGAAATTTTCTGCTACAATTTTCCTTGTAGAAACATAATTTGAATATTCCCTGTAGAGTTCTCCTGCAATCATTAAATCCTGGACAGCCAGTTTCTCACAAGATCTGTATTTACTGACACTTCATATGAGAGTTTCATGGACATTACAGCAGTTTGATGGAACTGCCTGAAGTCCAGTAATGGCTTCTCTCTGTTACCTTTGATTTTTGATTTGATAATTTTATGGGCTCCTTCCCAGTGTGATCAACCCACTCATTGTGCAGCTCTGCCTGTCTAGAACCATTCATCCCATATTCTGTATGGTTTGTTGCAGCCTCCTGATTACATCCCTGCATGCTTCAATAGGTGTCAGTGGTAAAGTGACAATATTTACTGTTAGGAATTCATTCTTAGTTTCCCTTCATGTTATGCTTCTGTCTCACTTCAATCCATCCACAATTTTAGGATAATGATTGTCTGTGAGTTGCTTTCATTGGTCCAATAACAGCTGCAGTAGATGAACATCCTGTGTGTCAGTAATCAGTGTGTCTGTGGTAAAGCAGTGGGGCAAATAATTTTCCAGAAAATGTAATTTAGGATAAATGCATCTGTTGTACATGTTGGTCTTCCTTCAGCTGCACAATCACCCTGTTAGGCCACAGCAACAAGACTATACAGCTGACACACAGAGTCAAAACAGCGAAAAACACAAACACATGCATTGGTAAAACATAAAAATGGGTGAAATCCTCACAACATGGGCACACAGAGAGAGATCACTGCATTTGTACATCAAGGTGGATAAACAGCAGAGTGGCGTCTGTTGCAAGATATCCAGGAGATCTTTGCCCATAAAGACAGGAAACACAACAAACCTCTTTCACCATTTAAATGAGTTGTGTTACCATCTGAACAAGTTAACAGAGAACTAAAGTCTCTGTTCCACACTCTTGACACTGAATCAAGTGAGTTGTGTTAACATCAGTTGTAAGGAGTCACCGTATGCCTGTTTGGTCATTAGTGGGTCTTTTCTGTTCAAGGAAACAGACTGTTTGTCACTTTATAGGTCAAATTTTTCTATTGTGAATATATTTATATGTTACTATTACGAGGCATACAAATCTAAATATGTGCGTCCTCGCTAATATTGCAGAATAACCTGTTTGCTAAACAACCATCAATCAATTTTAAACAGCAAAAACCACTTAAATGAAAGATTCACTGCAGAGTTTATTGTGATAACAATGCAAAACGATAACCCTTTATTAACCGCACTGCAGGGAAACTTGCATTGTTACAGCAGTAAAGTGGATAATACAAACATGTAACCAATGTCAGCAGAAATTAAAAAATAAAGAAAGAATATTCATAAGTACTAGCTCAGATTGTCCAAATTACTCTGGATGTGGAAATAACAATATTGCACGTATCAATGGTATTGCACAGAATTTTCAGGAGATAAAACACTGATTGAACCGTATTAATATTGGACACATTTAATTTATATTTTCCAGATGTCCATAAGTGGAAAAATACTGACATTGCACAGATTATTTTAGATGCAGGAAAAACTGATATAGCACAGAGTTTTTAAATGTACAAAACATTAATAATTTACAGCTGTTAATGTGTTGAAAATACACCAAATGGAGTATGACAGTTGGTTGTCTATCAGTCTAAAGATTACTGAGGTGATATTTGTGTCCATGTCAGTCAGCCTTAACAGTGAACCAATAAAATCTCCCTCTCTGTGTCACAGGTGTCCACATCCTACAGCAAATGAGTGGCTGTGAATGGAATGATGAAACTGGAGAAATCAGGGGGTTTAATCAATATGGATATGATGGTGAAGACTTCTTAGTGCTGGACCTGCAGACGCTGACATGGAACGCTACAAAACCAGAGGCGTTAATCACCAAACTGAGATGGGACGCAGACAAGGATGTAATGCATGGCTATAAATACTACTTCATGCACTTGTACCCCGACTTGCTGAAGAAGTATGTGCAGTACGCGAGGAGTTTTCTTCAGAGAACAGGTAGAATTACACAACATGAGATAGACACAGTTCTGTACTCCATCTGTTTCTATCCACAGGAGCATCCAGTGAAAATAAAACAATGTATCGATGAAGTTATGATCCAGCTGTCTAGGATCAGCTCAGTGTTACAGAAAAACAGGTTATTAGTGAGGTAAAGCAATTTATTGCTTAGTGATATAATTAACAAAAGGAAAGGTGATAATAAAACAAAACAGGGCTGATGGGTGCAGCTAACTCAAAGAACCAATTAAAACTGAATTATAAAAACTAGCTAAACAAAATACCACAAGACAACAACTAAACTCTGCAGCCAAACTTAAAGACATGATAGCAACACCCATATAACTAAGAAAAATTACTAAACGAGTGCCTCAAAGCATATATTATGTTACGTGGCTGCAGACTGAGCCTCCGAGAGGACAGGGGGAGCAATAAACCAGGGTCTATGCAAAAACATACTGAACTAACTACTGAGTACTACTAAATAACACCTAGCAAGGAGAGCAAGAAAACACTAGAACTCTAATAACTAATCAGCTGAACTAATTTTAGCGCTTCATACTCAGACCTGACACAGCAAGAAATTACACGCCACTAATCAGTAGCTACAAACAATCACTGGCCTTACAAAGGGTACGGCGATTAAGCAGGGAACTTAACTGTCACAAGGCATGAAAGAGAACAGGGTTGGAAGTGGCAGGCTGGAGTAATGTGTGGCATGCCCAATGGCAGAGTGGGGTAGGTGCCGTAGATGGAGAGACTTTGTCCGGCAGGGTGAGGGTCCTGGTAGAGAGGTAGGGAGTGCAGGTGGACTTCAGGAGACTTCCAAGAGTACAGACAGATGAGGGAGGGTGCAGAGGAATTCGGGCTTGAGCAGGCAGGAGGTTCAACCTGGACAGCAGGAAACATGAAATTAGTACAAGGCATGAAACAAGGAGCTAGACTTGAACGAGAATCTGAACTGAGTGAGACTGTTCAATGGTCCGTCGCTGAGTAGTGTGCAGAGTCTGGGTTTATGGAAAAGGAGTTAATCAACATCATCACTCCCACCTGCTCATGCGCCAATTCCCACTGATTGAATTGGCAGCACCGGCAGGACAGTGATGGTTGGCCTGCTTCACCATCCTCCTGGAGGCCTGTAGGAAGGAGGCACATGCCCACTTCCAATTCCCCTCACATCTCTTGATGAAGGTTTGAACCGAGGGTACAGTGATCTCGGGAGAAAAAGGTACAGGGGTGTAACTTCTGGTCGAAGCGTTGGGAGAGAACAGGACCCACACCAGTGTCAGAAGCATCCACCTCAATGATGAATAGAAGGCTGGGGTCGGGTTGAGTTTGGATGAGGGCCGAGACGAAGCCATGCTTGAGATCTTCAAAGGCTTTATCAGCTTTAGGGGACCACAGGTAAGGCTTGGAGGTGGAAGTGAAGGCTGTGAACTGGGCGACAACTTTGCTGTAGTCTCGGATAAAGAATCTGTAGAAGTTTGTGAATCCCAGGAACCATTGTAGTTGCTTCTGAGTCTCCAGTTTCGGCCAATCCCTCACTGCCGCCAGCCTTTCCGGGTGCATCTTTTTTAGGTAGCATGGAACTCACACTTCTCGGCTTTGACGAACAGTTTGTTTTTCAGCAGTCTCTCCAAAACTTGGTGGACATGGAGTACATGTTCCTCTGGGTTCCTGGGGTGGATCAGAATGTCATCAGGGTATACAAAGACGAACCAGTTGATGATGTTACAGAGGACGTTGATGAGATTTTGAAATACGGCAGGGGCATTGGTGAGTCCAGAGGGCATGACTAGCTATTCAAAGTGTCCAAGAGGAGTATTGAAGGCTGTTTTCCATTTATCTACTTTGTGGATCCTGATGAGGTGGTAGGCCTTGTGTAAGTCCAGTTTAGGGAAGATGGTGACATCATGCAGGAGAGTGAAGTCAAAACTGATTATAAGCAAGGGGTAGGTGTTTTTGATGGTGATATCGTTCAGTGCATGGAAATCTATACAGGATCAGAATGTTCTATCCTTTTTGTCCACAAAGAAAAACTGTACCCACTGGAGAGGACGAAGGCCAAATGATTCCTGCAGCTAATGAGTCACTGGTGTAGGTCTCCATGGCAGCTGAACAAAATGAAGTGATTATGTACAGCTGCTTCACTCAGTAGGTTACTATAATAGAGAACAATGAGTAATATTTAAATAGATGACAGTAAAAAGTACAGATACGCAAGTTTACAGATTAAACATTTTGTTCAGCTGAAAATGTGTATTGCTCATAAAGAATCGTCAGGAGGGTCTCTCTTTGGTTAAAGGGAGACGCTTCTTACAGCTGATTGAAATCTGAAACTCTGAACAGAACCTGCTCCAGACCAGGTTAACTCCATAGCATCAGTTACCATGGAGATCTAGCGGGGTGAAAGTGAGCCACCTTTGTGACACTGAAAATTCTGACTTTAGGCTCAACATACCTGCTGACCCACTAATCTCACTTCCTAGTAGAGTCCTCAGATCTGTCATGTTCAGTTAAGACTCATCAGTTTCTCTCTCCAGATCTTCCTTCAGTGTCTTTCCTCCAGAAGACTCCCTCCTCTCAGGTCACCTGCCACGCTACAGGTTTCTACCTCAACAGAGCCGACTTGTTCTGGAGGAAAGATGGAGAGGAGCTTCATGAGGACGTGGACAAAGGAGAGATCCTCCCCAACCATGATGAAACCTTCCAGATGAGTGTTGACCTGAACATCTCATCAGTCGCTCCTGAAGACTGGAAGAAGTACGACTGTGTGTTTCAGATGTCTGGTGTCAAAGACGACATCATCATCAAACTGGACAAAGCAGTGATCAGGACTAACTGCGGTAAGTCAGTCAGAACAGTGGAGTCTGGAAATGAAACATATTTATCTCTGTTCTGCAGTAGAGATGAAATCTGAGGGATGTGTTTTTGTTCTAGTTTCTCCGTCAGGGTTTCCTGCTGGTGCTGTCATTGGAGTAGTTGTAGGTCTGCTGCTGCTGTTGCTCTGCATCACTGGACTCTTCATCTGGAGAAAGAAGACTAACGGTACACAGTAACACTAGAGCAGCTGTCCTGCCTTCACATTCAAAGCAGAAATCTGTGAAACTTCTTTACGGCAAATTATAAATCCATCATTTTAACTACAGTCATCTCTCATCTTTATTTCAGGGTTCAAACCTGCTAACAGTAAGATTTTCTGATATTTACAGTAGATTTGTCATCAGTCTGATCTTTGCAGTCTTGTCTGTTGGGTTTTGAACTCAAAATTTGTTTTTTTTTTAGCCTCACAATCTGCAGACAGCATCTCAGATTCCAACTGATCACAGTGAGTATGTCTTCGTTCATACATGCATTGCAGACATACATATACCACTCAAAAGTTTGGGGTCACTTAGAAATTTCCTTATCTTTGAAAGAGAAGCAGTTTTTTCAATGAAGATAACATTAAATTAATCAGAAATGCAGTCTAGACATTGTTAATGACTATTCTAGCTGGAAACAGCTGATTTTTAATGGAATATCTCCATCGGGGTACAGAGGAACATTTCCAGCAACCATCACTCCTGTGTTCTAATGCTACATTGTGTTAGCTCATGGTGTAGCTCAGATTCCAGCCAATCACAGTGAGTACGTCCTTGTTTCATCAATGCATTGCAGATATAAATGAACCTAAAAACACTCAACAGTATACTGGGATATTATTTGCTCTTCTGCAAACACCAGCCTTTTTCTCCTTTTAATTGCTGTATTCCTTTTTTAATCATGTATAATGATTGTACGAAGCATCTGAACAGTTATTTAACTTGTTCATTTCTTAATCTGTCCTGACAGACTCTCAGGGAAGACTGGAGGAGGAGAGTAAACTCCAGTGAAGTTGGAATTCTGTCAACACCGTTAATTGATTCTGTTTTGAAGTTATTAAGCCTCTTCAACTAACCCAAGTTGGAAACTCTTGTCTCTCCAGTTCAATTTTCTGTCCAGCATTGTGCACAAAATATGGACACTTTAAATGTTTATTTTTTTATCCAACATGCAAAGCCAGCAGAGAGGTGTCTGATTGGTTCCAAGTTCTCCAGCAGAACAAGGAATAAAGAACAATCTTCAATAAACAAGTCTCTTGAGCAAGAACAAGCGAGAAGAACAAGGAACCTGCATCAGATGACGGAGCCTCTACAGAGTCACAATTACCAGAGACTGAAACATGAGGAGGGGCTGCACAGTGGTGTAGTGGTTAGCACTTTCGCCTTGCAGCGAGAAGATCCCTGGTTTGCGTCCCGGCTTTCCCGGGATCTTTCTGCATGGAGTTTGCATGTTCTCCCTGTGCATGCGTGGGTTTTCTCCAGGTACTCCGGCTTCCTCCCACAGTCCAAAAATATGCTGAGGTTAATTGATTACTCTAAATTGCCCGTAGGTGTGAATGTGAGAGTGATTGTTTGTCTCTGTATGTAGCCCTGCGACAGACTGGCGACCTGTCTAGGGTGTCCCCTGCCTTCGCCCGAGTCAGCTGGGATAGGCTCCAGCCCCCCCGCGACCCTAGTGAGGATTAAGCGGTGTATAGATAATGGATGGATGGATGAAACATGAGGACAGAAATAAGAACAGAGCTGCAACTTTCTCCGTTTCTGCAACTTATAAATCTATATTATTGATAAGCTGCTGATTATTAGTGACTTCAAACAGTTAATTCACAAACAGCTTTTCTCAACAACTCATTCTGTGTTAACAACTCATAGTTTTACTCACAATGTAACCGTGGAACAGAAACAACACAGCTGTCACTTTATGGTCACACTACATAGAAAACACTATAATCACAGGTACAAGAAAATATACAACTGAACTCATTGTTTGATTGAAAAAAATACTGTTTATTACAATGTTTATTTGATGAAGATCATAACACAGAAGTGTCCAAACTCTTTTTGAAAGAGGACCAGATTTGATCATGTGAAAATGAGGACCAACCATCCTGCCTGACCTTCATTGAACCATTAAAGTTGAATGCCAATGCACTGTCTTATAGAAATTTTATTTTAAATGACATATTTGTTTTTACTTCTTCACATGGGAATGCAAATAAATGTAAGTGACCCAGGCATAACCAGGTATTAACAAAAGCATTCTGCGTTTCGTATTATAGTTCGATCTCTTACTGTCCCAAATTTAATTAGCCGTCCCATGATTCAAGATGTCCATCTCTCTATTTGGAAATTAATAACTTACCTGTGTCAACTTTGATTGGTCAAAACTCCCATTCTACTAACATATAAAAGCTTTCTAAGCATTGGTCATGTCATTCAGATAATATTCTCACCATAACATCAAATAGATCCTATGTTTGAGAGATATATTTTTCCTCTTCTTTGAAAAATCCACTTTATTTTCAATTTTTGAACAAATCCTGAATGTGAGAGATCTTAAGCACAAAACTGAGGCTGGTGCCCCAGTATTTACTGCATTCTCTCCATTCACCAGAAACTTCTGAACAGATACGGACATCTCAAAGTGGTATCTCGGTTCAATTTCCAACTTGCAAGAGATTTGATAATTTCCATTTGGAGCAAAATTATGAAAATGTTTTGCATTTCAGTGAAGAAATATTGCAATTTCCATCTGTCCTGGAAGTGGCAGCTCTCACAGTCAACTTTCCTGTTTGTCAGGCCTGCCTCGGCAGGCTCCGGCTAGGGCTCCTCCCTCCTCTTGTTTGTTTTCCTTTTTAGGTGTTGTGTGCGGTGGCAGTGGCGGCAGGTGCGAGCAATCCAGCGTATCTGCAGAAGCAGGAACAGGTGTGCCAGGACCAATCTGTCATCTACCTCTACACCATTTATTCGGACTCCAGTCATCAGTTCGACGCCAGATCGTGAATGCTCACAGTCAGTCTGTCACTCGTTCTCTCCAGCCTAGCTTGTAGTATTTCATCTTTTAGTAATTCTGCCTTTGCTCTTTTCAGTTCGGAACCCACCTGCTCTGCTGACTGAGCCATCTTGCCCAACTGGACTCATCAAAGCCTCTGAATTCCAAGCCAACTTCTGGATCATCTCCGTCACTCTTCAGTCCTCCGTCCAAATCTCCATCTGCTGTCGCTGCCGAGACCACCAGCTCCTGCCCCCAGCACATTAGCACTCAAGCTGACAGTACGGCCCCAACACGAGCAGTTTCTAGTTTTTTAGAGTTACGTTTGTCATTGGTCTTGGATTGTTTGTTGCACTTGCTAATTGATTCACCTGGTACGTTTGTTAGTAGGTCTAGCTTATAGTGTAATGATTGCGAACTTCGTTTCCAGTGAGCTTTTAGTATAGCTTAGTGGCTTCTTAGTTTTAGTTCATCCTCTGCATGTAGTGATCATAGTTGCGCCTTCGCTTCAAGTTATCCTTAGTTTTGTGTGCTTAGGTGCTAGACTCATCTTCAGCATTAGCTATTATAGTTCTTAACTCTCCTGCCCAGGTTGTGCCTGCCGTGGGTCAGTTCTTTGTGTTTTCGAGATTTGTAGTTCGTACCGCCCGCTGTTAGGGGCACTGTAGCTCTAAAGTGGAGTTACTGTATCTGTTTCCTTTTCTGGATACTAGACCTTAGGGAATTGTAGTCCCAGTCACCTTTTGTTATTATAATAAATCATTGTGTTAGCACCCGTTGTCTCCTTCTCTTTTCCTGAGCCTCAAAGAACACCGTAACACTGTTTTTGTTTTTTTTAAATCTACAGTTGCCTTTTCAGGAATCAGCTGGAAAGAGTCGCTGGGGTCACAAACAGTGTCACAGGTGGCAACAGAGTGCTGCTGACACTATTGCAGCTTGTAACTGTACATATTTGACAGCACTGGCAGGCCATAAACGCTGCATTTTATGACATACTGCAAAAACTAGACTATAAAATATGATCCAGTTTCACTCCAGACCGAACTTTGAACATGCCTAACAGTTCATGTTCCGACCATCTAGTTAATGGACACACTATCCAACCACACGGTCCAAAATAACTATTCTGCTCCGTCTGAGAGGTTTACACACGGTAACTGTGACTTCTAACTTTGATTTGTTTCTTCTTTGTAACATTCATCGAAGTGATTTGGTGTGTACGGATTAATGCATTGCTGTTGCAGGCTAGCATATTTGGACCTGTCTATCGACTGAAACTAGCTTGAGAGACTTGTTGTTTGAGTTCATCTAATTAGAGCCAGTTTTTAGGGGTAAGCTTTTAAAATAACTGAACAATGTGTATTTGAAATGTTTCTTATATGTCCTTTATTTTTTGTAGTTTTAGTTGTTGTTGACAAGCCTGAGGAGTAAATAAATGTTAAAAACACATCTGTATGATTACATCGGCTGTCCTATAGTTACATTCCTGTTGAGAAGACTCTGTGTAATTATTGTGACTTCAGTGAAGGATACGCCCCATTTTCTGTATCTGATTCTGATTATTGAACTGAATTTCTTTACTTTCAGGACTTCCAGAAAGAAAATGAAGAAATTATTGGCTTTACTCTTCTTCTGTCACGTCGCATCTTCAGGTAAGATAAAATAATAATAAAGTTATTGTATTGATCTCAGAGTAACTGTTCACTGTTACTTCTTCCTGGAGCTGTTTGTTTTTTCATTGATTATTGTCTGCACAACGCCTGACTCTTAGTTTCATTTCACTTTTTAAAGTCTGACAAGTGTATTATTAGCACAGATTCAGCCTGATGTGTCTGTTCAGTCCTGACTAATGATTGTTATCGGTGTTATTTTTATATCGCCGTTAAATCGGTGCATTAAGTGCTTTTAGTATTGTCATATAAATGAGATAAAATAAACCTTCACTCATCACTAGATGGAAAATTCACGTTTCATCAGCACAAGGACAGAAATAAGCACATACAAATAGTGATGTAGAGGGAGTGTGAATCGTGGAAATCAGGTGTGTGTCATGCAGTTTGCAGTTTGGCAAGAGGCAGAGCTGGAAGGTCAAAGACTACAATGACGGTACTTCAAAATGTTCTCCCCCATCACCAGCAACTGTCACAGAAGAAAGGTTGCTCTTGCACTATTTTCACAGCATTGTCTCCTTTACCTTAAATGCACTTGGCTCAATTAAAGCATAACTATCCCTTTGCAGACGAAGGTCACATCTTGGACCTCCAGATACTCCAAATCATGCATGACTTCATTATCGCTCTGAAAATGTCGGCTATGCAAGATTTCTGGTTAGGAAACAGAAGTCATACAGTGCAAGTTGGTGAGCAAGGTCCATGGAGCAACAGTTTAAAATCACATTTGGCTGTTTCTACCATCTGTGCTGTGTGGACGGGCTCATTTTCCTGAAACAGCAGCAGACAGCTTGAAGCCCTTCCTCTCTGTTTGTCTGTGATTGCTTGAAGCATCTGTTTTTGTGGACAGTGATGTAAGGTTTTGTAGTGAACAAATAGACCCTGAAAATGTGAGTTATACCCCCTGTTTTCGAGTGAGGCCCAGTACTTGCTGAAGTACCTGTGCATGATGGTATTGAGCGCAAATGAAGCACGTCATATTACATTTCAGTGGATTATGTGGTAGCTTAATGAGCTGCATATCTGACACAGGCCATCACAGAAAGAGTGGAAGAGGATAGTTGCTTTTCATTTCATTTCATTCTTCATTATATTTAATACTTTATTCCACATGAGCACATCTCTGTTGTACACACGTGCGATAGGAGGAATAGTATAGGAATGGGTCTTTAAAATATTCCTGTGTTTTCTTTCTAGTCCATTGTAATTTAATAGATCTTAAAATATGAAAATAAAAAGACAATAAAATTCAAAAGATAAAAACCTTCTTTTCCCTCCAGTGAAACACGCCTTGAAATTTTTCCTCACTTCAACTTCTGGAGTTCCAGATTTCCCAGAGTTTGTAGGTACCGTACTGGTTAATGAAGTTCAGTTGGGTTACTATGGCAGCAACATACACACACACACACACACACACACACACACACACACACACACCACACACACACACACACACACACACACACACACACACACGATGGATTAAACGAAAAATACCCAGGGTTCACACATCACACGGGGAGGGATACCACCACGGACGACACCACGTTCCCTGCCACAGGTGCTCAGCCTCTGAAACAAAACAAAAGGGGGATTAGTGGGAACACAAAATGAACAATAAACAAAATAAGAAATTAAACTATAAACAAGAACAAAAATCCTATAAACATCACAAAAGAAACATTTAAACCCAGAATACAAAATACCAAAAAAAATACCAAGAATCACAGACATTTAAAGTTCAAAAGTAAAAAAAAAAAAAGAAACTAAACCAATCCTTTCGGCACAGCTAACCAAATAACAAATAAATAGAAAATTGATCTTAATTAATCAAACCAATATAGGCCATAAGGCCACACAAAAAGAAACTAAACCCCAAATAATATCCACCCATAACGCTGTGTCCCCACGTGGACACAAATAAAAGCACAAAGAGTACGAATGTTAAAAACGAGAAGATAAATATTCAATTCTAAAAGAAACCCAACTCCCAAGCTGCCTGGTCTAACCCGGCTGACGCCGAGGGGAAGCAGACGAGGCCGATGAGGCAGAGAAATAGCGGAGGCTAGCTGCAGTTAGCCGTATAGCAAGCCCATCACAGATACATGGCCAAAGTGAAGCAAACAACAGCAAGGCAAACAGCAGCGGGTCCTTGGCGCTGCCACTCTGAGCAGCTGCGTGGCACACACACACACATACACACAAGGGAGAGCACGTCAGGAGCCGCTCCAGCCGCTGTAGCTTCCATTTGGTTACACTAAACGTAGCTCCCCGACGCCAATCAAGATAACACGCCGAAGGTTCTAAACACCGGTAACAAATCAGGGCGAGCAACCGAAAGGGGGCGTGGCTTCAGCCTCAGCGAGAGAGAGGGGGGGAGAGAGAGAGAGAGAGAGAGAGAGAGAGAGAGAGAGAGAGAGAGAGAGAGAGAGAGAGAGAGAGAGAGAGAGAGAGAGAGAGAGAGAGAGAGAGAGAGAGAGAGAGAGAGAGAGAGAGAGAGACCGTATAGGTGGCCGCGCCCCAGCTTTTATAGCTGGTGGGCGTGCCCCGATTGGCTTACGGCCCCGTGCAGCCTTGAAGAACACAGACACAGACCTTGGGCAGGACTATCCTGCTACAGTCGCTTTTAAAGTTAACAGTTAAGACCTCCAAATGTGTACAGATGGAGGGAAAAAGGTTTAACACATTACATTAACTTTGGGTAAACATTTAAACACCATTAAATACACACAAATGATGTAATACTGGGACATGAAAATATTGTGTAATGCTATTTGGTGGAGTCTCCGATATGTGATGGAATGAACCATGTTGCCTGGCCAGAAGGGGGTGTGCATCATCCAGTGTTTAATTCTGGGGAAAATATTGCATATGAAGAAGGAATATCTTGTTCCAGATTACAATAACAAGCAGTTTGGAGAATCGTATCATCACAAAAATAGGCTTAAACTTTCAATTTTAAGCCCATATCACTGCGGGTTCAGAGGGAACTTCCCCCTAAAGTGCACAGCGCACTATCAGTGAATAACAATACACATTGAAGGTAGGCAGTCAGATGATTAAAACTAAAACAAGATGATTAAGTTCGTTATCGTTGTTTTTACTCTATTTTGCCCCGTAGCATTTCCAGGTAAGATCTGATTTCTGTTTTTAAAACTGTCTCTCATGGCACTAACAGAAAACCGTTTGTCATAGTTTCACTTTCACTTATACAACTAAAAAAACTCCTAAAACTGCATTGAACTCCAGAAACCACTAATTCTGTTGTCATGCTGACAAAATTTCTGAGTTACTGAATGGAGTCACAATGCTGTTTAGCAGTTTAGCAGATGTTAAGAGCTTGTTGGATTGTGAAATGATTTCCTGCACTGTGATCCGTTATTTAACAAACGTTATTTTGTGTTATCAGCCTCTTTTTGTTGTCATTATCACAGTCTGGGATGTGTCAGTTATTAGCCCCAGCATTGATTTTGATGCATTATAATTTTTTGTACAGTCTCATATTTTATAAAGATTCAGGACCATAATAACAAAAATGTCATTGTGCAAAAACTGTCAAACTATAGCAGCATAACTAAGGCACAGTTCAGGTGATCCTGAGCAGCCCTAACTAAAAGCTTGATCAAACAGGAAAGTTTCAAGCCTCATCTTAAAAGTAGAGAGGGTGTCTGCCTCCTGAACCCAAACTGTTAGTTGATTTCACAAAAGAGGAGCTCATAACTGAAGGCTTTCCCTCCCATTCAGCTTCTGGAAACTCTGGGAAGCACAAGTAAACCAGCAGTCTGAGAGTGAAGGCCTCTGTTAGGATAATATGGTTCTGATAAAAACTCAGAGTCAGTCAGTTAAGTAAATTCAAAAACTGATAACTTTCTTTTCCCTCCAGTGAAACACTCCTTGGTGTTTTCCCTCGCTGCATCTTCTGGAGTCCCAGACTTCCCAGAGTATTTGGGTTCTGCACTGGTTGATGAAGTTCAGGTGGGTTATTTTGACAGCAACACCAAGACGGCTGAACCCAAAGTGGATTGGATCAGAAAGTTGATGAAGGATGACCCACAACACCTGGAGTTCTACGTTAACAGATGCATTGAAAACCAGCACTTCCTCAAAGCCACCATTGACAGCTTGGTGAAACGCTTAAACCAAACCGAAGGTAAGATATTTTTAAAAAATATGTTTTCACTGCTGAAATGCATTGTCCCTCTGTTGGAAGATGCTGCACTAAATATCAGCCCTTCTTCAGTGTTTTTAGAACAAGGCTTAATGACTTGCAGCCACTTCTACGACGTTTGTGAAGCTAAAAACTGCCCAACTGAAAACATCTGCAGGCAGAACAGCTGGTGTCTTTATGAAATTATTTGCTGATGAATGAAATTTTCTACTACAATTTTCCTTGTAGACACATAATTTGAATATTCCCCATAGAGTTCTCCTGCAATCATTAAATCCTGGACAGCCCACAATATCTGTATTTACTGACACTTCATATGAGAGTTTCCTGGACATTACAACATCTTGATGGAACTGCCTGAAGTCCAGTAATGACTTCTCTCTGTTGCCTTTGATTTTTGACTTGATAATTTTATAGACTCCTTCCCAGTGTGTTCAACCCAGTCATTGTGCAGCTCTGCCTGTCTAGAACCATCCATCCCATATTCTGTATGGTTGGTTGCAGCCTCCTCATTACATCCCTGCATGCTTCAATCGGTCTCAGTGGTAAAGTGACAATATTTACTGTTAGGAATTCATTCTTAGTTTCCCATCATTCTATGCTTCTGTCTCACTTTGATCCATCCACAATTTTAGGATAATGATTGTCTGTGAGTTGCTTTCATTGGTCCAATAACAGCTGCAGTAGGTCAACATCCTCTGTGTCAGTAATCAGTGTGTCTGTGGTAAAGCAGTGGGGCTAATAATGTTCCAGAAAATGTAATTTAGGATAAATGCATCTGTTGTACATGTTGGTCTTCCTTCAGCTGCACAGTCACCCTGTTAGGCCACAGAACAAGGCTATACAGCTGACACACAGAGTCAAAACAGGAAAAAACACAAACACATGCATTGTTAAAACATAAAAATGAATGAAATCCTCACAACATGGGTACATTGAGGCAAAGAGAGATCACTGCATTTGTACATCAAGGTGGATAAACAGCAGAGTGACGTCTGTTGCAAGATATCCAGGAGATCTTTGAGCACAAAGACAGGAAACACAACAAACCTCTTTCACCATTTAAATGAGTTGTGTTACCATCTGAACAAGTTAACAGAGAACTAAAGTCTCTGTTCCACACTCTTGACACTGAATCAAGTGAGTTGTGGTGACATCAGTTGTAAAGAGTCACTGTATGCCTGTTTGGTCATTAGTGGGTCTTTTCTGTTCAAGGAACCAGACTGTTTGTCACTTTATAGGTCAAATTTTTCTATTGTGTATATATTTATATGTTACTATTACGAGGTATACAAATCTAAATATGTGCGTCCTTGCTAATATTGCAGAATAGCCTGTTTGTTAAACAACCAATTATCAGTTTTAAACAGCAAAAACCACGTAAATTAAAGATACACTTCAGAGTTTTCTCAATAACACACAATTCAGTTTTACATTCAGAGTTATTTACTAAAACACAGTGTGTATCTCTGAGGTCTAACAGACACACTAAAGGTGTTTCCTGCCTGATAGTATTAAATGTAAAGTATATTGTGATAACAATGCAAAACGATAACTGTTATAACCTCAAGTAATAATGCACGCACACCTGATAACAATTTCAGAAATTTTAGTAACCGCTCATTCACTTACAACACATGCAGGCGGGAATCCACAGGTGCGTACCTCATCATAACAGTCCCGGGTGAGAACACCTAACCAATACTAAGGTTCCGGGATACATTCCAAACCGTGACACAATCACTCTCTATCACACTTCTCCCCCCTAAAGTTGAAACATATAACATGGCTCAAATTGCACAAACGTATGGCATTTTAGTCTCTGTTTCAAAGTGCTAAATACAAATTTGTCACTTAGCTACAGTTTGAAACTTCACCACAAACATGTATAGCCAGAACATATAGCATTTAAACTGACCCTTTTGTATTCCACTTTTTTTTTTTCAAACAGATGTCAAAGCCTTTCTTTATTTAACAGTTCATAAACTCAGTCTATCAGGAGGCTTGTGCTGCCTCTTTGACCTTCTCAGTTCTGCAGTAGTGTTCACAGTTCCAGGAGCAGAGAGTGCTCCATTGGAAATATTTGTGGCTGGTGAAGGTGAACCAGTTTGCACCGATAGCTCATCAGTGTGCTCAGGGTCAACTGGTACCACCACACAGTCCATAGAGCTGTCCACACTGTCCTCGTGTGAAACACTCTGAGGCCCCTTCCTCTCTCCACCAGTGCGGACACACACGTGGTCGAGATGCCTGCGAATCAGCCTGCCATCCTGTAAGTCCACAATAACAGACACAGGACCAGAACAACGGTGAATGACACCTGGCAGTCACGGCGAGCCACTGCCAAAGTTTTTGACATAAACACTGTCCCCTGGTTTAAACAACCGCTCTCTAGCATGCAGGTCTCGTCTAGCTTTCTGCTCATCTTGTGACCGGGCAACTCTGGCACCCACATCTGGACGAAGCAGATCCAGATGAGATTTGGGTTTCCTCCCCATAAGCATCTCAGCCAGCGTCAATCCGGTGGTTGAGTGAGGAGTAATCTGGTACTGGAACAGGAAACGTGAAAGCTTCATTTCTAGTGAATGTCCTGACATCTTTCGCAGACCTGCTTTCAGTGTCTCAACTGCACGTTCTGCTAAGCTGTTGGAGGCGGGGTGATAAGGTGCAGTACAAATGTGACGGATCCCATTTTTCTCCATGAACACCTTGAAAACATCACTGGTGAAAGTAGGCCCATTGTCAGTGACAACAGTATCTGGCAGACCATGTGTAGCAAAGATGCTTCTGAGAGTATCAGCGGTGAGTGAAGCTGTGATGTTGGACATAATGTGTGCTTCGAGCCACTTGGAATGTGAGTCCACTAACACTAGGAACATGTGATCCATAAATGGACCTGCAAAATCCAGGTGTAGTCTGGACCATGGACGACTAGGCCACTCCCATGGGTAGAGCGGAGCTGCAGCTGGCATCTTTTGATTCGCCTGACATTGTGAACATGCTTTTACCTTTTCTTCTAAGGCAGCGTCCAACCCAGGCCACCACACAAAGGACCTGGTGAGGCTTTTTCATGCGGGACACCCCTGGATGGGCTTCATGTAGTACTTCCATGATCTGAGCTCTACCTGGAGATGGGACAATGACTCTGGATCCCCAGAGGACGCAGCCATCCTGAACACTGAGCTCTTGCTGATGTCTAGCATAAGGTTTAAGCTCTTCCTGCTCAACTGCTGCTGGCCAGCCTTGCATTAGCCAGCGCTTAACCTGTGACAACACAGGGTCTCGGTCAGTCCACATTTTGATTTGCTTGGCTGTCACAAGGGAGTTAGATAGTCTCTCGAACAAAAACACAGTCTCTGGGGGTAGACTACACAGACTTGGAGTGTCAGGGAGGGGGAGACGGCTGAAAGCATCTGCATTTGCATTTTCACTCCCTGCCTTGTATAATATGTGATACTGGTATGCTGATAATGTTAATGCCCAGCGCTGTACACGAGCTGAAGCCATGGGTGAGATGCCTTTAGACTCACTAAACTACGGTGGCCGAGAGGTGCAAACCAAATTTACATAATGCAAAACACTTTTACAACCTCTAAAACAAATTTACAAGCGATAAAACACTTTTACAAGTCCAAAAACACTTTTACAAATCCAAAATCCAAATTTACATAATGCAAAACACTTTCACAACCTCCGAGACAAATTTACAAACGACAAAACACTTTTACATGTCCGAAAACACTTTTACAAATCCGAAAACACTTTTACAAGTCCGAAAACACTTTTACAAATCCGAATGTAACCGGAAAGGGAATGTCCCAACTCCGGGGTATAACCGGAAGTGATGACGAGAAGCGGCTAATGCACTCTGTCGGTCTGATCTGTGACATTTAAACACTCTAAAGACCGACCACACGAAAACCAAAACCGCGTCAATCGGTTCATATGTTACCCACAAAACGGGCAAAACATCACTGTGTATACTGAGATTTAATATTATTGTTTTAAATGTTATACCAAGGCTTGTTAAATGTACAAGTATACTGTGGACAGTAATTATTACAATGTTATATTGTTGTTATACGGTTTCTCCAGTAGAGGGTGCACGAGCGTAATGTTACCTACTGAATGTTACTGTTGTGAGAGAACCACAGAAGAAGCGGTACCTAAAAGATATGTGCTTGGTGGTTGTGCACGAGCTTCAGTAAAAACAACTGAACTAAACTTGAGATGCTGTGCAAAGTTATTTGGGCCACGATGCAACAATCACCCGCTCGCTTGGTTCACCATTAACAACAACGAAAAGTTGCATTAGCCGCTCCTCGTCGTCACTTCCGGTTATACCCCGGAGTTGGAACATTCCCTTTCCGGTTACATTCGGATTTGTAAAAGTGTTTTCGGACTTGTAAAAGTGTTTTCGGATTTGTAAAAGTGTTTTCGGACATGTAAAAGTGTTTTGTCGTTTGTAAATTTGTCTCGGAGGTTGTAAAAGTGTTTTGCATTATGTAAATTTGGATTTTGGATTTGTAAAAGTGTTTTTGGACTTGTAAAAGTGTTTTATCGCTTGTAAATTTGTTTTAGAGGTTGTAAAAGTGTTTTGCATTATGTAAATTTGGTTTGCACCTCTCAGCCACCGTACTAAACAGACCTAATAGGGGCTTATGGTCTGTAAAGATGGTAAAAGGGCGGCCATACAGGTACTGATGAAAACATTTTACAGAAAAAACTACAGCTAGCCCTTCCTTCTCAAGCTGTGAGTAGCTTTTTTCAGCTGCTGTAAATGTAGGTGACACATAGCCAATAGGCTTTTCTGTGCCATCCTCCATGCGGTGAGAAAGGACAGCTCCTATGCCATACGGTGAGGCATCACAGGATAAGATGACGTCCTTGTCTGGATCAAAGTGCACGAGCAGGGGTGCTGAGTGTAAGAGTTCTTTTACCTGCTGAAATGCTTTCTGTTGAGTTTGTCGCCATTTCCACGAACTGTCTTTGTGCAACAACTGATAGAGTGGTGCGAGAACAGTAGAGAGGTCAGGCAAAAACTTCCCATAGTAGTTCACTAAGCCCAGAAATGACCTGAGCTCTGCAACATTCTTTGGACTTGGAGCTTCCTTTATCGCCCTCACTTTCTCTTCCAGTGGAGACAGGCCCTGAGCTGAAATCCGATGGCCCAGGTAGGTGACACTTAGAGCTTGAAAAACACACTTGCTCTGTTTCAGGCGCAGCCCAGCTTCTGCCATTCTGTTCAACACTCGATCGAGGTTTCGCAGATGCTCCTCTTCAGTTCTGCCTGTCACCAAGATGTCGTCTAAGTAGACAGCTACATGGGGAATGTTTTGCAGGATATTGTCCATGGTGCGTCAAACCGCCAAACACTAGGCGGTTGTACTTAAACAGTCCCTTATGTGTGTTAATTGTCATATATTTCTTAGACTCTTCATCCAGCAGCAGTTGCTGGTATGCATGAGTCATGTCCAGTTTTGTAAACGTTTGCCCACCTGCCAGCGTAGCAAACAGGTCCTCCACTCGGGGCAGTGGATAGGTATCGAGCTGAGAGGCTTGATTTATTATCAGTTTGTAATCACCACATATGCGCGCCTCGCCGTCCCCTTTCAGCACTGGCACAATCGGGGCTGCCCAGTCAGAGAACTCCATAGGCTCGATGATGCCTAGCTGCTGCAGTCTCTCCAACTCTGCTTCCACTTTGGCCTTCATGGCGTATGGCACTGCACGTGGTTTGAAAAAGCGTGGCTGTGCATTGGGATCCACACACAGCTTAACTGTTGTCCCCCGCAGGGTGCCTAGCTCGTCCTTAAACACGTCTGCATACTTGGCCAGTATATCTCCTATCTCTGTAACAGACCTGATTTCTCTCCAGTTCAGGCAGATTTTCTGTAGGACGTCACGTCCCAGCAAACTAGGTCCCTCTCCTTCCACCACCAGTAGCTTCACTGTGGCCTCCTGGCCTTGATATGCCAGATTTACCTCTATAGCTCCCAGAAGTGGAATGCACTCACCAGTATACTGTCTCAGTCTGATATTAGTCTCTTTGAGTGCAGGCGCCCCTCCTGAGCACCACAATCTGTGGTAGGTAGCTTGACTTATCACTGCAGCTGAGGCGCCCATGTCCACCTCCATTTGTAGCTCTTTGCCATTCACCTGTAGTGTTGCACAGATGGGCTCTGCCCGCGGCTCCTTGAGGTTGAACATGTTGAATGCACACTCCTCCTCAGGTGCCTCGCTCTGCAGGTGATGTGTGTCCCATTTGGGTTTCATTTTCCACTCCTTTTTCTGTTTATCTTTAGCCCTGCCTCTGCACTTTTTGGCTATGTGCCCCTTTTTCTTGCAGTTATGGCATATACTGTCTTTAAAACCACAGTCATTGGCAAAATGTGCTCCCCCACACCGGTAACATTCAACTGACTTTTGTGGCTTGTCTTTCTTTTCCTTGGACAAACGATGAACGGCGGTTGGCTGCACACTGTTATTAGCCTTTTGAATGTCTTTAGTATTATTAGCTGCTGCTTCCATGGCCTGAGCGATATCTAGTGCCTTTTTGAAATTAAGCGCTGTTTCTCCTAACAAGCGGCGCTACATACCGTCGTCATTTATGCCACAGACCAACCTGTCGCGCAGCATGTCATCCAGCACACTTCCAAACTCACAGTGCTCGGGCAATTGTCTTAGCTCAGCCACAAATGCAGCCACTGAAACTCCCAACTTACGTGAATGAGTGTGGAATTTGAAGCGTTGAACAATCACAGAGGGTTTCGGGCAGTGATGGTTCTGTACCAGCATTACCAGTTCTTTGAAACTGAGATCTCCGGGCTTCCGAGGTGTTGCTAAATTACGTATCAACTTGTACGTCTTCGCTCCACACACACTGAGAAGAATCGACCTCTTCTTCCCCTCGTTGTCAATGTCATTTGCCAGGAAAAAGTGCTCAGCCTTTCGACATATTCAGTCCAGTCGCCGTCTCTATCAGCAAATTCAGTGAGTGAGCCGACTGTAGCCATGTTGCTAACTACTTGGAAACTTCTTCTTCGGCCCTAGCTACACGGTGAAACACAACTGTCGGTTTAATCCACGTCGCCAAAAAGGTGTTATAACCTCAAGTAGTGATGGTCCTCTGATACCCGAGGCTTCGACACATGCGCGGTAGCTCATGAAGCAAACATATCGAGCCACTGTGCCGAGGCGTGGTTTGGTCACGTGATTCATGACGTTTGAACCACTTCAGTGACGTTTGAAGCACTCAACTGCTTCGAATCACCTGATTGGTTCGGTTCGTATGTGAATCACTCAGCGGGATCGAGTGTTCCGGGATAGGAGATCCCTATTTAGTGTCGTTCATTTGAATTGTTTTTCGCAGAGTAGGTTGTGTTTTTTTTTCCTGTTGTTGCCGTGATTTGCTTTGAGAGAGTAGTATGTCAGATTTCGTATTTCGTAGAGAATACATAGATAGATAGTGGGCTGTACAGTGGCGTAGTGGTTAGCGCTTTCGCCTTGCAGCGAGAAGGTCCCTGGTTCACGTCCCGGCTTTCCCGGGATCTTTCTGCATGGAGTTTGCATGTTCTCCCTGTGCATGCGTGGGTTTTCTCCGGGTACTCCGGCTTCCTCCCACAGTCCAAAAACATGCTGAGGTTAATTGATTACTCTAAATTGCCCGTAGGTGTGAATGTGAGAGTGATTGTGTGTCTTTGTGTGTGGCCCTGCGACAGACTGGTGACCTGTCTAGGGTGTCCCCTGCCTTCGCCCGAGTCAGCTGGGATAGGCTCCAGCCCCCCCCGCGACCCTAGTGAGGATTAAGCGGTGTATAGATAATGGATGGATGGACATAGATAGATAGATAGATAGATAGATAGATAGATAGATAGATAGATAGATAGATAGATAGATAGATAGATAGATAGATAGATAGATAGATAGATAGATAGACAGATAGATAGATGAGACTTTATATATATATATATATATATATATATATATATTTTCCCAACTCACCACCCCCATGACACAACACCTGGCACAGAACCTTGTCAGGTGCTTAGCTGACAGACTAAAAACCAAAGAAAAAAACAGTTCACTGGCTGTTGCTACACTTGTGGCTCTGCAGTTCAAAATTTTTGGATTCACCAATCAGAGTGGCAGCCAGTGTGAAAGAACGTTTAATAACACAATGCACAACAATTAACATAAAGAATGCCGAGCAGCAGTCATCTACGTCACAAGCACCACCGCAGCCTCGTCTTCCATCACCAGCAGCACCTTCCACAGGTATTTTTTTTCTCGTCTGAATAGGGAATGACTGACATTTCTGTTGATGATGATGATGATCTTCAATATTTTTCAATTCAAATGTGGAGCCTATTGGACGAAGACGCAAGTAGAGCCTGGCAAATGCAAAGCGCCACAGCGAATGCAATTGTAGAAAGAACGGCAGACCCACTGGCTTACTGGGCCACCCACAAAACTGTTTACCCAAACTTGTACAATGGAGCCAAACATTTCCTGTGTACCTCAGCCTCATCTGTGCCGTGTGAACAGGTTTTTTTTTTCTAAGGCTGGGGAGATAGTGAGTAAAAGAAGGAACTGCTTGATTCCCAAAACTGTTGATAAATTATTTCTCAATAAAAACTCATAACCAGTTATATAAACACACCCTCTTTACTGACCTCTTTACCAATAAACCCCAAGACATACTTTGCCAAAATCCATAACAATCCATATAATCTTTATTTGCACCAGCCCCATGTGAAAATGACATCAGTCTGTATTTGTAGGGCATCTCATGATTGTAGCAGCACCGTTTAAATGTTTCATAACACAGAATATAAGTGAAGAGTATATAGGGTTACAGACAAACATGGCAAATAAGAAACATGCTCTTCAATAGTTACTGTCATTATTACTAGTAATATTATTTTTGTGTCCACTAGAACCCACACAATCATCTAGTGTAGTCAAAGAGGAATGTGTGCATGGCGAATGAAATCCAAAACAATCCATGAACCAACGACCACGTCTTGATTGCACTTCATTTTATTGACCACTCGAGCACTGTGTGTCATTGAGGCCTCGAGTAATGAACCATGTTTTGAATGAAGTGTCGAAGCTTCAACAAAGCCTCAATCAACCATCACTAACCTCAAGTAATAATGCACGCACACCTGATAACAATTTCAGAACTTTTAGTAACCGCTCATTCACTTACAACACATGCAGGCGGGAATCCACAGGTGTGTACCTCACCATAACAGTCCCGAGTGAGAACACCGAACCAATACTAAGGTTCCGGGGTACATTCCAAACCGTGACACAATCACTCTCTATCACAATAACCCTTTATTAACCGCACTGGGGGGAAACTTGCATTGTTACAGCAGCAAAGTGGATAATACAAATATGTAACCAATGTCAGCAGAAAAATGAAAAATAAATAAAAAATATACATAAGTACGAGCTCAGATTGTCCAAATTACTCTGGATGTGGAAATTACAATATTGCACATATCAATGGTATTGCACAGAATTTTCAGGAGATAAAACACTGATTGAACCGTATTAATATTGGACACATTGATATTTTCCAGATGTCCATAACTGGAAAAATACTGACATTGCACAGATTATTTTAGATGCAGAAAAACTGATACAGCACACAGTTTTAAATGTACAAAACATTAATAATTTACAGCTGTTAATGTGTTGAAAATACACCAAATGGAGTATGACAGTTGGTTGTCTATCAGTCTAAAGATTACTGAGATGATATCTGTGTCCATGTCAGTCAGCCTTAACAGTGAACCAATAAAATCTCCCTCTCTGTGTCACAGGTGTCCACATCCTACAGCACATGAGCGGCTGTGAATGGGATGATGAAACTGGAGAAATCAGGGGTTTTAAGCAATATGGATATGATGGTGAAGACTTCTTAGTGCTGGACCCACAGACGCTGACATGGAACGCTCCAAAACCAGAGGCGTTCATCATCAAACTGAGATGGGACGCAGACAAAGATATAATACATGGCTATAAATACTACTACATGCACATTTACCCCGACTGGCTGAAGAAGTATGTGCAGTACGCGAGGAGTTTTCTTCAGAGAACAGGTAGAATTACACAACATGAGATACACACAGTTATGTTCTCCATCTGTTTCTATCCACAGGACCATCCACTCAAAATAAAACAATGTTTTGATGAAGTTATGATCCAGCTGTCTCGGATCAGCTAGGTGTTACAGAAAAACAGGTTATTAGTGAGGTAAAGCAATTCATTGCTTAGTGATATAATTAACAAAAGAAAAGGTGATAATAAAACAAAGAAAACAGGGCTGATGGGTGCAGCTAACTCAAAAAAACAATTAAAACCAAATTATAAAAACTAGCTAAACAAAATACCAAAAGACAAAAACTAAAGTAAACTCTGCAACCAAACTTAAAGACACGATAGCAACACCCAATGACTAAGAAAAATTACTAAACGAGTGCCTCAAAGCATATATTATGTTACGTGGCTGCAGACTGAGCCTCCGAGAGGACAAGGGGAGCAATAAAGCAGGGTCTATGCAAAAACATACTGAACTAACTACTGAGTACTACTAAATAACACCTAGCAAGGAGAGCAAGAAAACACTAGAACTCTAATAACTAATCAGCTGAACTAATTTTAGCACTTCATACTCAGACCTGACACAGCAAGAAATTAAACACCACTAATCAGTAGCTACAAACAATCATTGGCCTTACAAAGGGTACGGCGATTGAGCAGGGAACTTAACTGTCACAAGGCATGAAAGAGAACAGGGTTGGAAGTGGCAGGCTGGAGTAATGTGTGGCATGCCCAATGGCGGAGTGGGGTAGGTGCCGTAGATGGAGAGACTTTGTCCGGCAGGGTGAGGGTCCTGGTAGAGAGGTAGGGAGTGCAGGTGGACTTCAGGAGACTTCTGAGAGTACAGACAGATGAGGGAGGGTGCAGAGTAATCCAGGCTTGAGCAGGCAGGAGGTTCAACCTGGACAGCAGGAAACATGAAATTAGTAAAAGGCATGAAACAAGGAGCTAGACTTGAACGAGAATCTGAACTGACTGAGACTGTTCAATGGTCCGTCGCTGAGTAGTGTGCAGAGTCTGGGTTTATGGAAAAGGAGGTAATCAACATCATCGCTCCCACCTGCTCACGCACCAATTCCCACTGATTGCATTGGCAGCACCAGCAGGACAGTGATGGTTGGCCTGCTTCACCATCCTCCTGGAGGCCTGTAGGAAGGAGGCACATGCCCACTTCCAAGTCCCCTCACATCTCTTGATGAAGGTTTGAACCGAGGGTACAGTGATCTCGGGAGAAAAAGGCACAGGGGTGTAGCTTCTGGTCGAAGCATTGGGAGAGGACAGGACCCACACCAGTGTCAGAAGCATCCACCTCAATGATGAATAGAAGGTTGGGGTCGGGTTGAGTTCGGATGAGGGCCGAGATGAAGCAATGCTTGAGATCTTCAAAGGCTTTATCAGCTTTAGGGGACCAGAGGTAAGGCTTGGAGGTGGATGTGAGGGCTGTGAACTGGGCGACAACTTTGCTGTAGTCTCGGATAAAGCATCTGTAGAAGTTTGCGAATCCCAGGAACCGTTGTAGTCGCTTCTGAGTCTCCAGTTTCGGCCAATCCCTCACTGCCGCCAGCTTTTCCAGGTGCATCTTTATTTTTTTAGGTAGCATGGAACTCACACTTCTCGGCTTTGACGAACAGTGTGTTTTTCAGCAATCTCTCCAAAACTTGGCAGACATGGAGTACGTGTTCCTCTGGGTTTCTGGAGTAGATCAGAATGTCATCAGGGTATACAAAGAGGAACCAGTTGATCATGTTACAGAGGGCGTTGTTGATGAGATTTTGAAATACGGCAGGGGCATTGGTGAGTCCAGAGGGCATGACTAGCTATTGAAAGTGTCCAAGGGGAGTATTGAAGGCTGTTCTCCATTTATCTACTTTGTGGATCCTGATGAGGTGGTAGGCCTTGTGTAAGTCCAGTTTAGGAAAGATGGTGGCTTCATGCGGGAGAGTGAAGTCAAAACTGATTATAAGCAAGGGGTAGGTGTTTTTGATGGTGATATTGTTCAGTGCATGGAAATCTATACAGGATCAGAATGTTCCATCCTTTTTGTCCACAAAGAAAAACTCTGTACCCACAGGAGAGGACGAAGGCCGAATGATTCCTGCAGCTAATGAGTCACTGATGTAGGTCTCCATGGCAGCTTGCCTGGGTTTGGACAGGTTACACAGGCTGCTCATGTTACATCACAGTTGCTTGGATTGTGAATTGGGCTGCAAATTTAAATCCTAGGTGTAGTGATTGTTGCAGTTGGATTGGATGAAAGTGGAGGGAGCTGGGTGGTGGTCCAATCAGGTATGGCAGTAGGCGGGAAGAGGAACGAGCTTCAGAGCAGGTCTGGAGCTCCAGGCCAATCATCTCTGATTGGAGACAGGTGACTGTGGAGCTCCACAGCCAGGCATAATGGAAAGTCAGCATAAACCATCTCCTCACACAGAAGCTACAAAGGATCTACCACATAAATAAAGCATACGGTCACTAGGGGCTGTGACAGACACACAACACATCCTGAGAGGTATACAATGAAGCTGGTTTATCAGAGTTAATGGGTATCACAAAGGTGGTGATCAACTTTCTTTGTCAACTCAGACTTTTTGCTACAAACTCGATGCACGTTCACATGAAATGAGGTGCTGAACAAGTCATTTGACTCTTCTTCTGAACAAAATGAAGTGATTATGTACAGCTGCTTCACTCAGTAGGTTACTATAATATAGAACAATGAGTAATATTTAAATAGATGACAGTAAAAATTACAGATATGCAAGTTTACAGATAAAACATTTCTTTCAGCTGAGAATGTGTATTGCTCATAAAGAATCGTCAGGAGCGTCTCTCTTTGGTTAAAGGGAGAAGAACGCAGTGGAAAGTGTTTTGAAGGGGGATGCAGATCAATACATTTTGGACGGGACGGATGGAGTCCTCAGAATTCCTCGTTGTCTGCTGGAGAGAATTGAAAAGTTTCCACATCAGCTAAGTTCAGGGAATGTGTATGAAGGCGGCCAGCTGAACCTCCTGTGTGTGATGGACCTGATGAACTATGCATCACAGCTTCTGAAAGAAGAACGTGATTGAAATCTGAAACTCTGAACAGAACCTGCTCTGGACCTGGTTTTCTCCACAGCATCAGTTACCACGGAGATCTAGCAGGTTAAAGAGAACCACCTTTGTGACACTGAAAACTCTGACTTTAGACTCAACATACCTGCTAACTAGGGCTGCCACAAACGACGCGTCGACGAATCGCCTGAGCACGATACGTCATCAAAAGCGGACGTGAGCGCGCAATGCAACAGAAATCACCGTCCGAGTGGAGCGCGAAACACACATGGACATCCGCGCTGTATCGTGCATATACAGTATATGCATATATTATATATGCACAATACAGCGTGGACATCCGCGTTTACGATACAGCGCGGACATCCGCGCCGCATCGTGCATATACTATATATGCACGATACAGCGCAGATGTCCATGCGTGTTCCGCGCTCCACTCGGACGGTGATTTCTGTTGCATTGCGCGCTCACTTCCGCTTTTGATGACGTATCGTGCTCAGGCGATTCGTCGACGCGTCGTTTGTGGCAGCCCTACTGCTAACCCACTAATCTCACTTCATAGTAGAGCCCTCTGATCTGTCACTTTCAGTTAAGACTCATCAGTTTCTCTCTGCAGATCTTCCATCAGTGTCTCTCCTCCAGAAGACTCCCTCCTCTCCGATCACCTGCCATGCTACAGGTTTCTACCCCGACAGAGCCGACTTGTTCTGGAGGAAAGATGGAGAGGAGCTTCATGAGGACGTGGACAGAGGAGAGATCCTCCCCAACCATGATGGAACCTTCCAGATGAGTGTTTACCTGAACATCTCATCAATCGCTCCTGAAGACTGGAAGAAGTACGACTGTGTGTTTCAGCTGTCTGGTGTCAAAGACGACATCATCACCAAACTGGACAAATCAGTGATCAGGACTAACTGGGGTAAGTCAGTCAGAACAGTGGAGTCTGGAAATGAAACATATTTATCTCTGTTCTGAAGTAGAGATGAAATCTGAGGGTTGTGTTTTGGTTCCGGTTTCTCCGTCAGGGTTTCCTGCTGGTGCTGTCATTGGAGTAGTTGTAGGTCTGCTGCTGCTGTTGCTCTGCATCACTGGACTCTTCATCTGGAGAAAGAAGACTAACGGTACACAGTAACACAAGAGCAGCTGTCCTGCCTTCACATTCAAAGCAGAAATCTTTAACATTAAAAAAACATATAAAATATAAATACATAATTTTAACTACAGTCATCTCTCATCTTTATTTCAGGGTTCAGACCTGCTAAGAGTAAGATTTTCTGATATTTACTGTAGATCTGTAATCAGTCTGATCTTTACAGTCATGTCTGTTGGGTTTTAAACTCAAACTTTGTTTTGTTTTTAGCCTCAGATTCTGCAGACAGACATTCAGATCCCAACCGATCACAGTGAGTACGTTCTTGTTTCATATATGCTTTGCAGATATAAATGAGCCTAAAACACTCAACAGTATACTGAGATAATATTTGCTCTTCTGTAAACACCAGCCTATTACTCCTTTTAATTGTTAGTATCCAATAATAAATAATGTATAATGAATTCTACTAAGCATCTGACCAGTTATTTAACTTGTTAATTTCTTAATCTGTCCTGACAGACTCTCAGGGAAGACTAGAGGAGGAGAGTAAACTCCAGTGAAGTTGGGATTCTGTCAAAACCGTTATTTATCTAAAAGCGTACTTTTTGTTTGCAATTATTAAGCCTCTGCAAGTAACCCAAGTTGGAAACAAAACATGTGGACGCTTTTAATTTTTAGTTTCTTATCCATCATGGAAAACTATCAGAGGCGTCTGATTGGTTCTAAGTTCTCCAGCAGAACAAGAAATAAAGAACAATCTTCAATAAACAAGTGTCTTGAGCAAGAACCAGCAAGAAGAACAAGGAACCTGCATCAGATGATGGAGCCTCTACAGAGTCACAATTACCAGAGACTGAAACATGAGGACAGAAATAAGAACAGAGCTGCAACATTCTCCGTTTCTGCAACTTATAAATCTATATTATTGATAAGCTGCTGATTATTAGTGACTTCAAACAGTTAATCTACAAACAACTTTTCTTGCTCAAACATCTGATCTCAACAACTCACTCTCAATGTTAATATCTCAAAGTTTTACTCACAATGTAACTATGGAACAGAAACAACACTTCTCAGCACTATCGCCTCACAGATAAATGATCCTTGGTTCACATCCTGGCCTGGGATCTTCCTGTGTGCAGTTTGCATGTTCTCTCTGCATGGGTTTTCTCCAGGTTCTCCGGCTTCCTCCCACAGCCCAAAACCATGCTGAGGTTAATTCATAATTCTAAATTGCCCATAGGTGTGAATGCAAATGTGATTGTTTGTGCCTGTGTAGCCCTGCAATAGACTGGTGACCTGTCCAGGTGTTCCCTGCTTTCACCCCAAGTAGCTGGGATAGACTCCAGCCTCCCATGACCCTGATGAGGATTAAGTGGTGTATAGATAATGGATGGATGGATGGATGGATGGATGGATGGATGGATGGATGGATGGATGGATGGATGGATGGATGGATGGATGGATGAGGTAGAGGCTCATCTATGTTTAAAAAAATAGTTTCCTTGTGTTCTCTGGTTTGGTTAACTCCTTTTGTATGACTTTTGTCTATTGTTTTTCAAAATGTTTACCTGCATATTAAGTGTTTGGATGCTGTTTGTTCCTGTTTCTTTTCTTTTTTTTTCTTAATTTATACATTTTTTTGCCTTTTGTCTGCTTCCTTAGTTGGATTTGTTTCTATGCAGACAGATCACCTGTTCATTACCTTTGGCTCACCTAATAAAGATTTTTATTTTCAAATTTTCAAGATTTCAATAATTGCACAGTGGGGAAATCTGCAGTATTACAGCAGCAAAGGGAAAGTGGAATGTCTAGAAAACATCACTAGAAAATGAAAATGAACCAAAACCATACACAAATCGGAATCTTTCATGTGTGGAGCTTCAAAAAATTCCTCAATGTGGAAAATAACAACATTGCACATATCAATGGTATAGCACAGAGTTTTCCATAAGTAAAAATACTAATACTAGAAATGTTAATACAGCATAGATTATTCTATATGTACAAAACCTGATAATGCACAGATCTTTTCAGTTAGTAAAATATGTCAGTTTCTTCATGTTTGGTTGTTTTTAAAGTTAACAGTTAAAACCTCCAAATGTGTACAGATGGAGGAAGAAAGATTTAACACATTACATTAACTTTGGGCAAACATTTAAACACCATTAAATACACACAAATGATGTAATACTGGGACATGAAAATGTTGTGTAATGATATTTGGTGGTCTCCGATATGTGATGGAATGAACCATGTTGCCTGGTCAGAGGGGTGTGTGCATCATCCAGTGTTTAATTCTGGGAAAAATATTACATATGAAGAAGGAATATCTTGTTCCAGATTACAATAACAAGCAGTTTGGAGAATCGTACCATCACAAAAATAGGCTTAAACTTTCAATTTTAAGCCCATATCACTTCGGGTTCAAAGGGAACTTCCCCCTCGAGTGCACAGCGCACTATCGACACACGGAAGCTCAGCAGTCAGCTGTAGATTCAGACTAAAACAAGATGATTAAGTTTGTTATCGTTGTTTTTACTCTATTTTGCCCCGTAGCATTTCCAGGTAAGATCTGATTTCTGTTTTTAAAACTGTCTCTCATGGCACTAACAGAAAACCGTTAGTCATAGTTTCACTTTCACTTATACAACAAAAAAAAATTCCTAAACTGTATTTAACTCTAGAAACCACTAATTCTGTTGTCATGCTGACAAGATTTCCGAGTTACTGAGTGGAGTCACAATGCTGTTTAGCAGTTTAGCAGATTTTAAGAGCTCGTTGGATTCTGAAGTCATTTCCTGCACTGTGATCCGTTATTTAATTTTACAAACGTTATGTTGTGTTATCAGCTACTTTTTATTGGTGACTGCCAAGTTCTCACTACTGTCCGTGGGAGCAGATAAACAAATGGTAGACTAAGATGTTCGTGTCATTACGCCAAGAAAAATATGAAAAATACCTTCTGCTTTCAGTCCTAATCACGGCTTGCAAAGATTTATTCATTTGTAAATTTATTGCCCTTGAAATGTCAGTTTCCCTTTACATCATACTGTATTTTTGATGAGAAAGAAAGCAAGCAATAAAAAGTAATTTATTTTTCATATAATAAATGCTAAGGGAATTTTTAGGGTCCTCACACCACATAGTGGTGTGAGGAACCTATTGAAACCCATGGAATTATTATCTTTATGGAATTATTATCTTTACAGAGTCACAGTCCGGGACGTGTCAGTTATTAGCACCAGCACTGATTTTGATGCATTATAATTTTTTTTTTGTTCAGTGTCATATTTTTATAAAGACTCAGGACAATAATAACATAATATTCTTGTGACAAAACTACCATAAATTATCTATATTAATATTATTTCCATCTTTAATTATTTTTAATTAACATCACTCCTGATGATGCCTGGATCATTCTAGAATTGGAAGACATTTGGGCTTCAAAGTTATTGAAAAATAAACCTTCTTTTTTACAGTTTTCTGCTACATATTCATCAACATTAGATAACTAACTATCAAAGGCTTGATTGGCTCAGTTTACATATCAATGGTACTATTTTATTCCAGGTTTTATTTGTTGTTTGCTAACTCTACTCTAATCACAGTAACAGGGTTGCTAATCCATGCTAATCTTAGCTTTTTCTCAGGAGGAGAAGTTAGATATTTTGTAAGCTGTTACTGCTGACCAAGAGGACAAACTTACTGATGTACAAAAGTACAGAAAAAAGCAAAAAGAATTTGTCTTATTCTGATCATATGTGTAACAGGGTTGCAGAGTGAGAGTGAGGCGTTCAATCAAGGCTGACAATGTGATGAAAATCTGAAAAATAGAAGAGAGGACATAACTGTGTTCTACATTCTTTTGGAAAACTGTTTGATGAAATTAATTCCAGCGTATCATGTGATTCACTGTTTTCTTCTTCTTCTACCAGCTAAAAAGGTTATGCTAACAGGGTTGTTGTGTGTTCCATGCATGACAATTAATATTTAAAATATTATGTCAATTAAAAAAAACTGTTCCCGCAATTACAAGAGACAGCAATGTAAAAAGTAATACCAAAAAAATGAGTTTTAAATTCCATTTTAGCTGTTTTATTTGAGATTCAATTGGTCATCGGGGGGTGGGACAAGAGAAAAATGTCAATTTCGAGGGAACTCCAGAATTATTTGGTATTTTAAAAATATTTTCAAACATTCTTTCTCCTATTTTTTTAATTTGGTCTCAGGAAGAGTACAACAACTGCATGTTTTAGTATTTTGTTCATGGATTATTTGGAATTTTATGGGTGGGATGGAAAATGTCCTCCAATTCTAGAATGACCCACCTACTCAGTATTAATTAGTGTTACTTCATAGTGTAACTTTTTTGTACACAGTCTCATATTGTTGCTTTATGGAAACCCTCCAAAACACACACCTCACAAAGGACAAAAGTGTAAGTGGATTCGTGCTCATGAAAGTAGGTTGATGCCCTTGAAAAAAAAGAGATTAAAAAGTACATGACCAGGATATCGAAATGCAGTAAATATTGAGGAAAGCAGGAATTTTATTTTTATAGCCCATAGTGCCTGAGCAAAATTAAAATGAGATTTGACAATCTGAAAACCTTTTTTTCTTGCAGTAAATCACTCGCTGCAGTTCATGTTCACGGGATCGTCCGGAGTGCCAAACATCCCAGAGTTTGTTGGTGTTGTGAAGGTTGACGAGGCTGAGATGGTCTACTGTGACAGCAACGTCACGAGTCCACAGCCAAAACAAGACTGGCAGAAAATCTTCTCGGATAAAATGCCAGACCTCATAGACTTGTACACTCACTGCCTGGATAGGCAAAACTTCTTCAGACAAAACATTCATGATCTGATGGAGCATCACAGCCAGACGGGAGGTTTGTTCATCCGAATTTCTGTCCTGCAACATTCAGAAGTTTGTGCTTTGTGCCAGCAGAAAGATGCTGCTTGATATTTATGTGCTAAATGAGTGTCTACTGTTAATCTGACCATCGAACAATCACTTATTTTACACTCCATTGGTAATGTTGTAGTTGTCGGTTCTGGGCAGATGCAGGGGAGGACAGAAGAGTCAATCATGCCTTTATGTAGCTGATCTAGAAGAGTTAAATATATAAAAGCAATACAAAATGCACGAGAGGCATACTGCATTACTGTCCATTATAGTTTGAATTGTCAATTGGTGCCTGAATTTTGTGTTTCTTTACAGGATCAGTTGATTTAGGAAAAAATGCTTCTTAAAAAAAAAAAAGCAAAAATCACTATAATACATCGCCCCCAATGTTAAAACAAATCCCTGTCATATTGTGGTAATATAACCAGTGACTTCCATTTGTGTCTTTACCTGAGTTTCTATTCATTTCATTATCACACTATGCATTAAGTTTGATTAGTTGTATTTTAGATCTTTTGGCATAATGAATCAGATAATGGAACAACCCATAATGCCTGACTGGACTTCTGTCTCTCAGGTGTTCACACCTTTCAGAGGATGTACGGCTGTGAATGGGATGATAAGACTGAGAGGTCAGAAGTTTTGATCAGTTTGGTTATGATGGAGAAGACTTTGCTGCATTCGATCGGAAGGCGGCGACATGGACAAATGTCAACCAACGGAATCTGGACAATGAAAGAATACACATTAAGAATTTCCTCACCAGGTCGTGTTTTAAATGGCTGAAGAAGTATCTGGACCATGGGAAGAGCTTCCTGCAGAGAACAGGTAGAATCACCTGACCTGATGTAGTTGTACAGAAACAGTGTTTTAAGATTGTGTTTCCTCAGTAACATTTCAAGGCTCTGGAGATGTACAGGTCTGACCTGCAGCCTACTCGTCCTACCCATCAGTTCAGGATTTATTAGAGCTGTAGCCTTATTCTATAATTAGTTAGACTGATCACCGTAATCAGTAATACTGTGAGGCATTATTATATATTGTAGTATTCTAAATAATTTTCATGGGGTTTAAACAGTTACTATGCAGAGAACTTAGGCAAACTCACATCATAAATAATACTATAATACCCTTTTATTATTTATTTGTTGATCCAACTGCTCTACGTGCTTTACATTATCCCCAGTGGAAAAATAAAGATTTTTGAATTTAACGGAATAGAGTCTCGACCCTAATATTTACACTTGCTAGGGTCATTTCTAACATTATTTGATAATAATTGTATTCTTTTTCATGAAAAAGTACTTTGGTGCAACAGCTTATTTTAAAAGGTGCTATATAAATAACAGTGACTTGACTTAACAATTCAAAGTAAGACTCACTGTAATGTGGAGGTGTTGTTTTGTCTTTCTGTCTAACTTTCTGTCCAGAGCTTCCATCAGTGTCTCTCCTCCAGAAGACTCCTTCCTCTCCGGTCACCTGCCTCGCTACAGGTTTCTACCCCGACAGAGCCGACTTGTTCTGGAGGAAAGATGGAGAGAAGCTTCATGAGGACGTGGACAAAGGAGAGAGCCTCCCCAACCACGATGGAACCTTCCAGTGGAGCGTTCTCCTGCAACTTTCATCTATCAAACCTAAAGACTGGAGGAGGTACAACTGTGTGTTTCAGATGTCTGGTGTCAAAGACGACCTCATCACCAAACTGGACAAATCAGTGATCAGGACTAACTGGGGTAAGTCAGTCAGAACAGTGGAGTCTGGAAATGAAACATATTTATCTGTTCTGCAGTAGAGATGAAATCTGAGGGTTGTGTTTTGGTTCCAGTTTCTCCGTCAGGGTTTCCTGCTGGTGCTGTCATTGGAGTAGTTGTAGGTCTGCTGCTGCTGTTGCTCTGCATCACTGGACTCTTCATCTGGAGAAAGAAGACTAACGGTACACAGTAACACAAGAGCAGCTGTCCTGCCTTCATATTCAAAGCAGAAATCTGTCGATCCATCATTTTAACTACAGTCATCTCTCATCTTTATTTCAGGGTTCAATCCTGCTAACACTAAGATTTTCTGATATTTACTGTAGATCTGTAATCAGTCTGATCTTTACAGCCTTGTCTATTGGGTTTTAAACTCAAGCTTTTTTTGGTTTGTTTTTTAGCCTCAGATTCTGCAGCCAGCAACTCAGATTCCAACTGATCACAGTGAGTATGTCTTCGTTCATACATGCATTGCAGACATACATATACCACTCAAAAGTTTGGGGTCACTTAGAAATTTCCTTATCTTTGAAAGAGAAGCAGTTTTTTCAATGAAGATAACATTAAATTAATCAGAAATGCAGTCTAGACATTGTTAATGTTGTAAATGACTATTGTAGCTGGAAACAGCTGATTTTTAATGGAATATCTCCATAGGGGTACAGAGGAACATTTCCAGCAACCATCACTTCTGTGTTCTAATGCTACATTGTGTTAGCTAATGGTGTTGAAAGACTAATTGATGATTAGAAAACCTTTGTGCAATTATGAATAAAAGTGGGAGTTTTCATGGAAAATATAAGATTGTCTGGGTGACCCCAAAGTTTTGAAGGGTAGTGTATATGATCCTAAAAACACTCAACAGTATACTGGGATAATATTTGCTCTTCTGTAAACACCAACCAATTGCTCCTTTTAATTATTAGTATCCAATAATTAGTGATGTATAATGAATTCTACTAAGCATCTGACCGGTTATTAAACTTGTTCATTTCTTAATCTGTCCTGACAGACTCTCAGGGAAGACTGGAGGAGGAGAGTAAACTCCAGTGAAGTTGGGATTCTGTCAAAATCATTAATTGAGTCTGTTTTGAAGTTATTAAGCCTCTGCAACTAACCCAAGTTGGAAACTCTTGTCTCTCTAGGTTAATTTTGTTTCCAGTATTGTGCAAAAGATGTAGACAATTACAATGCTTAGTTTCTTATCCATCATGTAAAACCATCAGTGAGGTGTCTGATTGGTTCTAAGTCTAACCACAGGTACAAGAACAACTTTATATGATTATTCTGATAGTTTGAACACATACTGCATGTCTGCAATAGACTGCTTCTTCTGCTCAAGAATAAATATCTATGAAATATGGGTTAAAGATTATAAACTATGACTACTTGTTTGCCATCACTGTCTAAACACACATTGGTGTCATGGCAGCTGCTGTTGTATTTGTGGTATTTTTGTGTCTTTTTCTTTCTCCTTTATGTCTCCTGATCAGTTTTCTGCTGTGGATGTTTCATCCCTCTGACTGCTGTCTTCTCACCTGCTCTGCCTCTAATATCAAAGACCTGAAGCTGATCCATGAACCTCCTTCCACAGTAGAAACACACCAGTTCTCTGATCACTCTTCAGCAGATTATCTTTCTACTTCTTGTTGTCAAGCTTTCCAGGCATTCCCAAGTTTTTCTGCTTGTATTTTTTCATGTTTTAAATATAGATTGGTTGTATATTCCTTGCATTTTCTGGTTTAGTTAACTCCTTTTGTACGAATTTTGCCTATTGTTTTTCAAAACGTTTACCTGCATATTAAGTGTTTAGATGTTGGTTGTTTCTGGTTTTTGCCTTTTATCTGCTTCCTCAGTTAGATTTGTTTCCACACAGATGGATCACTTGTACATTTCCTTTGACTTGCCTAATAAATACTTTTAATTTTGGTTTCTCATGTTCAGCTCTTTGGTCTAACTAAACACCAGGCTCAGCTCTGATTTCATGAACTCAGATTCACAGTTCATGGATTCAGAGAGCAAACTTTTTAAATGTTGGTCACAGCACTCTGGGGAAACGATTTAGATTTTAGAATACTGTAATCTCCACGTGTTTGTCATGTAATTATTTTTTGTTTTTATTGGTAGATAATCAGGTTATTAGTTCATGCATTAAATTCCATTATGCAGAAAAGTTTTAAATAAAATGTTAAAACAAATGAAAATACAATGTCCTGAACAGGTACTCGTATTCCTCAATGTGCTAAATATTAGGGTAAGAGTTTATAAATCACAGTGGGGAAATCTGCAGTCTAACAGCAGCAAATGATGAAGGGCAAATGTGTTGGAAACATCAATAGAAAATGAAAATAAACAAAACACACATAAGTAATGATTCTTCCGTGTGTGGATATTCAGATGGATGTGGAAAAT